>JACRUU010000027.1:5238191-5355299 GCA_030449085.1 Kryptopterus vitreolus | reverse complement strand
GTGTGTGTGTGTGTGTGACAATGGGGGTTGGTTTGGGATTTAAATGACAGTCGTAAACTGAGTATTTGGGAGGCAGAAAGTCAAAGGTGATGGGCCAGGAAGTGCAGATAAGATGGAGCCTTATCTGTTTGACTGGCCCAGCCGTAAAATATGGAATGTGATTTAGAGAAATCGCTTAGAAATTGTGTCGATCCAAATGCACTACAGCAGCCCCGCGGCGGAGCCGCGACTTCCGGGTTTGGCAGTCGTCCCGCGGACGCGGGCTTTCCGTACCGCGGCGGAAAGCGCGGACTTCCGGGTTGCGCTGTTTACGGTCCGGGCTTCTGTAACGGTGGTGGTCGCGCTGCACAGACACACGGGGAATACGGGGAATTCAAAAACCAAAGGATTTATTTCCAAAAAGCAAACAACAAAAGAGACGCCGCTCAAAGGAGCGGCCAGATAGGCTTGGGAGCCTTGCGCGCTGCGCGCGTCGTGGTCTCTGGAGGACCGGTTAGTTCTGGACCGGACTTGGAAGTCCGGAATCTGGAGCAGAAGGGAACGGGAACTGGAAACAGGAACAGACAAAAGGTTAGGCAAATACATCGGCATAGAACGGGTCCGTGACACGACCTAAGTCTTACGAGCCCGGACCCCGAATGTAGGGAGAGCCGGGCTATTTAAAGGGAGACGGAGGAGGAGCTGGGATAAGGAACACCTGATCTGATTAGTGTGTGTGTGTGTGTGTGTGTGTGTGTGTGTGTGTGTGTGTGTGTGTGTGTGGCGAACGAGCAGGGAAGAGCGAGGAGAGAAGAGAGAGAGTGTGTGTGTGTGTGTGTGTGTGTGTGAGAGAGAGAAGAGTGAGAGAGAGAGAGAGAGCGCCGTGACAATATGAGTTATATCTTTTTATAGAACTGAATTATTTATCTCAAAGAAAATAATTGATCTATTTTCAGTTCTAAGTTGCTCTGGATAATGGTGTCTGCTAAATGCTGTAAATCTATGTAAAAGCTGAATCTGATACTCCTGGGCTACAAACACACAAAAACCATTTTCTCCTTGTCCTTCTCTTGATCCCCCATCCCCCCCACTTGCCACCTCCTGGCCAAGCAATTTCTAGCTGTTACTTTCACCCATCTCACAATCTTATTTCAAATGATTTGGACGGTTTGGCAGAAGAATCAAATGTCAAAGACCAGTTTCATGTATTCTAAAGTGTTCACTGGCTGCAGAACCATCATGTGCCTCTTTGTTCTGAAACCTGCAAGCAAATCAATCTGCAGGTATGCAGCAGGGACATGACGATATTGCTTGAGGGGATAGGAGCGAACATTTCTGTCCAGAATCCACAAAACCTCTTTAACATCATGCTCCAAAAACTGAAATCAGAGATGAGATTTTATCTCATTTTAATAACTGTCAACCTTATCCAAATTCCAGATCTTGATTCATTGCATGCACACAGTAATGAAATTTTTTCTAATATACATACTTCAGTGTAAAATAAATGTGTATTAATTAGGTCTGTCAAATTGAACGTGTAAATAATGAATTTATAATTTTAGAAATATAATATTTTTAGATTTTCAATTTTTATAAATCTAAATAAATGTACATATATATATATATATACAACATTCTTTATTCGCTCAAATTCCAAAAATAATATCTCACTATCTGTAATTATTTTACTGAAGTCAAACTCCTAAATCCATCGTGATGCACATATCCTCCAATTAATTGTGTCCGTGTGGAAACACAGAAAAAGTAGCGTTTGATGTCCTGATTGATTTAACATAATTTAAAACACCATCATTACTTTAAAGCATTTACAAGTATTTTTTTTGTTCATGCTCTATGTTGAGTTTGGTTTTACAATAATAATAGTCATACATTGGCATAAAGCATCATATTTGTCATGCGCATGTTGATTAAAGAATTAAACTCTTGTAAAGGATTCATTTAAGGTACACGACAATCACACAATTACTATTAAGTATTTTAATCAATTGACAACATGTTTATATATATATATATAATTAATACAGAAATGTGGAATATTGAAGGAAAAAAAATAATGCTTTTAAAACAGACAGAAGATAACTTTTTAAGACACATGCAACAAACTAGATAAATTGCAGGACCAAACTTAAATTGAACAGTGAATAAGTGGAACGGAATCTGTGGAGACATCTCTGTGGAGTCCAAATATTTTTGGCCTCTTTCAGATGTATGTACATTTAGGTAAGGCAAAATGGATTTATTGTTATTTCATCCATTTGGCAGACTCCCTTGTTGTGTGTATTAGAGCTGCCACACTGTCTTAAGCTGACTTTCATGTCTAATGTTATTAAGGCGTGATTAACGCAGTGTTCATTACTATGTGAGTGATCTGCTCCTTCACTCTGCGTTGTGTTAGCGAATGAAAACGAAAAAACCCAAACAACAAAGAACAAAAAAAGAAGAAATAAATAAAAAAACTTCAGTGCATCCACTCACGCTTAATAAATTTTTTTTCCCCGAATTACGCCTACTAGCTGAGCATTCACAACAGGAATGAGCTCCTCACTATATTATCATGTATTACTGTATGGAACCTTATGGAATCGCATAGAATTCCCAATTCCCAAATCCGTATTACGGAATAAAGTGAATAAAGTGGAAAACAACCGGAACAGAAATTCTTAAAAAGGAGGCCACGTCCCATATTTTTACAATGAAAAACCATCTGTAAACAAAGTAACATTGAAATTAACAAGCAAATTAATTTTAAAAAAAAAAAAAAAAAAAAAAAATAATTTACAGAGTAATATGTAATAATCAATAATTGGAGAGCCAATTATTATTTTATCCTCCAATAAAAAAGGAGAGATTTTGAGAAAATGTAAATAATTATAACAGATATATATATATATATATATATATATATATATATATATATATATATTATAATAAGCTTTAACAGATATGATATCTGTTAATCCTGCTGTAACGGTACAGGACACAGCGAGTCCGGAAGTCAAAATAAGGAGTTTATTTGGAAATAAGGTTGAACATAAAAAAGACGCTGCTCAACGGAGCAGCCGAGGACGTATTTACGGTCCTTATCGGCGAGTGCCGTAACGGCGTGAAAAAAAAGAAGGGATGCGCGGTAGAGCAGGACCGGCCGAGCAGGACCGGTCGGGCAGGACCGGCGGCGGCGGGCCCGCTCCGGAGGGCCCTCCGCGACGGCGGCGAGGAGGACGTCCCCGCCCTCGGGGTGCCGGCCAGTTGGGGTGGGCCCGATGAAATTCCTCCAGGAGGTTGGGGTCCAGAATGTCCTCCTCGTAATCCTCCCAGTCCACTAAGTATTCCAGCCGGCCCTGGCGACGTCGAGAGCCGAGGAGGTCCTTTATCTTGTAGGCCAGGCCGTCCTCGGTGACGAGAGGAGGAGGTGGTTCCTGCTGGGGTGCGGAGTCGGAGGACGCAGGCTCAGTGAAGGGCTTGAGAAGCGATACGTGAAAGGCCGGGTGAATACGGTAAGAGGCCGGTAGTTGGAGGCGGTAAGTCACCGGGGTGAGCTGTTGTATGACCTGGAATGGCCCAATAAATTTGGGGCTGAGCTTCCTTGCTGGGGAGTCGAAGGCGGATGTCGCGGGTGGACAGCCAAACCCTCTGAACCTGGACGGAAGACGGGTGCCTCGCGCCTTCGACGGTCCTGCCTGTAGCGTGTGGCGGTGGACGGCTCGCTGCAACTGCCGATGGGCCTCGGCCCACACCTGCTCGCTCTCTCGGAACCAGTGGTCCACGGCCGGGAGATCCGAGGGCTCCCCAGACCAGGGGAACAGTGGCGGCTGGAACCCTAGGACACATTGAAAAGGGGTTAGTCCCTGTGGCGGAGTGGCGGATGGAGTTCTGCGCGTACTCCGCCCAACCCAGGTACTGGCTCCAAGAGTGCTGGCGGCGATGGCAGTAGGTGCGGAGGAAAGCGAGCCACTTCTTGCACCCGACGTTCTACAAGCCCATTCGACTGTGGGTGGTATCCGGAGGAGAGGCTGACAGCTACCCCCAGGAGGCCGAGGAAGGCCCTTCCAGACCCGAGAGATGAATTGGGGCCCGCGGTCCGACACGATGTCCTCGGGCAGGCCGAAGTTCAGAAAGACACCTCGAAATAGGTGGTGAGCAGTCTCCAGGGCGGTCGGCATCCTTGGCTAGGGGAATGAGCCGGCAGAACTTTGAAAACCGATCCACCACCACCAAAATGCAAGGTATTACCTTCAGATGATGGCAGGTCGGTAATGAAGTCCACCCCTATGTGGGACCAGGGTCGGTTTGGGACCGGCAGCGGCTGCAACTTCCCGGCGGGTAGCTGCCGCGGGCTCTTGGAGACTGCACACCCCTGACACCCGCGCACGAATCGTCGAACCTCCTCCGCCATGGAGGGCCACCAGTAGCGAGCACGGAGAAGGTCGATGGTGGCGTTGGCCCCTGGGTGTCCGGACCCTAAGGAGGTGTGAACCGAGGAAATTAACTGTGTGCGTCGGGTTCGAGGTACGTACGTGCGCCCCGGAGGGCATCCCGGGGGTCGCGGTCGGGGTGGTTCGGCCTCGAGGGGTGTGCTCCACTGGATGGGGCTCACTATGAGCTCCGGATGGAGGATCGGACCTGGAGCCTCCAACGTCTCGTCCTCCGGAGCGTGTAGCCGGGACAGAGCGTCGGCCTTGATGTTCTTCGACCCGGGCCTGTAGGAAATGGGGAGAAATTAAAGCGGGTGAAGAACAGCGCCCACCTGGCTTGTCGAGGATTCAGACGTTTGGCGTCCCGAAGATATTGCAGGTTCTTATGGTCGGTGAGTATGTTGAATGGGTGAGCAGAGCCCTCGAGCCAGTGTCTCCATTCCTCCAGGGCGAGCTTGACAGCCAGGAGCTCACGGTTGCCGATGTCGTAGTTGACCTCAGCGGGGGTGAACTTCCGCGAGAAATAGGCGCAGGGGTGGAGCCGTGATGGGTTGCCCCGGAACTGTGAGAGCACAGCCCCCACCCCGGTAGTGGAAGCATCCACCTCGACTATGAATGGGAGGCTAGGGTCAGGGTGGACGAGTAGAGGCGCGGTGGTGAAGGCTTGTTTCAGGGCGTTGAAGGCCTCCGCGGCCTCGGCACTCCACTCCAGTCGTCGTGGCCTACCCCTGAGGAGAGAGGTGAGTGGGTGAGCCAACCCGCTATAGCCCCGGATGAACCTACGGTAGAAGTTCGCGAATCCGAGGAACCTCTGGAGCTCCTTAATGGAGGTTGGCTCCGGCCACGAGGTTACCGCCTGCACCTTTTCCTGGTCCATCTGCACCCCCTGCGCCGACACGACATACCCCAAGAAGGACAGAGTGGGTTGATGGAACAGGCACTTCTCCGCCTTGAGATATAGTCGAGAGTCCCGGAGGCGCTGGAGCACTTGGTTGACATGCACGTGATGCTTCCTCCAGATTTCTGGAAAATATAAGGATGTCATCAATGTATATCAGAACATACCTCCCCAGCATGTCTCGGAACACCTCCTCATGCATGAAATCCTGGAAGACGGAGGGAGCATTCGTCAACCCGAACGGCATCACCAGGTATTCGTAGTGGCCGGTAGGGGTGACGAACGCCGTCTTCCATTCATCCCCCTGGCGGATGCGAATCAAGTTGTAAGCACTGCGTAAATCCAGCTTGGTGAAAATCGTGGCTCCTCGCAGTTGCTCCAGGGAGGCCGGGACGAGCGGCAGGGGGTATCGGAACTTGACGGTGGCTCGGTTCAGGGCCCGATAGTCAATGCAGGGTCGAAGGCCGCCATCCTTCTTCCCCACAAAGAAAAAACTCGATGCCGCCGGGGAGGTCGACGGGCGTATGAACCCCTGCTCCAGGGCGGTGCTGATATAGTCCTCCATAGCCTGTTGTTCCGGTAGTGAGAGAGGATAGATCCTGCCTCGAGGCAAGGGCTCCCCCGGTATTAGTTCGATGGCGCAATCCCAGGGCCGATGCGGCGGGAGTTGGGTAGCAGCCACGGGACAGAACACGTCCGAATATTCCGCATAGGCCGGGGGAACGTTCTCCGGTACAGGATCTCCCCAAGTGACGGCAGCTGCGGTGACCTGAGGGCTGAGAGGCAAATCTGGGAAGCAGCGGTTGAAAACACTCATGACCCCATTGTAGAATGTCCCCCGTCTCCCAGGACACCACCGGGTTGTGGTGGACTAGCCAGGGGCGACCTAGGATGATGTCAGCAGTAGAACCCTCCAACACCAGAAGGGGGAGCTGTTCGTGGTGTAGGAGGCCTACCTGGAATGTCCACCGGGCCGACCTCCATCTGTACGGCTCGTCGCGTCAGGGGCTGCCCGGTAACGGTTCTGACCTGGTAGGTTCGTTGGGTCCGATGGGGCTGTAACCCCAACTGGCGGCTGAGTGTACCGGCGATGAAGTTCCCAGCAGATCCCGAGTCCAGCATTGCGGAGACCGTGACGGAGTGCGTGGGGGTGGAGATACAAACAGTGGTGGTAAGAGGTTTCATACTGGATTGAGGGAAAATAGCACTCACCATTGGTCGGTAGGGTCGTTGGGTGCACCCTGGTAGAAGGTGGTCAGCCCTGCCGCAATAGAGCCCGTTAGCAGTCGCCGGCGACGCTCACTCTGAGTAAGACGGCCTCCCCCCAGCAGCATAGGCTCCTGATCCGATGCCTTGGAAGAGGGTGTAGCGTACTCACTGGCTGTGTCGGAGGGACCCCGGCCCCGAGTTATGGACCCCAACCGCGTGGCGCAACGGGTGGCCCGCTGGATGAATTGCTCCAGCCCTTCTGAATCGTCCACCGCCGCCAGCTGGAGGCGTAGGGCGGAGTTCAGGCCCATCCGAAAGGTGGTGATGAGGAGCCTGCTCGTTCCATCCACTGGCGGCGGCTAAGGTACGGAACCTCAGGGTGTAGTCTTGGATGGAGCTGGAGCCCTGCGCGAGGCGGTAGAGTTGTTCCCCGGCTGACACATCCGCCTCGATCCGGCCAAATACTTCCCGGAAGTGTGCGAAGAAGTCCCGGCAGCTCGGGAACACGGGATTTTCCTGCGGCCACAATGACTCGGCCCAACGGAGGGCGGGTCCGGTGAGTAGCGAGATGATGTAAGCGACCCGTGACCTCTCCGTCGGAAACATGTTGGGCTGCATCTCGAAAACGAGCGAGCATTGTAGCAGGAAACCGCTGCACTCCTGCGGGGCGCCGGAGAAGAGGGCGGGTCTGTTCATCAGGCTTGAATCCATCGGCTGGGATCCGAGCGGCGGAGCCGCCGGCGCGCTCGGGGGCGGAGCCGCTGTGCTCTGGGCGTTCTCCATTCGCCTGCTGTTTTGGTCCGGGCTTCTGTAACGGTACAGACACAGGCGAGTCCGGAAGTCAAACAATAAGGAGTTTATTTGGAAATCAAACAGGGTTAGAACACAAAAGGACGCTGCTCAAAGGAGCAGCCGAGGACGTATTTACGGTCCTTATCGGCGAGTGCCGTAACGCCGTGAGAAGGGATGCGCGGTAGAGCTTGCTTCCGGGTTCTCAGCGGCGGACGGGGAAGCGTCCGCGAGGAGAGCGAGTCCGGTCGGGCAGGACCGGCGGCGGCGAGACCTGATACGGAGATCAGAAGAGAGAGAGGTTAGTGAGAATCCTTACCGGTTGCGAATGAGTGTCCGTACTCTCACTGTGCGTTTACGAGCCCGGACGAGGAAGGAAGGGAGAGCCGGGCTTTAAATAGACCAGGCTACCGATTAGTCCGACAGGCTGCAGCTGGAGCTAATCAGTAGCTAGGCGGCCGGGATTGGGGAAGAGTAGCAGTGGGAAGAGAAGGGCTCGTGACACCTGCTCACTAGTGGAAAAAGTAATTGCACTAATAGCCTCAATAATACTGAGAGGTACAGCAATTTGCTTTTTGCTGTCTCAATTCACTGTGCCTCAAATATCAATAGTAAATGACAGTGACACAGATTATCAAAGAAGAACAAAGGCATTTAAATTGGCTTTATCCAGGCATATAAAAAATGGTAATCTAGCAAACCCGCTAATCATCTCCTATATGATCACATTACACCAAAAGCAGCTGCTATTCAATGCTCCATTCCACAACCATGGAGCACCTCTGTGTGCCTTTAACAACTGAATACTTTAACAACTGAATACTGAATACTTTCTGCCAGATTCTGGAACGTCGCTGTGGAGTTTTGCCCATTCAGCCATAAGAGCATTAGTGAGGTCAGACATTAATGTCAGACAAGGCGTTCAGGAGCGTTGAGCATACATTAGTTCGGGTAAAGGAAAATCTTTAATGCTACAAAGATATTAAAAAAGTAGGTGACTTAGTAGTAGTATTCTTAGATTTGACTGATGTATTTAGGAAACACGGAGTCCAGTTTGGTGTAAACAAAGCTATAAATTAGTTCTCCATAAATAGACAATGCAAGAAAACAATGGATGGAAATCTCTGAAAGAATTTAGTGTGTCAGTGGACAATGATCATTTAACAAATAAAAAAGAGTGATAAGACATTATTTAATATAATAATATTTTTATTCCATCATTTCAGTCCAGTAAAATGAGCTCCCAAGGTCACATTAAGGCTGCACCATAAACAACTGGTATAATATGAGTGATACCTTTGTTATTGTGAATTAAATAAAAATAGACAAATAGTTATTAATGTTGATAAGTTTACACTTTAACAGAATAAATTATGACATAAATTAGATGATGCTTTTAGAATGAAATTCTAGTTATTTCACTGAAAAGTTTGAGGACACAAGACCATAAGATCCGTATGCAATTTGCATTTTGAACATCCCATTCCAAATTTCTGTTATTAAAGTAGATCTTTGTGCGTGAAGTGAAGAACTAATGTATTTAATAATGAAATTCCCTTCTTGAAACAAGCAACATTCACTTAAAACTTGATAAAAAGTGTATTAAAATAAAGCAAAAAAAATCTTCCAATGGGCTAAGCAAAGTTGACTTGGTGAGAATTCTTGAAGCTAGCATTAATATCTATTTGACAATTAATTCTACTAGATCCTTTAGCTCAGGTACAAGCTTTAATAAAAAAAGTTTTATACTGTAAACACAAATTAGTTTACAGTTATGTTCCTATTTGAAGATTTATAGTCTAATGCAATGCAATGTCATTTTAACACTTTTTGTCTTTTATGGCAATCACAATAATAGAGCTTGCTTCCGGGTTCTCAGCGGCGGACGGGGAAGCGTCCGCGAGGAGAGCGAGTCCGGTCGGGCAGGACCGGCGGCGGCGAGACCTGATACGGAGATCAGAAGAGAGAGAGGTTAGTGAGAATCCTTACCGGTTGCGAAGCGAATGAGTGTCCGTACTCTCACTGTGTACGTTTACGAGCCCGGACGAGGAAGGAAGGGAGAGCCGGGCTTTAAATAGACCAGGCTACCGATTAGTCCAACAGGCTGCAGCTGGAGCTAATCAGTAGCTAGGCGACCGGGATTGGGGAAGAGTAGCAGTGGGAAGAGAAGGGCTCGTGACACCTGCTCACTAGTGGAAAAAGTAATTGCACTAATAGCCTCAATAATACTGAGAGGTACAGAGGTACAGCAATTTGCTTTTTGCTGTCTCAATTCACTGTGCCTCAAATATCAATAGTAAATGACAGTGACACAGATTATCAAAGAAGAACAAAGGCATTTAAATTGGCTTTATCCAGGCATATAAAAAATGGTAATCTAGCAAACCCGCTAATCATCTCCTATATGATCACATTACACCAAAAGCAGCTGCTATTCAATGCTCCATTCCACAACCATGGAGCACCTCTGTGTGCCTTTAACAACTGAATACTTTAACAACTGAATACTGAATACTTTCTGCCAGATTCTGGAACGTCGCTGTGGAGTTTTGCCCATTCAGCCATAAGAGCATTAGTGAGGTCAGACATTAATGTCAGACAAGGCGTTCAGGAGCGTTGAGCATACATTAGTTCTGGTAAAGGAAAATCTTTAATGCTACAAAGATATTAAAAAAGTAGGTGACTTAGTAGTAGTATTCTTAGATTTGACTGATGTATTTAGGAAACACGGAGTCCAGTTTGGTGTAAACAAAGCTATAAATTAGTTCTCCATAAATAGACAATGCAAGAAAACAATGGATGGAAATCTCTGAAAGAATTTAGTGTGTCAGTGGACAATGATCATTTAACAAATAAAAAAGAGTGATAAGACATTATTTAATATAATAATATTTTTATTCCATCATTTCAGTCCAGTAAAATGAGCTCCCAAGGTCACATTAAGGCTGCACCATAAACAACTGGTATAATATGAGTGATACCTTTGTTATTGTGAATTAAATAAAAATAGACAAATAGTTATTAATGTTGATAAGTTTACACTTTAACAGAATAAATTATGACATAAATTAGATGATGCTTTTAGAATGAAATTCTAGTTATTTCACTGAAAAGTTTGAGGACACAAGACCATAAGATCCGTATGCAATTTGCATTTTGAACATCCCATTCCAAATTTCTGTTATTAAAGTAGATCTTTGTGCGTGAAGTGAAGAACTAATGTATTTAATAATGAAATTCCCTTCTTGAAACAAGCAACATTCACTTAAAACTTGATAAAAAGTGTATTAAAATAAAGCAAAAAAAATCTTCCAATGGGCTAAGCAAAGTTGACTTGGTGAGAATTCTTGAAGCTAGCATTAATATCTATTTGACAATTAATTCTACTAGATCCTTTAGCTCAGGTTACAAGCTTTAATAAAAAATAGTTTTATACTGTAAACACAAATTAGTTTACAGTTATGTTCCTATTTGAAGATTTATAGTCTAACATGCAATGTCATTTTAACACTTTTTGTCTTTTATGGCAATCACAATAATCTTATCTGCTCTTGCATAGTATTTCAGTCTTAAAACATGACTAGATGTTAGATGTTTTACTAGAAATAAGATTGTAAATCCTGACTAGATAAGGAGTTTTTGCAGTGTGGTGTAATCAGTATTTACAGTTATCTGAAAGATCAAGGTCAAAGCTGCTGTATAGCAACCAACTGTAGATCCTTCACTCCAACCCCTCTCAAGTGTAATATAACTTTACCTAAATACATTCTTAACAATTTAACAATAAGACAAAATGAGAGAAAAGGCAGTGGAGTGGTGGGGTTGCAGGGAGAAAAGGTGGTGAAGGTGGATGAGTTTAATTACCTGGGGATCAACAGTGTACAGTAATGGAGCGTGTGTGAAGAAAAGAGTGCAGGCAGGGTGGAGTCATGTGGAGAAGAGTTACAGACGTGATGTGTGATCTGTAAGATTGAAAGGGAAAGTTTATAGGTCTGTGGTGAGACCTGCAATGTAGTTATGGTTTAGAGACAGGGGATCGTGTTTTGTAAAAGACAGAAGAAAGAGTTGAAGATGTTGTGATTTTTTTTGGGAGTGACGAGTATTGACAGAACTAGAAATGAGTTTAGCCAAACAAGAATGTCGAATTTAGACACGTCTGACCCCAGAACACACTTCAACTTGGAACCAGTCTATTTTAAATGAGCCAGCATGACGGCATTTCTCTGCCATGTTCCCAAGTAGCTTCCTTTTTGCATTTTTTGTAGGCATCTGCAGAAGGCATTGTGTTTAGAGACAGAGGTTTCTGGAAGTTAAATGACTGGACAATCTCCAATCTCTTTCAGGTTGCACCTCCTGTGTGCACCTTCCTCCACGCTTATAGGTCACCCTATACTCGCACTTCTGCCATCTCTATTCTTTTCACAAAACCTACTACCATCTGCACTTTCCCATTCCTCTCCTTATGGACATAACTACCATCACCTCCTTGTCAACTCACTCCATAATCTTTACTTCTCCATTTCACAACTTACTTGCAGAGCACAAGCACTGATGATATTTAGCATGATGTTCGTCACTCTTTCATAAACACTCTTCACCTCCACTACACTCTTACTATACTCTTCCTTCAGGATTACATCTACACCATTTCTCAGACCATCCACACCATGATAAAACAGTTTAAACCTGCTTTAAATGTTCCTGCTTTTTCCGCACTTCAGTTGGTCTCCTGAACACACATGCCCACTTTTCACTTTTATCAAATCAGCTAACTTTCTCGCTTTACCAGTCATAGTGTTACATTTACCCACCCTATCCTCCACTATGCTACACGTCTCTTTTCCCTGCTGTCTCTGTAGACATCTTCCCCATCTCCTTCTCCTGCTTTGGTCAACAGTAGTCCAATTTACACAGATACCCTGTTGACTCACACAACATGTGGCAGTCCTTGGTAACCAGGGCCTTGACAAATCTGGTATGATATTAAGTTTTGTGATATTTTGTTTTTGTCTTGTTTTTTATGGTGATTGCCCTTCCTAATGCATTCCTCCCCATTTATCCAGGCTTTCGACCAGCACTAAGAGTGGCTTGTGCACTGACTTGTGCAATACTAATGGCTGGAACTTGTTTGCACAGTTCCGCTGTAGTGTCTAGTAGTGTAGTGTATTATGTACATTGAACATAATAGTACATTTTGTGTGTATATATATATATATATATATATATATATATATATATATATATATATATATATATATATATATATGGCTTCATACCTGTTTGTTTATTTTGTTCAGAATACACGGTACGCATGTGATGTGCATCTAGCCTAACGATCTTTTTATCTCTCATTCTATGTAAATTAAAGACTGATTAAAGAATATTTTACATGTTATTGATTTATTTTATGAACACTCATAAAAGAGCAAATGAAATTTGTTTACACTCGTTTAACGATGGGGACTGTGATGAATCACAATCAGCTTCACATATTTCAGACATCTGCTACTCCTGTGCAGTTCATTTAGACTTAATGAATCATATCTCAAATTGATTTACACCACCGCTCGAGTGGGCGTTTTGTTCTGCAGTTTCACAATATATGGGAGACATATGGAGAAATGCAAGAAGCTATTCCAGATGTTATGAGCCATTTGTTTTGGACCAACCAAATTAAAGAGTAAAACTTTGGGTAAACAGTTTGAGCACAGATTCGTTTATATCTGATCATATTAATGCATTAAAATACAACACTCCTTTATTACTGTAGGCTTCACTTCTTTCTGAAGAAAAAACAAATCCGACTGCAGGATCCTACTTATATAGTGATAAACAAAACCACTGACCTGCACATAAATGCAGTTGGTATACAGTGTTATATCTACACCTGAGTAAAATAAATTTTGCATCACTCTGATGAGCGAATGCAATGTCATACAATCATTTCTTTGCAAAGCTGCATTAATTTTCAGCCCAAAATATAGTTTTATGATTATAGAGTCAAATGTCTGCACAAGTTTCTACAGAACACACCAAATTCTCATTATGATTAAGGTCTGGACTCTGTGGTGGCAAATCAATATGTGATGTCTCATGATGTCCTATCTCCCTTTTACAATTTGAGAGTGAAGAATATTATATAATATTATTATATAACATTGGATTATTTTATTCAGTGAGGAACAAACATTCGAGATGGACATTCAGAATGAACTTATTTTCTTGCTGAAACTACACCTGATTAACTAAAACAGCCTCAGATTATAACACTGCCCCCACCATCTTGAAGGCACTAGGGTGTTTCACTGCATCACTTTGGACTCATTGCACCACATTATCTTTCTTTATTGGTACAACATTTAAACTGTATTCTTCCTAGCAAAGTAAAACATTTTTTTCAGATTAGTTTTACTCACAGAGCTATACAGGCTTTAAAATTGAGCCATTTAGGCCTTTAAAAAGGCCTAAATGGAGCTTGGCAATCCAGGGACCTTGGCAATCCACTTGACCTTATGATTAGTGACCTGTAGCCATAACCACTTAGCTCCAACTTTCTGATGGAAGATCATAAAGCTATACATTTCATTTAGACATTTATAAAGCTTCAAACATTAAGAATACTATGATTGTTCTAAGAATTTATCTTGATGTTCCTATTATTATTAGTGTAAATCCATAAAAAAATATCTGAAATGATCTATAATTAATTGAAACAGTTAAATTAACAGAAACTTCGACAATATATTGTGTCTGGAATTGTTATTAAAAGCATCTATCAATTGATAACCTCAATTTTGATTCCTCTAAAGGTTTCAGATGTTCACTGTCACCACTGGCTCATAGGGACACAATTATGATGCTGAAATATGAATAAGAAATGTGTTTATTCATGATAAGCTGCTTCGGTACAATCTCTACTCTTGAAAGGTCTGCTAAATGCTGTAAATGTAAATTACTTTTACTATATAAGTAAAATAAACTAACTTGCGTCTGTCAGTACAGTGTTTGGCAAAAACCTAGAGACCTTTTCCTTCTCATCTGTAGACAGCAGGGACGCTATGTCCACAGTGGAACAAAGATGTACAACAAAGTAATTGCTGGCTATAAACATGTATTATAACATAGAGGAAGAGTTGGTGCTCATTCTCAGAATGATCATTATACTGTATGGAGCTGCTTCATCCTCTTATTCATCATCAACAATACAATTTTCCCTTTGCTGAAAGCAAAAAAAGTTCCATAGACCTGATTTGCCAAGAATGCAGTGAAAAGACTTGAATATCCTTCCCACAACACAACAGAAAACCTATGGAGATATATCCTTTATTAAAAAAATGAATTTAACAAACACAGAATGGTCTACTTAAACAATAATGTAATTCTTGCATTCTATATTTAAAGCAAATATATATAATGTAAATATACAGATACATTTTTACACATTTTTCTCACAGTTCTTCTGCAGTCACACCAACTGAAAGCTATATATAGCCCCAACACAATACTTAAAAATGTTTTCCAAATTTCACTAGATGCTTACTCCCAGGGTTTGTACCCCTTCTGTTCTACCAGTGTGTGCGTGTGTGTGTGTGTGTGTGTGTGTGTGTGTGTGTGTGTGTGTGTGTGTGTGTGTGTGTTGTGTGTGTGTGTGTGTGTGTGTTGTGTGTGTGTGTGTGTGTGTGTGTGTGTGTGTGTGTGTGTGTGTGTGTGTGTAATGGAGTACGAATATTTCTTTGCTGCACTTAAGTAGATGCTTCTGGTATCTGTGCTTTTCATCACAATGTATACATTACATTTGTATACACATATCTGTACTTACCTTTTCACACCTGGCTCTTTAGATTACTTTACCAGATTTTGATTTAGATTACTTTAGATTACTTTACCAGGCTTACTTTAGATTAAATTTATTTGAGGAAATATTTTTTCTTCTCATTGCATGCTGTTTTCATCCCATTAAATTATTTCGGTCAACCCTTGTTTCCTGGTTATTACTTGCCACAGATGTAGAATAGATTAAAACACTAATAATGAACAAGGCAGAGCAGAAGGAAGTCTGGCTAATGTGGATGAGAGAATCAACGATGTAAGAAGCTTCCTGATCACCTGATCATCATTTTTTATCTCATTAGGTAAGAAATTTTAAAATTTGTTTTTAATTAACGTATTAATTAAGGGGTACGGTGGCTAAGTGGTTAGCACGTTCGCCTCACACCGCCAGGGTCTGGGTTCGATTCCCGTCTCGGCCATGTGTGTGTGGAGTTTGCATGTTCTACCCGTGCCACAGGGGTTTTTTCCTCCGGTTTCCCCCGGTCCAAAAACATGCACGGTAGGTTGATTGGCACCTTGGAAAATTGTCCCTAGTGTATGAATGTGTGTGTGATTGTGTGTGTGCCCTACGATGGGTTGGGATTCCATCCAGGGTGTATCCTGCCTTAATGCCCATAGACGCCTGAGATAGGCACAGGCTCCCCGTGACCCGAGGGAAGATCGGATAAAGCGGTAGAAGATGAATGAATGAATGAATAATGCATTAATTATGGCTTCCAAAATGAACTTTTTTATTTAATTAACATGTCATAAATGCAGTGCACATTTCTGTCTGTCCTACTAAAAATACTGATAAATAAATGATTTTTAAAAAACTTCAACAGCAACACACATTATTCCCAATAATTTCATACATTTTGTGTCCTTGTTATTTTAAAACACCATCATTAATTTAAAACATTTACAGGAATATTTTGCCTGCATGCTCTTGGTCAACAGTAGTCCAATTTACACAGATACCCTGTTGACGAAAAAGGCGAGTTTGCTTTCACTAATAATAACAATAATAAACATTTGTATAACACTCCATATTTGTCCTTGAGCATGTTGATTAGAGTATTAAACACTTACAATTACATTTGCAGCATTTGGCAGACGCCCTTATCCAGAGCGACTGAGAAACTGAGGGTTAAGGGCCTTGCTCAAGGGCTCACTGGTGGCAGCTTGGTGGGGGTTGTGGGGTTTGAACCCATGATCTTCTGGTCCAGAGTCCAACACCTTAACCACTGGTCTACACCATCCTTGAAATGTATTATTTTAAGGTACATTTAGAACATATACTTTTTACTTTTCCAAACCTTGACTTAAAAGTTTAGTCAGTACATTTACAAGTCTTTTAAAATATGAGTATCTTTACTTCTACTTAAACTCAAGGATATGTGTACTGTTGCCACCTCTGATGTGTGTGTATGTGTGTGTGTAGCCCTGAGCATAGCTCTAACATCTCCCCCTTGTTAATTTAAATAAATTATATTTTTGTTTGTGGAAATGAAAATTAAATCTTCACTTTTATTCATTACTAACAACACAAGCTAATTGTTAGTATTGATTGAATGAATAAATGCAAAATGTGGAAAGCAAAACTATTTTTCAAAAACGTGGGTCCAAATATGAGATGTGGATCATATTTACTTTTTTTAATTAGTCTTTAGATTCTACAGAAAATAGAAACAAAAATTAAAAGCCAAAAAAAAAAAAAAAAAAAAAGCACAAAGAATATTTAACCAATAGACCTTATTCCATCAATTCTTCTGCCACCATTTCTACTAAATAGTGCAAGGTGGCAAGAAAAGCAATAAAATACAATGATTTGGAAATCTCTTAAATCCAAATTATATCACAGTAAAACATAAAAATGTTTGAACTGAGATTCTATACTATTTAACCATTTTGAATATGAATTAGACGCAGTCACAGCTAGAATTCTAAAAGACTCCGCCTCTCTAAAATAAACAATTGACACCCAATCATCTTACAGACCTGCTGTCAATTAAACTTACTGAATGCAAAAATAAATGTATTCCAATTACTTTTTTCAGATTTGTGATGCAGCATCAAATTCAACAAGACCTATTTTTCATAAAATGGTACACTTTCTTAGTGATATTATTATATATATATATATATATATATATATATATATATATATATATATATATATATATATATATATTTCCTTATTTTTCTACTATTTACATTGTAGATTCTCACTAAAGGCAAAAAAAAACTATGAATGAACACATAATGTATCCTATAGTAAACATCCTAAAGTGTGACATAACTCAAAATATATTTCTGCTATGTTTGTTCTTGGCATTCTCATAAGGAGCTTCAATGGTTTTCAGTGGAAGCCTGAAATGGTTTTCCAACAGTCCAACAAGAAGCACTTGTTGGTCCTTTTGCCTTTATTCTGAGCCCTGTCTAATCCCAAACCATCTGCACTGGGTTTAGGTCAGGTGACTGTGGAGGTCATGTGATCTGGCAAGCACACGTTTACTGTTTACTACATCATTACGTTTTGATGCCTTCAGTGAAAATCTACAATGTAAATAATTTTAAAAATAAAGAAAATCATTAAATGAGAAGGTGTGTCCAAACTTATGGCAGGGAGTCTATATAACATATATATAACATATATATAATATATATATTGTGACGACGCAACGCACCGCCGAAACCGAGCAACCGCTCCAAGCACCGCTGCCTCACGGGTGTTGAAAGGACAGCGCCACTTCAGCACCCATGTTGTGGAAAAGCAGAGAGCACATGGCCAGAGGGAAGTCCCATGAGATGGAACATGGCTGGGACGCAATCCCCTAATCAACAACCCTCCTTGAGGAGATCGGACCGTATAAAAGGAGCACAGGAGGACAAGGAAGGGAGAGGAGGTAATGAAAGGTTGGAAAGTTTATTCACTTGTGGATTTTGTTCCCTTAGGCGGTACCGACGGCAGCAGAGAGGAGGACGAACGCGCAACGCCTTTCCCTTGGCGGCAGCAGGGTCGCCTCGCTCCGCTCCGAAAAGGTGTGAATTCCCGGGCGAAACGAAGGACGCCGAGTCGTTAAAACGCCCTCGACTCTCAGTAGGGAAACGCAGCGGAATACGGAAGCGGCACACTCGGAGGACTATTCCCCCTTCATACACACCACACACCCCCCTCACTGTAAATAAAATACGCATGTGTGCTGGTTTGTTCACCCAAATATCTTGTCTCTGTCTGGTGCTGTGTTCTCGAAGGTAGAGCGGGTCGCTACATTGGTGGAGAAGCCTGAAAACACAGATCGGAGAAACCTCCTGTCCGGCACGCACCATGGAGCAGATACTGCAGCACCTTCTGCGACAAGAGACCGTGACACAGGAAATAGCAAGAGGCTTGCAAGCGGCCATGAATGAGATCCTGGGGGTGAGGCAGGAGAGTACCAACCCCCCCTCCCATCATGGAACAGTGCGTACAGCGACTTCTGGCCAAAATGGCACCGTCCCACGATCCGGAATCCTTCATGCACCTCTTCGAGTGCATCACGGTATGGGAGGACTGGCCCAAACACGCGTGGGCTAGACTGATAGCCCCCTTCCTGGTTGGGAAAGCTCAGCTGGCATATTACAGCCTCCCAACAGATTCCGCGATGGATTATAGCGTGCTAATAGGGGAAATCCTGGATCAGTACAGACTTTCGCCCAGAAGTGCAGCAATTAAGTTCCACCGGCGGACATACAGAACCGGGGCAGCACCTAAAGCCGAGATGGAAAATCTCCTAAAAACGACAAAATGGTGGCTCCAACCAGAGAGGAACTCCGGGCTGAAAGTTGTAGAGAAGGTGGCGATGGACAAGTTTGTGAAATCCCTGCCGGCGGACGAACAGAAGGCGGTAAGCATGAGCGACCCAAAAAACCCCAAAGAAGTGGTGGAGGCGCTTGAATGCGTGGTCTCCACGCTGGACTTTGA
Source organism: Kryptopterus vitreolus (assembly GCA_030449085.1). Classification (NCBI taxonomy): domain Eukaryota; kingdom Metazoa; phylum Chordata; class Actinopteri; order Siluriformes; family Siluridae; genus Kryptopterus; species Kryptopterus vitreolus. Next base: position 5,336,212 of record JACRUU010000027.1, on the reverse strand, counting down.
CCGGCTAGACCTCCGTGCTCGCGCTCACCCATTCGTGGACCACAAGCGCCAGATCCCGGCCCGATAACGGTTGCTCGCCGCCGTCGGCACGCAAACCATCCCGGGGACCTGCCTACACGGAGATGACCAAGAGGTCGCCACCGCCAGAGTATGTTTAGCGAACGACATGGGTGAGTGCCCGCTAACCATAGGGCTAGTCCCGAGTCTTCCTGTCCCTCTTCTCATAGGCAGAGACTGGCCAGGTTTCCAGTGCCAGGTGTCCGGAACACGAGGTCCCAAAAACACATTGGAGAAGATCCGGGACCGCTTTCACTGGCCAGGGATGGAAGCCAAGGTCAAACGCTTCTGTCTCAGCTGTTCGCGCTGCCAGCGCACCGCACCCACAAAGCCGCCTCCTGCCCCACTCATCCCACTTCCGGCCATCGGGGTCCCATTCGAGAGAATGGGAATGGACCTCGTGGGACCCCTGCCGAAGTCAGCCCGCGGCCACGAGTACATACTCGTCATGATTGACTACCCCACGCGTTATCCCAAGGCCGTACCACTGAAAAAGGCGAACACAAAAAGCGGGAGCTGATACTCCTCTTCACCCGCGTCGGGATCCCTAAAGACCTGCTAACAGACCAAGGTACGCCGTTCATGTCGAAATTAATGGCGGACCTCTCTCGTCTGTTACAGGTCAAACACATCAGAATGTCGGTGTATCACCCGCAAACGGACGGTCTCATGGAAGGGTTCAACCAGACTCTCAAAAGAATGCTCAAACGCGTCGTAGATGAGGACGGGAGGAACTGGGATTTGCTACTATCTTACGTCCTGTTCGCGATCAGAGAAACACCTCAGGCGTCGACTGGCTTCACCCCATTCGAACTCCTGTTCAGGAGGAGACCTCGGGGCTTACTCGACGTGGTGAAAGAGTCGTGGGAGGAACCGCTCCGTTCCACTCGGTAATAGAATATGTGAAGGACTTACAAAGCCACATAGATAAAATAACGCAGATCGTGCGAGAACACTTAGAGCAAGCACAGGCAGAACAGCGCTGCACATATAACCATCCGGCCCGACCCAGAGAGTTTAAGCCTGGTGACAAAGTTCTACTCCTGGTCCCAAGCTTGGCCTGCAAGTTCCTCGCTCGCTGGCAGGGACCATACACGATCCTAGAAAAGACAAGCCCGGTAAATTACCGGCTACAACAACCGGGCAAAAGAGCGGCGAGCCAGGTATACCATGTCAACCTGCTAAAAAAATGGGTCAAGGTTAACACGACCCTGGCAGCCTCATCGGTAACCCCAGCAGGACCCCCGGAATACACGTTAGTGAGAAAAGGAGACGACCTGACTCCGGCCCAACGACAGGATGTAACCGAGCTCCTGAGCCAGTTCACCGAAGTGTTCTCAGCCTGATAGTCATCGTCCCGAAGCCGGATGGCACCCTCTGGCTATGCAACGACTTCCGGAAACTCAACCAAATATCGGATTTTGACTGCTTACCTCTGCCGAGAATCGACGAGCTGGTAGAGAGGCTGGGGAATGCCAGGTTTATTTCCATGCTGGATCTGACCAAGGGTTACTGGCAGGTATCTCTCTCCCCGGAGGCGAGGAAGAAAACCGCCTTCAGCACGGCTGACCGGACACTGGCAATACCGCGTCCTGCCGGTCGGACTACATGGCGCACCAGACACCTTCCAGCGCCTAATGGATATTGTCCTGCGACCTCACCTCACCTTCGCGGCTACCTACTTGGACGATGTTATCATCCATTCAAGGACATGGCCAGACCACCTACATCACGTCAGGCAGGTACTGACCGAACTCAGGAAAGCAGGACTGACCGCGAACCCAGCCTCGCTCAAGGACGCCGTGTTGTTAAAACGCCCTCGACTCTCGGACGGAAAATGCCGCGGAGTACGGAAGCGGCACACTCGGAGGACTATTCCCCCTTCCTTCACACCACACCCCCCCTCACTGTAAATAAAATACGCACGTGTGCTGGCTTGTTCACCCAAAAATCTTGTCTCTGTCTGGTGCTGTGTTCTCAAAGGTAGAGTGGGTTGCTACAATATAGAATATAGAGATATATATATATATATATATATATATATATATATATATATATATATATATATATATATATATATATATATATATATATATATATATATATATATATATATATATATATATATAGTATATATATCTATATATATATATATATATATATATATATATATATATATACTCCCAGACATAAGTTTTGACACATCTGCCTATTTATACTGTATAGATGTATAAATGGTTTTCCTTTCCACCTCAATTCAAGCTGAAATGCAAACGGAGCCCCTACAAAGTATTAAGTACAAATACATACTTTCCAGATGGCCAACAATTCAATAAAATCGTTTATATTGGTCTTAGGAAGTGTTCTAATTTTTGTGAATTGGCAGGTTTTTGTTAAAATACTTCAATCTGTGTATATTAAACAGAAGTTTCACAATTTGAGCTTAATTACTAAAATAAATGTAAATCTATCAAATCTAATTAAATACATTTTCATGAATACTGAATTGCTCCTTTATTGTTTGGGTTTGAACTTTGGCCCATTGGGTTATATATTTAATACTATAAATATAAAAGGTTCCTGTTACTTTATATTGATTACATTTGGCAGACAATCATATCCACTTTCAATTATTTAATTCATAAAAACATTAAAGGCTTGTTTTTTCTTTCACAACGTGCTACTCTACCATTTCCTATTTTTTGACCAAGAAAAGGATTATATAGGATTATATGAGGGACATTATATTATGTCCCTCATATACTGTTTATCAGTCACATTTACCATTAAAATATGAGCCTTATTTCTTGTGAAATCTATCAACTATGCATTTTCAGAATTATAATGTATTACAGGAAGTGACATATGCATGTTTATATAAGGAATAATACATGACAGGCTGTGCGGTTGTAGGAAAATAGTTCACAGCAGGGTTTTTGTGATGCAGCACCACAGGAAGCAGAGAATAATGAGTATAACAGTGCAGTAGAATAACACCCCCCACCACACACACACACACACACACACACACACACACATAAAGCTTACTGATCGTATGTAGAGAGATATAAATGAGAACTCCAACATGCCGCAGTAAAAGCATTTCTCGCAAAAAAGACCGGCAGAAAACAACTAAACAAATGAATAATTCCGTCACTGCATAATTAGTTCAGTAGAACGCTGCTGTGTTTCTGTGTCTAGAGTATACAGGCTCTGTGTTTTGCAACTAGTGTACAGGGTGGTGGAAAAAATACAGAGGTGTGAGGCTCCTGCTGGGTAAACAATTCACATATCATTCACAATCACATGGCTACAGAGATACAAGGATCAACAGAGATAAATGTGTATTAATTTACTTACAAATTATTTATTTTACCAATTCTGAGTGAACTGAATAACGCTCAAAAAGCTGAGGTTCCAAGTTACAAATCAATTCAATTCACTTTTCCTATAAAGTCTATAAACAATACTCCATAATGAAATTTAGGGTGGATCCAGAGAGTCCTGGGAAGCTTGAGTCGGAGACCTTGGATATAGGGAAAGGTCCAATGAAGCTTGGGGCGAGATTTGACCATCGAGGGCCACCATAAGTGTGCTTTGACAAGGGACAAGGTGCGAGGTTGACCGAGCTGACAGAAAAACAGGGAGTTATGGCACCATTGGAGGACGTCGAGCAGAGTCCCTCAAGGGTATCCTTCATGATCGGGGGCCCCGTCATGGGCATTCTTGACCCACTCTTCCAACGCGAGACTGAGGGTGCAAACAGGCACCGATTTGGGGAGGATGGTCTTGGGTCATGGTTTCTCTTCCCCAGGGACATTAACTCTTGATAGCACATCTGGTTTGGTGTTTCGGCTCCCAGGCCGGTATGAAAGAAGAGGCCCCATCCCCATTGGGGATTGAGTAGTCTCATCAATTGGAGGTACTCCAAATTATGATGATCCATCCAGACCAGAAATGGGACCTCAGATCCTTCCAACCAGTGCCGCCAGCTTCCAGGGCCAGCTTGACTGCCAGGAGCTCCCTCTCACCCACAGGGTAATTGCATTCCGAGGAGCTGAGGCGGATGTAGGCGTTCATAGGAGCGGGGTCCATCTGGATACTACTGGCGGAGAGCACGTTTCCCAGAAACAAGGTGGTATGGAACTCACATTTCTCAGGTTTAACATACAGCCCATTCTTGAGAAGCATGGATGTCGTCTAGATAGACAAACACGAAATTGTTGAGCATATCCAGGAGGACCCATTGACCAGAGCCTGAAAAACCAGGGCATTGGTCATGACCAGGTATTCATAATGGCCAGCAGGGGTGTGGCCACTCATCCCCTTCCCTGATGCGCACCAGGTGGTAAGCGTTGCGCAGGTCCAGTTTTGTGAAGATGGTGGCTCCGTGCAGGAGTTCAAATGTGGAGGACATGAGCGGCAAGGGGTAGCAATTCCGGATAGTGATAGCGTTGAGGCCCTGGTAATCAATGCATGAGCGAAGGGATTTAATCTAAATTAATTTGAAAATGGCAATAAATAAACGCACCTTTTGAGACAACCAAAAGTTGCTCATCGACACAAACATCTGTACTGCATGAGCGACTGATGCTTCAATCTGAATCAATTTCGCCTGCTGCTCAGGAAATGTAACATCCTCAGTATCAAATGCAAATCACGTCCTCAAAGCTTAACCACCAATCATCATTGCCTTCTCAATGACGCTTTGCACATTGCACTCACACCAATCACCATCAAGTGTTTCGAGTGGCTGGTCATGAGGCAGATAAAAGCAGTCTTCCTATCAGACTGCACCCATTTCAGTATGTCTACCACCATCACTGGTCATCAGTGGAGCTCACTTCTACTGCCGTCCACCTGTCTGACAAGAAGGACAATTATATAAGGACACGTCCATCAAAATTCTGCTCAGCTTTCAACACAATTATCCTCTTGTAAATCATAGAAAAGCTGAGCTTGCAGCTGAGTCTTTGCCCCCTGCAGCTGGATGCGCAGGGACCCAACAGCATTATCTACAACACATTAAAAAAAACATATAATCATGCTTCCAGCTTGCTGATGATGTTACAGTTTGTAATGTAATGATATCAAAGCTAACAGAAAGGATGTGTAGCAGTTCTGTGATGCAGAGGATCACATTCAGGAGGCGACATCAGGAGGACATGTGGTAATCATTCTTAAAAACAATGGAAAACTTTTGAGAATCTGTATCTCTGGCAGGTTTTTTGGTGTTTACAAATATCACATCACAGAGCATCTCTCCTGGACCCAGAGGACATTAGCATTTACTCTAACATTAGTACGTATCCACATCTTGCAAAAACATTCCCATCCTCTATTCCCATCATTCAGAGTGTCTGACAACACACAGTGAATTAACTGTACAGTTACCTATGATCATTTAAAGGTTTGTCTAAACAAACCATTGACACAGACTACAACACCAACTCCATCCACAGGATCCTCCTGTCCATTTCAAGTCTTTTAATGTTTCAATGTTCCTGTTTATTTAACTGCGATTTAAAAAAAGAAGGACCTGGTAAGGTGTTCACTACTTAGACTAAATTTTCATAGTAAAACACTGCATGCACACTTTGGTTTTACAATAATTCAGCCGCTTATACACATTGTAATGTTTGAAATGGGTAATGTTTCCCATACTGCACATGCGCTATATTGTAAAAACAATCCCGACCCGTTTCATCTCCTCCTGTTGTTTATTTACTTTCTGGCTCTTTGAATTGTTGTTAACACAGAAATAATTTTGTAGGGAAATCATTTTTGAATCATTTGTTAACACAGGTCTGTAATTCACAAACAGTTGATCGCACCCATTGTGATGTTTTCGGTGCCTTCCCACAGGGTGACTTTGCAGTTTGAGTGCAGCACAAACAAAGCACTTTTGGCTCTTAATTAAAGAGGGACGGCAAACCAGAGCAGGCCATCAATTTTTAATTCAGATCAGGCTCACCACTCCCGGGATTTCAGAGTGTCTTTCTCTCACTCTCTCTCTCACACTATGTGTGTGTATGGCAAGATAGCCGTATCTTAGAGACACTCTCAGAGGATCTCTGGGCATCAGGACATATTTGAATGATGCAAGAGAAAATATATTCGAGTCCACTATTAATGGGGTCTATTTAGGAAAATGCGATCTCTCCAGATCTTTCACAAAGTTATTCACTGCTTCATTAATAAAGGAAGTTGTTTTCTGTCTAAAAAATAAAACAAATAGTCAAGGTTTAAGAATAAATGCAAAATATGTACAGTATTATCCTGAAGTTGTTGTGTTCACGTTGTTGGTATCATCCTATTTGAAATTACAGTATTCCTAACATTCAGGCTTTGTTTATAATAAGAGGAGCTGAAAATGAGTCTGAAAAGCATTTCTGCTATCCAAAAAAATAATAAAGTGTAGCTAATGGTTTTAGCCCAAACAGGTTCAATATGGAATTAGCAAAATCCTCAAGGTGATCTTTGTTATATTGTTATTGTATTGTGTAATTAAAAGTCAACATAAAGGCGCTGTGTGCATGTGTGAGCAAGCGCAGCAATCTCTAAATGGTAATTACAGTTGTTCTTAACAAAGAGAAGATATCAAATAAACTTTTTCTTATCATCAGCTTGGAGGATTTTGTACTTCAATTGTGATTGCTGGTAGTCTAACAAGCAACTGGTCATCCATGTAGGAAGAAATGTATAACTTACACAAACTAATAAGTAATGCGCCAGGAAATTGGCAGAGATCACACCTGTAGAGAATGAGAGAGTGAAGGTGCTTACATTTCATCCACATCTACAGTACAATATTCAGTGTTTAGGAATGATAGTCCATTGTACTCCAGATTAGCTGTTAGATGGGAAAAGCCTACATGATCTGCTTAATGATCAGATGGTCACATCTGGTTTGTAATTGCTCCACAATCAGAATTTCCTGGGAATTTTTTTCTCCCTTAAAGAGCAAAATTGCCATTTGTCTTTTTAAGGTTGTGACACCTTTATTTTGAACCTGGCCTCGTATCCTCCATTTGGGTTCTTATAATCACCTGCCCTTTGCTGACAGCACAGGGGGATTGTCATTCTTTGGTCAAAAATGAAAGAAAAATTCTTCGCTGCCTCATTCCATAAACACAATTGCGTTATTCTATATTGGCGGTACTTTTACTGTACAATGCAAGTTATACAGGAAGGTGTAAGAATAAGAAATGCACAGTGGTGATATGACACGTGCACTGAACCAACACTTCCCTCACAATGCATAGAGTCCATATTTAGCCTTTCTGTTTTAAGCAAATGCTCCTGTGTGTTGTATAATTTGCATTTTTACATTTACATACGAAGGGAATTGCATTCCAGAGTGTTGGACCCTCCACTGTTTATACCTTGGCACCTCAAGCATGACCTTAAAGCTCTACTATGTTGGTGCAATCTTACTGTCTCACACAAATAAGCAGGTGCCAGGCCATTAACTGAATTAAAAACAATCCAGGAGTATAAAGTGTGTTTGTAGACACACAATGTTGGAAGTATACAACTGTACCAAACATCTTTGGAAATTTCACTTCACTTGGAGACCAGGTCCAGTTCCAGAATGACAAAGCCCCTGTAACAAAGCAAGCTTGATGGAGGTACAGCATGCTTTACATGGATTGGAGTGGAAGATCTCCTGCTCTGACCTCAACCCTTGAGTGGACTAAAGGCCTTCTTACCTCACCTACATCAATACCTAACTTTACTAACACCCTTGTGGCTACAGTAAATAAGCACAATACTTGGAAATAATTGGAATGCACATAAAATGCATACATTTTATGGTGATGTGACTCCAGACATTTGAACATGTATGGTATAATAATCAATTTCTTTTATTTCTGATCCTGAACAGTATGATTTACTAATGCTCGCCCTAATGCTCAAACTTCATGCAATATTTTAATATCCAAAAATACACTACATGGACTTTCCCACCATGTTTTGGTTGTTCTCCAAACTGAAAGCACATCACTGTATAGGATGTCTGTAGATTCAGTAGCATACATTTTTTTCCTTCATTTGGACTTGGAGACCCAAATCTGTTTGAGGATAACAATGCTCCTGTGCACAAAGCAATCTCCACGGAGATAATACTTTACACATTTTGGCGTAGAAGATCTCCCGCTATTGAGCTCCAGCCCTATTGAACCCCTTTGGGATGAATATGAAAACTGACTGCACCTCAGACCTTCTCACCTGCATCACTACATGGCTTTGCTAATACACTGGTATTGGAAGATTGTAGGAAAGAGCAAATCAGGACGAAAAGAGAAATGCAATGCTCAAAAAGCATATATCTTACATACATACATACATGCATACAGTGTATTAATATACAGAAGTCGAGCAGAAGCACAACAGAGAAATGTGCTGTGGTGCAGATTATAGTAATAACTGAGTACCAGTGTGAACCGGGCAGACCACAATAACGTCTCTCGCTTCCCATAAGCTGCTGTTTCCCAGTCCAACTGCTTTACCTATTACTATGATAGTAATGCGATAGTAAGAAATGTGCCTGCGCTATTTGATCCCCTGCATAGATCAGGCGGAAATCCCAATAATGGGAAAATAAATCCTTTCCCACATTTCCCTAGCTGCTCTTGACTTGTTTCCATAGCAACAAAGAAAGGAGATGAAGGATGATTTGCTGGCTTTGAAGTCTCCAAATGCACTAATAAATATACTCCAGGAAGTAAACACACACACACACACATATTACACACCCTTACTACAGGCATGAAAAGCTCGCCAAAAGATTGTTTTGTTTGCGCTCAGCCATAAATGCATCCAGTAGTGGGTTAATAGGGTTTGCATTGCTTTATATTCACAATCATGGAACGATTTCGCTTGCAGGTTCTTACACAAATTTGCAAAGACCCAGTCTTGTGTTAATTTTATTTCTATGCCACAAACTCTGTAAAAGGCAAAAACACAATTGGTCTGTAAATGAGTGGAAAAGAAAATTCTGCTTCAACGTTGCTCCGGTCCATACTTCAACACCATGCGGCTCGTTAGAATCCGACTTCAACATACAAACATCTGTACATCTGTAAATTCACCGGAATCATATTGAGCTGCTCTGGGATGAACAAGAAATCTCCAACTAGTGAAGAACATCTCTGGTGAAAAAGTTTTTTAGATGAATCTTTGGAGAAAATATTAAAATGACCCAGTCTGTTGTGAAGAAACAAAGGTAACTTGCTTTAAAGACCAAGACTGTTTTTCTACACTGTATATAGAATTACAATTGTAATACATCTGTACACAGGTTGGAGGACACCGCAACACTGTGGCCCTGATTTGCAAAGTGAAAACTGAGAATCATATTTTCCCTGTACATTTTGCTTATTGAATTTGCAGATGACTTGATTCTTCATAAAGCTCTCCAAAAAAAAATAAATCAGTTATATCTGCATTGAGATTTGCAAAGCCTGAAAAGAACTTTTGCCCAATTTAAGATGTACGGAGTGAAGATCCTACTGAACTATATTCTGTGATTATAAAAACATTTCCAAATCATCCAGGTCTTACAGAGTTTTATGGTAAATAGTGAATAAAATAAAATAAAATTTATTATTGAAGTGTGTTACATTTTTAAATAATACAGGGAGTTATGATGGTTTGACTTTCCTTACAATAGCAAAACCAAAATAATTGAACACAGATTTTTGTACGATATTGTGGGACACGGGGAGGATACACACATCTCCCACCTCTTATTCTCAATAGAGTTTAGTTGTCTCAGTGTCAGAGAGTTTGTGTGTGTGTGTGTGTGTGTGTGGGTGTGTGTGTGCAATTGGTATTTTAAAGCATTTTAGCACTTTTTGCTCAAATTTCATTTGAAACAGAGAACATCCAGTTATGTCTTTCATTCATATACAGTTTCTGTATTGCTGTATTACAGTACTGTAAATTACTGTTTTGTTAAATTATGTAGTATTATTTGTGAAATGATGAACACATTACTGTATATCACCATTCTGTAAGAATCCAGGGAAGAATAGGCCATGACTGAATTAACCATTTATTAAGTTACATGGTTTCATCGGAACGCATTTCCATCATTAGTTGGAAACAGTGAGAGCAAAATGCAGAGAACAGTTTAAAATGAAAATTATTATATACAGGTTGATTTTATAAATCATTTTCATTGTTTGCTTAAACTGTTCAGCTACTGAAATAAATTAATAAACACTATTCAGTCATAATCTTATCAAATGAATTATGTGTAATGTTACAATATATAGACAATGTTGTATTTACTTTAAGTTGTACTTAGTCATGACGTTTGGCTCTTTCAATTTCGCATCTTTTTTAGAATGTACACTGAGTTGGCAAAGCTTGAAATGGAAAAAGACCATCATTCTCTGTGTACGAAACTTAAATTAAAAATAATGGGATAGAGAGAAAGGGATATAGAGTTAGAGAGAGAAAGAGAGAGAGAGAGCTCTAATGTGAGTAAGTAGAAGGGTTTAGTTTTACAAGAGTGTCAGTGAACATCAGCAAGTTGAAAATACCTTTGCAACTGTCAACGATTTCAGATTCACACATCAGTCGGCACAACCACTGAAAAAACGTCTGCTTTATATCGGCATATTTAAAAAAAACTCCTGCAAAACACTTTTCAATGCAGAGCTCCTACGCGAGATGCATGAAGGTTCTCAGGCATAAAAGAAACACTCGAGTGTTTATTTTTGCCGGAAAACAGATTCAGTATGTTTCATTTCTAAAGGGGGTTTAAGTTCAGTTTACTCTTCTTGGAATTTGCCATTTGGACCAAGAGTGTGTGGTGTTCACAGTGCATCTCATTTATGTTTTATTTCTCTCCTGTTTACTCACATGAAGTAATTCATGCAATTATTCTGAATTCATGCAAATCACCTGCAACACAGCAGCATGCTTAATTTGCATGCTTAATTGGTCCCATTGCACATGCCAATTAGCCATACATTAAGCCTCATAGAAAAACAAAACCTACATTTAACAACCAACCATTAGACATAAATAAATCTCGGATTCACTGTGTGTGTGTGTGTGTGTGTGTGTGTGTGTGTGTGTGTTAATCACCATCTCGTCTATCTCCTGGCCACAGTACTGCAGATGACACTGGCTTTGATTGGTGGTTTCCCAGAAAAGCTGCAGTGTATGATACACACATCCCACCAGTGTCAGGAGAGTTCTATATAAAGCCTCAACCAACAACTATATAATAATAATGTGCTTTATTAAAATATAGAGTAAAGGCAGACTGAAAAACTTTGTACAGCAACCCACACTAAATATCTAAATATAGTGCACCCTAACACAGTAATAGGGTGTATATGTGTGTGGCTATACTGTATCTATCCATAAAATATTATAGAGCACACACAGACACACACACACACACACACACACACACACACACACACACACACACACAGTGAATCAGACATAATATTACCACATGACCACCTGCCTAATACTGTATTGGCTTTCATTTTCATTATGTCCTGCATTAACAGCATGATCTACAGGAGGTGTAGGAGATGTGATGTACAGGAGAAAAACACTAAATTAGTTTATTTTTTATGGATATACTTGTATGTGTAATGGAAGCACACACAGAGACAGGAATTAACTTAAAGGAGGTTTATTTTGAAAACGGAAAACTAAGAAGACGCCGCTCAAAGGAGCGGCCAGAAGCATAGCTCTGCACGGCTCGAGCCGTGGAACGGGAGTAACGTAGGAGGTCCTCGACCTGGGTGAGCGGTTCAGGTTATCTGCGGACAAGATCGCGTCCGCGTATTGGGGAAGTCCGGGGAACAGGAGCAGCTGGAAGCGGAGTCTGGGACGGAGGAGGCAAAGTCGCGACATCACCCCCACTTCAGGGCTCCAGCAGGCCTAACTCGACGGCGACGCTGGGAGCGTCCTCACCCTCGGGGACCAGGCCAGTTGGGGTGAGCTCTGTGGAACTCCTCTAGAAGGGTAGGGTCTAGAATGTCCTCCCGGGGAACCCAAGCCCATTCCTTGGGACCATACCCTTCCCAGTCGACCAGATACTCCAGTCGGCCCTGGTGCCTTGAAACTAGGAGATCCTTCACCATGTAGGTCAAGCTTTCCTCAGTGATTAGAGGAGGAGGTTGTTCTTCCTGGGGTACTGGCTCTGTGGAGAGAGGATCAACCTATGGTTTGAGCAAGGATATGTGGAAGACTGGGGGGATCCGGTAGGAGGCTGGGAGCTGGAGGCGGTAGGTAACAGGGGTGAGCTGCTGGAGAATTGTGAAGGGACCAATGAACTTGGGGCTGAGCTTTCTACTGGGGAGACGGAGCCGGTGTCTCGGGTGGAGAGTGTTGTTAACTTTTTTCCCAGAGAAGACCAGGAGACTTGGATATCTTTTCAGCATTAGTTTTTATTGCGGAAGAGCCCACACGTCAGAGCGTACTGCTTCGGCGCTGCAGTCATCAAGTCTGATTGAGGCCCTTAGTACTATAATTCTTATACACATGTTGGAGGCATCCCCCTCCAAGAAGAACAAAGCATTTGGGTGATAGGTGTGAAAATAATGCATACAGGGGAAGTAGATAATTCTGGGTCAGGAACCAAAAGGTTACAAGTGTCCACACAAAAGCTTTAGATCTTTGATAACATCAGGATGAATGTTTCATCCAAACAACAGGAGATTGAGTGAAGGCTTGGCCCTTTGTCTTATGCAAAGAAGCTTTGGGAGCTCGCACCCCCAACCAACACCCTGTTTTTACATCATCATGTAATTTATGCTGTAACTTCATTTGTCTCCTAAAGATATATAACATGTATGTATAAGTTTACAGTACAGAAGAAAAATAAAATAACAATTCGCTCCTCCGACTGTTCGCCTGGAGCTTCTGTCGATGCACTGCCCTTTGTAGCTTCCGGTGGGTGTCGGGCCAGACCCGTTCACTTTCCCGAAACCAGTAGTCGACTGAAGGGAGGTTTGAGGGAGTACCTGACCAAGGGAATAGAGGGGTTGAAAACCTAGGATGCATTGGAAGGGGGTTAGACCGGAGTGACGAAGTGAGTTTTGCGCATACTCAGCCCATCCAAGGAATTGACTCCAAGAGTGTTGGCGGTTATGACAGTATGTCCGGAGAAAGCGCCCAATTTCATGTATACGTCTCTCCATGTGCCCTAAAAAGGCCGAAGTTGCGGAATATCCGATGGAAAAGGTGGTTGGCTGTTTCTAGCGCAGTCTGCGCTTTTTCTAGGGGAATCAAGCAGCAGAATTTAGAAAAATCGGTCCACCACAACGAGAATGCATGTGTTACCTTCTGAAGGTGGCAGATCTGTGATAAAGTACACCCCCAGGTGGGACCAGGGGCGGTTGGGAAAGGGTAGAGGCTCGAGTTTTCCGGGAAGGCAAATGACGTGAGGCCTTGGATATGGCGCATTCTCGGCGTCCGCGGACGAACCTCCGCACCTCCTCCGCCAAGGCGGGTCACCAGAAGCGTTCGCAAAGGAGCACGATGGTGGAGTTGGCTCCTCGGTGACCTGACCCAACGGAGGAGTGGGCTGAGTGAATGAGTGGATTGCGGAGATTTCCGGGTACGTACTGGCACTCTGGGGGGCACCCAGGGGGTCCCCGCTAAGCGGGATTCGGAGTCACGATGGGAGACGACCAATAGCGCCCACCTGGCCTGATGGGGGTTTAGACGCTTGGCGTCCCTTAAATACTGTAGGTTTTGTTGTCGGTACGAACGGTGAAAGGGTGAGCTGCTCCCTCCAACCAGTGTCTCCACTCCTCCAGGGCCAATTTTACGGCCAGTAACTCCCGGTTCACGATGTCATATCTTGCATCGGCTCAAACAGGCTCCAGGTGCAGCTCATCAATACTCCCGGAAACTGTGAGTTTTCTCTCGTCATCAGTGAATGAATGACAAATGAAGATTGTTATTTTTCAAACATACGAGTAAAAATTGATACAGAAAGACAATTTAATGGCCGTAACACGTCCAGCATTTCAATATGGTTGACGCCTCAATCTTCACTGATCCACATAGTCAAGATTTTTCAATACAATTCACTTTTATTTGCTTTCCACAGAAACATTTTTCTCCTCATAATTTAACTTTTTTCTCCAATGATTGCTCCCAGAGATGGCATGAGGAGAGTCAAAAGGGAACAGGTTAAAAAAAAAAGTCAGATGGAGAACAAAAAAATTTATTTCACACATTTTTGGTGATAGCTCATAGAAAATTTATCATACACTCAAAACTATAATATTAATGGAATTCTTGGGTCAAACCAAAGGAAATCGTCATCGAGAGTTTTATGCTACAAAGTTCGCCTTTTTGGTAACAACCTACTTTTGCAAACTAGTAATTGGATTTTTTGCGGCATCAGAACAAAACTTTGCTTATCAATAGCTTACATAGCTTATCAATAATTATCAAAAACATTGAACTTTTGACTCACCTAAAAGCTCAAAGTAGGCGGGGCCACATCAACAAAAATGGCTATAACTCCTGAATGCAATCAGATATCTTCATGAAACTTGGTAGAGCTGTCTATGTGCTCAATCCGTGGTCAAATCCAAAAAATCGCGTAGTTTGCCACTTTATATTTTTTCTTTGTTGAGCACCACCTATTAAGCTATGCAATAGCCACTGGGGAGCGATATCAAGTTTTTCAAGTCCAACAACTTTGTCTTTGTTATTATGTCCTTCAGTGCATCAGTTGCTTGAACCCCACAGATCGCTGCTTGTTATCTATACTGTTTTTTCTCCTTTGTTGTTCCACACATCACTCAAACACTGTAGAAACTTCAGAGCTTATTTAGGGTACATGAAGAGAAATCAGATTGTACAGTGTAAACAAGTCATGGATAGTAAAGCACAGAATGAACACTTTTTGTTTCTGCTTAATTGTTGTTTTTTTTAGTTAATTTCCCTGAAATAAAAGGAAGGTCTGATGCAACAGCTTCTTCTAAATACAGACCTTCTCACAATGTGGAGGTAAACCGCTTTTTTTTGCATGTTCCAAATCAAATGACTGATACTGCACCGATACTAAACTTATTTATTTTCTCCACAATTTCAAATTAAGCTGTCAAAGATTTGTGTTGAACCAATAGCCTGTCCAAGTTGGATATTATCCAACCGTTTATTTTGTGTGGAGAGCTGTTAGTTTGGCGAGGTTCACCGTCCTTTAATCCAAATAAACAGCAGTCTGTGAACTGAATTACAAACCCGATGTTCATTTGCAGGGGGGCACGGTGGCTTAGTGGTTAGCACGTTCGCCTCACACCGCCAGGACACACACGATGTGTGTGTGTGTGTAGAGTTTGCATGTTCTCCCCGTGCCTCAGGGGGTTTTTCTCCGGGTTCTACGGTTTCCTCCCGGGCCAAAAACATGCCTGGTAGGTTGATTGGCACCTTGGAAAAATGTCCCTAGTGTATGAATGTGTGTGAATGTGAATGTGAGTGTGTGTGTGCCCTGTGATGCCCTGCATTCCATCCAGGGTGTATCCTGCCTTAATGCCCATAGACACCTGAAGATAGGCACAGGCTCCCCGTGATCCGAGGGAAGATTGGATAAAGTTGGCGTTTAGCGGTAGAAGATGAATGAATGAATGAATGTTCATTTGCAGTGAATTTAATGATCATGGAATGTCCAAAAGTCAGTATGCTGTGCAGTGAAATGCTGCCATGTTAAACTATTGCATATTGTAATGGACACGCCTTTGTTTCCTAAATGTTGTGATACATCATAAAAATTAGATCTTGATTGAGTTGGCTTTGTGCACAGGGGCTTTGTCAGTGTTGTCACTATACCAAAATTTTAACATCAATACAATATGTAGATTAATTGATACCAATACCAAATAGATACTTGAAATTGAAATTTGTTTTTATTTATTAATAAGCACCCGGTTTTAACAACTGTTTAAACTAAATATGAAAAATTAATTGTAATTTCTAATTAAAAAATTCAACAAAATGTGCACAAACTCTTTATATTAATAACATGAAGAATCGCTTCATTTCTAAAATCAGGGTATCTTAATAGTACCGGTATATCATACAATACGAGCTGCCACCTGACTTTACTTGGCTCCAAAATCCAGTGGAACATCTTTCCAGAAGTGTGGAGGTTATTATAACAGAAGGTGTGTACAAACATGTTTATCTTTATATCATGTAATTTGTTGATAACTGGAGATTTTGTGAGTGAATGAAATGGAGAAGCAGAAATTAAGTTCCATACGCAAGTGTTGGATTCTTTATGGACACCTGAGAGCAAGAGAAGGGAAGTGCCCCCTGCGGACAAAAGAAAGAGAGAGAGAACGAGAGAATGAGTGTGTTTGTATCTTTTCATTGTAATCTCTGCTCCTGCTAGTGACTCGTAAAGAAGAATGGCTTTGAATATAAAGAATTTAATTACACAGGAAATTGCAATATTATTCATGTTATGTAATGCACAGCTGAATAAATGCTTGTAAGTCCATTTTAAAGATCTCCATCGTCTCTTCCCTGCGACACCATCATCCTTCCAGCTTTTGCATTATGCTTGTGGTTTGAGGCTTGATTTAAAAGATCCGTTAACACAAACACATTGTATTATTAAGATCCTAAAATAAAAATGAAGAAAATGTTTATTGTTGTTTATTGCATCCATATACTTGTGTATTTGTGCTGCTTTTAACACCTGAAAGATAAATATAACTTCTTATCAGGTTCAGATCTTTATAGGACTAAATGTGTTGGAGTGGGCATGGGAGAGCTGTGTGTTCCACATGATAATGAGTGTGTACCGCTAAAGTAGTTTTTTTTGGTCGTCATCTATGAAATTTACTAAAAATATATTCTGTTTTGTACTGTTATTTTCTGTTATATTACTATTTTTCAAAATTGTATTTAATCTTAGTATTTTTATTTAATATTTTTTTGTTAATTAATCTGTATTGGCCAATAAAGAACTTGACAATAAGGTAGAGAGAAAGATAGAATTGCTGAGATGTACCGTCTGTATCCTTCTCCAATTGTTCTTCTCTGTGATTTGCTGGATGACAACAACTAGAAAAAAAAGAGTGTTTATAGGTTGATGAGCAGCCTGAGGATTTCTCCTGATCCTGCTTACTGTGTGCATGTAAATACACTCCATAACCTGTGCCTCTATCTATACTGTTTTTTTTTATTATTATTATTATTTTACAATTTAAGCAAAACATGCAAAATCATTGAGCAACATTTTTTATTGCAGCAATAACAAGAATAATAATAAAAAGAAAAAAATTATATATTATATATATATATATATATATATATATATATATATATATATATATATATATATAAATAATTATATAATTATTAGCAAGATTGTCATGAGTTAACATTTAATTAATGACAATTTAATCGCACATTTGTAGCTTTTCTAAATGATGTACCGTAAATCGATTCATATCAAGTGTTCAATTCTTTAATCCGCATGTTTGAAATTATATAAATCATCAGCACACCAAACCCAACTGAACAACTGCATCACATGAAACGGACAACGCACCATCAAATCTTAAGTGAGAATCATTTTCATTCCACTGCATAATTATATGATACTTGGGTATGGGTAATGCTTTCATAAATGATCATTATGGGTTATATAATGTATAATAGAGAGTGTTAATTTAAATAAATGTAATTTAATTTCACACTCATCTCATTAGTCATCAAGAAATATTAAATACAACCCAAATTGTGCAACATCTGCAAATGTTTGCTTTACCAGTCAACATACAACAAATGTAGTATAGATAGAGAGACATGCCTGCTTGTGATTTGGTTATGTTTGGTTATGCTTGTGGTTAGGTTATTTTGTTTATTTTTTGTATATAGTAGACGTTCTGAATGGCCAAATTGGCTGACAGGTAGAAAAGGTTGTTTAACCGTTAACTACATTTTTACAAGTTCATTTTTATACAGGAAATAACACAGAGTTAACAATATTAGCAATATATGAAGTACTTAATTATTATATCACATTACAGTACTCAATTACATATGGCTCAATCAATCAACCAAACAAGTGTGCAGTCAGTTAAAGTTTCAAATGACTGAAATCAATGGGATGTTAGTGTGCAATGCCATAACAATGTGTGGCTAGGATTAATATAGTACATTTACAGTAGGTGGATAGAGTGGCTTGTGTGGTTTGTTCTACCTGTCAATCAGAGCTGGGGGGAGGTGGTAGCACAGTGGGTAAGGGATTGGCATCTGAACCAGAAGATCACAGATTCAAATCCCACCACCAACAAGCTGTCACTAGTGGGCCCTTGAGCAAGGCCCTTGACCCTCAATTGCTCAGTTGTATGTCGCTCTGGATAAGGGTCTGCCAAATGCCATAAATGTAATGTTTATATAGGGGCATGGTGGCGTTGTGGTTAGCACATTCGCCTCACACCATGTGTGTGGCACCATAAAGGTCGTATCCTGCCATGATGCCCACACGACTCGAGGGAAGATCGGATAAAGTGGTAGGAGATGAATGAATGAATGAATATCTGACCTGATGAATACAGAAGAGGACAGATAACACTTTTCAGTAAGAATGGTATATAGAGGTTATGAGTGTAAGTGCGTGTAGAAATAAAAACAGAGTTTGTATTTTTGCAAAGACAGACCTTTACCAGGAAACCATGACAGAAATAGTGAAAAGAATGACAGTTCGGAAAAAAAGCCATATGAAACCAAATGTGGAGCGTGACAAAATCAACATTCAAGATCACATGCATAAAAAGGTTCTCTGGTCTAATAATAGCAAATACCAGGTTTGAATGCTCTGGAACAAAGCAGGATTATTCATCACTCGGAGAAGACCATCTCCTGTTTCATCAGCAGGGACTGGAAAACTGGACAGGGTTGTGGGTAGAATCGATGGAGCCATATGCAGGGAAATCGTAGAAGAAAGCCTGTTCCAGTCTGCAAGAGACTTGAGATTGGGGTGGAAGTTCACTTTCCAAGAGGACAGTGACCCTAACAGAATGCCAAAGCTACACTGGATTCAAAGCAAAGAACCTGAATATGTTTGAATGGTCTAATCAAAGCCAAGACCTCAGTCTGATTGCAAAAATAATGCAGTTGTAATTGGAGCCAAAGGTGGTTCTGCTATTGACCCATCCATGCCAAACACATGCAACCAACAAATATCTGCCTTTTGGTTAATTAACCTTTGTGTCACAATAAAAAAAAGGTTTAGTTTTGTGACTTTTAACAGTCTATTCCAAGTTTATAAGAAACTGAATTTATGCAAGACATAGAATCTTCTGATCAGATAAAAAAAAAAGTCTGAGCTTCAGTTTTTGTGCAGGACACTCAAGTTTTTACTTTATAACTCGAACACAGTCCAGTCTGTCTGTCTGGTTCCTGTTTATTGATCTCCTGGCACATTTGGAAAATTATCAATGTCTCTGGTTTACCACATTTTGTTAGGGACACTACAATACACATGTTTTGTGGTGAGTGGAAAGTAATATTTAGCAAATTTTGTTGTTTCAAAATTTGTTACATTATATACAGTAAAGTATCAGCATTATTTAGGAATGTTGTCAGCTCTTATCTTTTAAGGTACACTGTCTGCATGTGCTGCAAACATTACTGTCAAATTAGATTTTTGTCAAATGGCCTCCCGATGCTCTGGAAGTTCTCGATATTCGGGCTCAAAAGCTGACTGAAAGGCCATGTGGGGTGACCTGAACACATGTCCTGCAGACTGAGCCTTTTATACATTATGTCAGGGATATTCAATTAGTGGCCCCTAAGGTCATTAGTTCCAGCCCTCCGAATATCCTAGTGCGATAAAGACATATCTTGAATAAAGTTTATTTTAGCAGTGAAACGTAGCTACAGTTATGAAGTGACGTGTTGAATACGAGACTGAGCTACAGTTGACGACTGCGCAGAGTCAAGTGATGTTAAGCGAGTGGCGCCCTCTCTGGTGAAACTCAATGACTGACAGAACGATGATAGATGATAACTTTTGTTCATTTCTACTGTTTATTTCTTTCTTTCAATGTAAAACCATGAACCTACTACATACAAAATATCTCTTTCAACTTAAAAAAAAGAAGCAAACATATGTATGTAATTTTAAAACATATCTACTTGTTCGGATGAAGAAGACTTGTGCATTTACAATACACATGTTGTTTATGCAATTTCAAATTACAACTATGAACTTAACTAGGAATGTTGAAAATCCTACTTGCACTGATTTTGTTTTGCTTCAAAATACAACATTTGAATATGTTTGTGAGCCCATTGTACAATGCACTGATGCTAAGTAGCTTCAAAATACAAACATAAAAACATGTTTTAATGTAGAAAAACCTTCTTGAGTGTGTTAAGGTGTAAAAATATAACATATGAGCTCTTATAATGCCATTGTATCAACACAATGGCCATTTGCCATTGTGAGCCCATATCTTCCTTATATGGGATGCTTTTCATGAGCTGTACCCCACCCATGATAAACTCATTGAATATCCGTGGACTATCTGTGATGGCACGTGGTATCTGGCAGGGAAATAGGTTTACCAAATGAAGTGTCTATGCTCTATGCTCACCTTTACACCATTTTGCAGATGCCATTATCTAGAGTTAATTACATTTATTCAACTGAACGGTTGAGGTTTAAAGGTCTTTCTCAGAGGTTCAGCTTCGTTTCGTGGTACGTTGAACTCATGACCTTCTGATCCACGGCCAGTAAGTGCCCACTACCCAACTTTTTCTGTCCTTTTAATTTGTATCATATTTGTATTTGTATTAATTTGACTCCTTTACCAGTGGAGCTTTACATAGCTGTTCATTATAAATAAGTATTTAAAAAAAAAATAAGGTGACATTTATATATAAATTAATAAATTACATAAATGACTTACTGTACAAAAAAAGAAAAAAAAAGTAACATGCATTTGTCTCCTGAAAAAACAGAAATCTGGACACACTTTGGATTTATGATTATAAATTGTTAAAGTGCAGACGAGGAGAATAACTAAGATTATATTTAAGAACTAGATTCTTCAGCCATTTCTCATCTAAACTTTTTGTACACCACATCGTCCCACCACATGAGAGTTTCTATCAGAAAAGAACTAATGGGTTTTTACAGTGGGTTAACATGTTAGCATGTTGTTGGATTAATGCTGTTCACTAAAGCTGCTCATTTACTATTTAGTTGATGGTTATTGTGTTCAGCCTGTGGGAACAGTGCATTCTGTACAGTACGGCTTTCTATTTTTGGTATTCGATTTCTATTTAAGGGTTGCTTTGCAATTTATTTTTAAATCACTCTTTCGTCTCTTTCGGGTCCAGCTGTAGTTGTATATTTTCCTTCATTTTCTTCATTGTTATCTTTGCTTCATGCTATCTAGAAGAGATTCACTACAAAAATACGCGGAAATGCTGCAGCTTTCCTGGCTATGATGGATGAAGGCAAAATCTGTGAATACTTTCATCATGACTTCTTTTCTATACAGAGGGCATTCCTTTCCATTTTTTTTACTGCATGAGATTCTGCGATATTCAGGCTTTTCGTTTATGCATTTATTCCAAGGCCATGTGTCACAGAGAAGGCTCTTACTGTGTCATTGCTTATCAAACAAACGAAAATGAAAAAATGCTAATATTAAAATAACAAATTCTGTGTGCTGGTCATGATTATTAAAAAACAACAATTACTAAACATAATTCAGTTTGAATAAATAATAATGAAGTTGTATCACGGCTCACCCTGCGTTCTGACCACAACTTCCAAGCAAGCTGGGATCATGCAAAGAAAATAATTTCCCTCACGGTATCAATAAAGTATGTATAAAATACATTTTTTAATAAATATCTACATTTCAAAACTTTCCCTTTAAAAAATTATTAATTATTTAATGTTTAATTCAAATTGAAAATTATTCTTTTAATATTAATTTCTAATTTTTAAATGTGTGTTTTAATTGTGAAATATGGGACGTGGCCCCTTTAAGAATTATGTTTTGGTTGCTTTCCATGTAAACTGGTGATACGTTTAGGTTCCATACAGTAATATACGCTAATATAGTGAGCTCATACCTGTCTGTAAATGTGCAATTGGGGGAACATTTCTCACCTCATGGACTATAGTTTCTTTTAGAGTCTCTTTGTTGTTTGGGTGTTATTGATTTGTCAACACAATGCAGATTGAATGATCAGATCGTGTAGGACAGATTAAAAAAAATTGGGTCACTAAGACATATTTATGTTAATGAGTTATTAATGTATATATATATATATATATATATATATATATATATATATATATATATATATATATATATAGATATATATATATATATATATATCTATATATATATATACATATATATATATATATATATGTGTGTGTGTGTGTGTGTGTGTGTGTGTTTGTGTGTGGTATGATTCATAGATTTAAGAAGTAAAAAAAAAAACTTTATACTAGTATTATACTTTAATTATCTTAAAAGTGACCAATAATTAAATAAAGCAAAGTTTTCGATGTAGATTGATTTCTCCTCGAAAGGTTGTTCTCTCAGCACCACGTGCTACATACATGTCATATTCAGATACGATGTAAATACAGATTTACATTGCAGAGGTAGAGCTATAACTTCCTTCAGACACAAAGAAAACATCTGGTTTTATTTCATCTTTTTGTTTGTGAAAGGGACATGCATTACAAACCAGTTAACTGATGATTTGTTGTTTGACTGACACAAAGAAATAAAAGTGAAATATAAGTACCATATTGAATTGCAAAGCATCAGATTGTGCATCATATTGCATTCAGTCAGGTTGTGTTGAATCATTTCATCATTATCTGGTTCATAGAGTATGTATCAGTAATGTATTGTAACCTTCACTATATACACACACACACACACACACACACACACACACACACACACACACACACACACACACTATAAGTGTGAACATGACGGTCTATTGTAGGTAAGTGTAATCTCTGGTTTGTATGCTGAGAATTGTTTTACATTCATTCAAGCATTCTCAGACACGAAACAGTGCCCCTGTGGCTAATAGGGTTAAAGGTCGACAGTGGGAGATAATTAGATCTGGGGCTTGAAGGCATCCAAAGGTTTCAGTCACCCTTTAGTGTTTAACCACCAATGCCAATATACTCATAACATTTTGTTTATCTTTTTTGAGTTTATGAATCTTTGAGTCACATATTTCTCTCACTTTTAAGCAGATCAGTCATCAGTACACACACACACACATTTAATCATTGGCTCATGGAGTTTTATAAATCCAAGAAGCTCCATATGCAGGATGAAACCTTCATTAAGAGTAAACCAATAAAGACACAAATAAAATAATTTCCTACAAAGGCAGGCAAAAACAATAAAATAAATACATAGTGGAGCAGTATACATAATAATATATTTAAGAATATTGCTTTTGACTTTCAATCTGTTGAAGTCAAACATTGTTAAATAGAATGTATGGCATGTTATTATTTATTTGTTCATTTAATTATTTATATATTGATTGATTATTATAATGATACATTCACACATAAATATAGAAATTATTTATTGATTGATGATTTGCTGTTTGTCAGAACTAAAAAAAAAATTAAAGTCATAACAATATTAAATTCCAAAGCTTCATCTTTTTTTTTATTGCATCATGTGTGCATTGAATCATACTGTGTTGAATTGAGTGAATTGAGCTTACAGATTGAGCTTGTGTTGTCCTCCATAACTCTGAGAATTCATTCTCAGGAATTAATGCTATAATTAGTGCCATAATTAATGCTCAGAATAATGAAACAGCACCAGTTCTCACATTCTACACCTTCAGAGTATCATTTGTGTGTTCCGGTGTTCTTTCCAGTTTTGCTGCAGGTATCTGCAGGCTATAAATACAATACACATTTCTAAATTGCCTATAGATGTCAATGTGTGTGTGTATGTGTGTGTGTGTGTGTGTGTATGAGAGAGAGAGAGCCCCTAAATAGGATAAAGCCCTGACTGAAGACAAATGAATACATTTGCATTGACATTTACGGCATTTGGCAGAGGCCTTTATCCAGAGAGAAACTCATTTAAATTTATACAAAACTTTGCAGCTGTGGCACTAAGTGCCTTGCTCAGGGGCCCAAGGCAGCATGGTATTGATGGGATTTAAGGCGTTTGCATGCTATGCATCCACACCCTTATAAATAAATAAATATTTGATATTAGATTGATAAAAATTTAATTGAAAGTCTATGATGTGTAATATTCAATACTTTGTGGACATTAAGTTTAAATCCATTATTGTTTAAACACTTACTTTAGTAGGTGAAGACTAGCAGCTTATTTGTAGCTGATTAATAGCTTGTAATAAGATATTGGTGTATTGGATTGGTGTGTAATACTGTAACGTCAAGGAACATCAACATCTCTTAGCTTTTGAGAGCGTTATCACTGCAACTGTTAAGGAAGTCTTTTGTAGAACCACAATGGTCAAACTTTGGTGTGTCTGTCAGGCAGAGTGATGCCTCTTATCTCAGCCTGTGATGGCTGCTCTGAGCTCTCATTTGTGGATTGTCAGTTGAGCTCACTCGCATGGAGTAATGGGCTCTTTGGGGTGCTCCTTGATAAGGTCATTTATGGATCAAAGCCCTGACACCCTATTTTAAAATACGCTGTCACTATCTTACCTTTGATGTGAGACTACAGATGTGTTACAATGCTTTGATGAGAAACTGGCAGATTTCATATTCTATAATCATTATGCAAATGTATGACCATCCCACGTCATCCGCACGTATACATCATCAGAAGCACCAGCATGGATATTAACCTTATAAAAATGATATCTGGGGTTTCCCTGCATTTGTTTGCATTTCTTTGTCTATTACAGTTATCCTGGGGATTTAAAATGAGAACAAATTTTGTACAAGAAAAACGTAAACGTATAAATATCTTATGAAAACGCTTCCTAGGATTAACTTTGCTCACAATATCCAGCTTTTCCTAAAAAGTCCATCTTGTAAATGGCATAAAAGGAATTATAAAAAACACACACAAATAAATGTGAGCATGTGCAATTGATTGTTTCCTGTAGTCCACTCTCCAACCAATCAAAATGCTGCGTTTGAACGCTTTTTAATGTGAGCGTAGATATAGCCCTAGAAAAAGCCTGTGTGGTTCGTTTATGGTATCTTACGGCAATACATGATGTAAAGGCAGAAATTTGATTTGATAGAAAGTCTAACATGGAAATACATTATAGTGATTTAAATGTCATAGCTTATCGGTACCTTCATATTTATTGCCAGAGTGAATTTAATTATCTCATTCATAAACCTGAGCAGCTATGGTTGTACAAGCCTTGCTCAGGGGCACAGAATTGGCAGCTTGATGTGGCTCGGGTTTGAACTCATGAAATTTGTAACCAAAGTCCACTGCTTTTTAACCACTAAGCTCCCTTCAGTGAAAACACACAGTGAGTTGGAAGAAGGTTGAGGAACATCAATGTATTTGGTATCATGTGATGTGATGTGATGGAAGGGAGAAACTGCTTATAATGCAACACAGTGTGCCTTATCTGTTATAGCATTCTACCTTGCATGTTCAAGTCATCTACGTTATCTATTACAGCATTCCATCTTATCTCTTAAACTGTTCTATCTTCTATGTTAAAGCACTGGAGTTCATCTGATAAATTGTTCCACCTTATCTTTTGAATGTCAACTCAATCTGAACGAATCAGATGCCCGTGGCTGCACAGATCAAACCAAATGCCACAATGTATGTAGTTTAAAATACTAGCTTTGATTTTAAAAGAGAATTCAGACACCAAGGAAAGTGAAAGAAACCATAGAGCTGATAATAACATTTTTATACCTACTATTCTGATCTAAATTATACAACAAATTCCTTCTTCTGATTAGCCCTTACAAATAATCAGTGTTAGGGAGTAAGTAGTTACATGTAACAGCATTAAGTAATTTAATTACAAAATAAATGTAACAGTAGTTCGATACAGTTACTTGTTAAAATGTTAAAGATTACAAATCGGGTTACATCTGAACAATTTCATGTAAAATCAGTGCTTTAGACGACGGCATGATTTTCCACTGAAATGTGATTTTGATTTGAATGATGATCTGCTGCAGTTTCATTTCGCAAAATAGAACCTATTTTGAGGGTTTGAAACTGTTAACTTAAAGTGACATTCTAAGTGCCACCTAGTGGATAAATGAAGTAATCAAATGTTATCATATAATGTAGTGTAATGTAATGTAATGTAATCATATTCACGAAGGAAGCAATGGTGCTGAGAAAATCAATCTCCAGAAATCAGTCTGCATATAGAATATTGTTGGCCACTGTCTAAATAATAAAAGTATAGAGTAGATACAAACATATATCTAATGCACTTTTTTTAAATTGATGCACTTTTAAGCGAGACATAATGCGAATCAGTGAATCTTATATCCCAAATATCTATACGTTACTAAGACCATACGCTGATCACAATGCAGACGAATTGCTAGCAATATGCTTTCAGTGCTTAATGCTAATATATTCAGTTGCCTAGAAACAGAGTATTAAGCATGGTATGATTCAGGTGGATGACTCTACGCACGAAAACATTGTCAAATTTGAGCTGCAGTTTAATTTAAACTTATACTACAGTTCTGTCACTTATCATCAATATAATCAGCACAGCGCATGGATTCTACAGCCACATATTTTAGAGAATTTACATCATTTAAATCAATGTAATGTCATGTATGGATATGGACATACACTATGGCTCCCTTTCTGTTGTCAGGTTCTAAGGCAATTAGAAGTTTGTTTCTTTGATTTTAATGAGTGAAAAAAAAGCCTGACACTTCAGTCCAAACAGGTGAAGTGGTTCAGTTTTTATCCTGCTCATGTTGCTTCTAACACACTGTATATAGAATAAGGAGGGGCATGAAATTAAGTCAGTGATTGTGATAAAGCCTAGAATAAAATTGTGGACGTCCAACCAATTGATTTGCATTTACATTTTGTACATAGCTCTTTGTACCGTTGCACGATCCTTACTCACATGTGAATCACGATTTTTCTCCATGGACATTGAGATCACATTTCTCTCAGACAATTCGTATTTTTTAGGCTGTATCCTATAGCTGACCGTAGCTGACGCTGTCATGAGTGTTTATACTTCTGCGTCACACTGCAGTGACTATTCCTAAACACGAGTTTGCGGTGACGGAGTGTTTGAGTTTTGGTGTTTTCTCTTCCATGATCCTTTCTGCTGCTTGCTTTCTGCATGCTTTGTTTCTTCACCATGGGCTTTTAAAATCTTGGTACAGAGGAATACGCCAGAATAAAAAACGCTACACCGGAAATACACTACTGAGCCAAACAATCACAGACCTCGAGCTCTGCATCAACGTGATGCGAATGAGAGGTGTGTGTAGTCACGAGAGGTGTGTGTAGGTAATATGTAGGTTACGGTGTAGGATACGACATAGCCTTCACGCAGAAGTAAAAACCCTTTTCCCTTAGTGCATTCTTTTAGTGCTTACCCACAGAAATTTAGTTGGTAAAGTAAGGTAGTGATGTAGCTAAGATGACAATGCATGGATTCAGTGTTTACACTCATATTGTTGAATATATCAGAGGTCAGAGCGCTATAGCAGGCGACTCAATATCTTAATAACGCTCAAACCGTATAAGCAGATACTCACGGACCTCGCTTTGTGAACAGGGGCACAGTCATTCTGGAACAGGTTTAAAGAGAAATTTCAATGCTATCGCCTCATATAGATGTAGAGCTAATCCTGCTACATTCAAAACATGTCCTATACAATGGAGTGTCTCCACCTCTTTTTGTGTCGCTTTTTTGTGTCAATATATAATGTATAACCTTCATGCATTTTAACGCTAAAGCGTTCATTTCATTCATTCATTATTGGTGAGTTTACTTTAAAGAATAATACTTGTACCCTATTTATCCCTAAAGAAAATGAACGGTACAGTATCGGTACAGTATCGTTGTAACATGGAGATTTTACATTCTAACCCTGCAGGAGAAACAGCAGTACAGTACTGTACACCTTTACATTCAAGGGTCGTGTATTAAGCTGAGATGAAATCAGGGTGTTTTTAAGAAATATTTAGGGTTTACATTTTGAAAATACAAATTTATAGGAATTTTTTTTTCCACATCCAAAATTTGAGGTTTTAGACAATTCGCGGGTGATGTAGGAAAGTAGCCTCTGCCAAATTTGGGAGTCGATGTAAATATCTTCTGAGCTTATTTAAATAAACAGTTAATGTTTAATAACTGCAATTATACCCGATAATTTGCGGTTCTTTTTTGGAACCCAACAAACAGCAAGTTAGTTGGTGTTAGAACCAAATGTTCAGGAACATTAGGAATAACACTTTCACCTGTTTTCACTAACAACAGTCAGAACAATTCTTTTGTTTCTAAAGTGAATTAGATGAATTCATGAAGGTACCATAGGGACTGCTTCCAAAATTTGTTTAATTTTTGGTCTTATAACATAACCCCAGTGAGTTCTGGGGAAGCAATGTACAGAAGAATGTAATTTCGGTTATGAAGTTTGTCTGTGGCATTGCTGTATATAGACTACTTTCAGAAACTGTTGATTTCCTGGTATTTGTTTCAGAAAAACAAAACAAAAAAAATCTCCAATGAGGTACAAGTCTGTGGCAGAGGAAAAAACACCTCTCAGAAAAGAATGATCAGATTAGAACTGACAAGAAGGCCTAAGTATTTATGGTACAAAATAACTGTGTTGACCGGAAGAAAGAAAAACTGCTCAGAATGCAGAACACATTCAACCTTGAGGTAGAAGAGCTACAAGAAAAACAGGCAGTGATCCTGGCAAATTGGAAAGCAACAAACAAACAAAAAAATATTTTATTCTCTTTAATTTCTCTTAAATTAAAGACACTCTGTACAGTTGGTGATGGTGAGGATTCCAAATGAACAGCCTAAAGATCCATGAATTTACAAAACAACACTATCATTGTGCCTCAGGACCACATGTTCTGGTTTCTCTTAAGATTTCTCCCTGGTGTCACTCATTAAGGATAAAAACCTATAGGGCACTTCAATGATACATTCTTTTGTACTGTACAACTTTCAAACATCTTTATCTCCATTAAGCTGCTTTGAGAAAATGTGTATTTTTAAAAGTGCTCTACAAATAGAACAAATTCAATTGAATCTACAAGATCTAAATACAAACAGAGGGGCTCCAACCCCAGTGTTAGATTGCAGTCAGAGACAAAAATGCATCCGAGTCTTTACGCTTGTCCTGATCAATAATTGGAAATCTAGATAAGGAATTGTGGGGCAGGGTGTAATTATATATTTAAATGCTTAGGGATTGTTATTTCTATGAAGTCTATTTGAAGGGTTAATCTTTAGGATAATTTTCCAACTTTTTTTCCATAAAAATTGGGTCAAAGCAACTGCATCTTTCTGGACATCAATTTTATCATAATCGAAAAGGTATATGTTTTTTGTATCAGTGTGTAAATTCATGGGTCTGTTATGTATCAGGTATATTTATTATGATTATTTTCACTCATTTGCCTTCTTTGCGGCAACACGTAATCAGTTCTCCTGAGCCAAAATTAAGGTTTTTTTTTTTTATACCTCATCCTTGGTCAATCACAATGTCCTGTCATTCTGCCTGGTCATACCATTAATCTGGAGTCTAAAGAAACAAACCACCCTGCTGCACCGTCTTACTTTTCTGCTTATGAGTTTTCTAAACTCCTTCTGCCAGCACTTTCATTCTTTAGATTAATGCAAAAAAAAAAAAAAAAAAAAAACAACCCTAGACCCAACATGGCCCATCTGCTCCAACACACAATTTTTTTTGAGTTATGCACTTTTTTGTCCCAGATTGTATTTTATCACATTTCTCTTCCAAGCATCAAATGAACCCAGGTTTTTCTCAACCTCACCCTTTTCTATCACACATCTCTAATTGTGAAAGTAGTATAAGTTTCTTTCTTTTTCAGAGATCACTGTGTAATAATTCAACTGTAAATATTATATAATAAAACCATAAAAATATACATTTACATTTACAGCATTTAGCAGACGACCTTATACAGAGCGACGTACAAATAGTGCTTTATGTCTCCATAATAAATAAATTCATTCAGGTGTGGTTGATACAAACTTAAGGTACAAAATACAAAATAAGCATAGACACAATTGAGGGATTTTTTCATGGTTTCCTGGACAGTGAGAAGGAAGTGTTAGGATAGGTGTTGTTGGAAGAGATGGGTCTTCAGCCGTATGATATATACTATTTATACAAAATATATGCTATTTGCATTATTAAAAACTTTTTGGGCAAGTTTCAAATGTGTATCATTACATAATACCCTGCAGGTACGCAATCAAAGTGAATAAAACATAATTTGGGGATGTAGTAGCTAACAGAAAAAAACCCCTGAGGCAAGGGGAGAACATTCAAACTCCACACACACATGGTCGAGGGAATCAAACCCGGACCCTGGCGGTGTGAGGCGAACGTGCTAACCATTAAGTCACCGTGCCCCTCTGGCAAATTCCATAAATGTAAATGTAACTTGAAGGTTTCATTTGAACCATGAGGAAGTAAACATATGTTTCATTAGGTACACTACATAGCACATTAGGTACATTACATAGCATGTTCGGGGTGTTTTAAAAAAGTCTGGGTGGTTTTAAAACCATTAACACTGCGTACAAGGTAGGAGAATTGACCATAATTATTAAATTATAGTGCATGTTAGTTGTATCATCATTTTAAAAGTAATATTATTGCTCGTCTGGAACAGATTATCTGAATTTATATTTCTTATGGGGTAGAATAATAATAATATTCATTTCAGCATACGAGCTTTTCGGCTAACGAGCTACATCCCAGAATGGATTAAACTCGTAAGATGAGGTTTAACTGTATATGTGAAATTGAGAATTGTGGGTCATTTCACCAGGCTGTGTTGTCCAGTAAAAAGAAACTATTAAAGTTGAATGTATTTACAGTAATGTATTTACAGTAAATACGAATGTGTGTTTTGAAATCCCATGTTGTGAATTAAACACCATTAAACAGAGGATGTAGGAGCTCAGATATCAGCAGTGTTGGAAAGGTTACTTTGGAAATTTAATAGATTACATATTATGAATTATCCAATTAAAAATGTAATAAGTAGTGTAACTTTTCAATTACTTTATTAAAGTAAAGTAACTGATTACATTTGATTATTTTCATGTGTCCACTGGGTAGCACTTGGTGGAACTAAATCCTATGCTAAAAAATGTTTACAGGTCAGGAGCAAATTGTTGATTGGGGGGGGGGGCGTTGGGCAGGATTCTTTATCATTTTTAAAAGTAACATTTTTTTTCAGTAACTGTAACAAATTACTGTTACTTTTATTTTGTAATTAGATTATGTAACGCTGTTACATGTTACTAGTTACTCGCCAACACTGAATATCAGAGCCTGACACAGAGATGGAAAAAGTAATAAAATATTCTACTTAAATAAAAGTACCTTTACTGAAATGAAATTGTACAAGTTAAACATAAAACAATCTACTTAAATTAGTATAAAAAGTCACTAGTTTATAATTTACTTTGCCGGAGTTGCAGCCTGAAAAGGTTGGAGACTGTAAGGTTATGGCAGGGAACAGTGTAGCTGAACAGAGTGGTGGTCTGTAGGAAGGGTTTAGAGGTGAAGAAGAACTGAAGGAGAGTGTGAAGTGAATATAAAATAAGATGGTGGATACTGAAGGAGAAAAACTGTAGTTGTGAGTGGACAGGAGTATAAGGAGATGCAGCATCAGGTGAAGAGGGATGAGACTAAAGCCAAGGTAAAGATAAAGGCATATGAGGAGATGTAGGAAAAGTTGGACAGTAAGGAAGGAGAAAAGGATTTGTAGCGGTTTTCCAGGCAGAGGGAGTGATCTGGGAATTATGTGGTGCATGTTAGAGTGATAAAAATGGAAATGTGGTGACTCATGATGAGTGTAGTGAGAAGGTAGACGGAGTGTTTTGAGCAGATGATGAATGAGAGAGAAAGAGAGAGAGAGAGAAAAGGGTGTCTAATGTGGAGGTGGTGAAGCAGGAAGTCGATAGGATCAGTAAGGAGGAAGTGAGAGTAGATATTAAGAGGATGAAGAGTGGGAAAGTTGGTGGACCAGATGATGTTCCAGAAGAAGTGTGGAGATGTTTAGGAGAGAGGGCAGTGGAGTTTATATCCAGATTGTTTAACAGGATTGTGGAAGGTGAGATGATTGCTGAGGAATGGAGGAGGAGGAGTGCGCAGGTACTGACTTTTAAGAATAATGGAGATATACAGATCTAAAGTAACTACAGGGGAATAAAGTGAATCAGTCACACCATGAAGTTATGGGAAAGAGTAGTGGAGCTCGGTTGAGAACTATAGATTCAATTTTGAATTCAATTAATTTTTATTTGTAAAGCACTTTTAATAATGGACATCATCTCAAATCAGCTTTACACAGATAAATCAGTAAGAATGAAAATGTGTAAGTTTGTCCCTGATCAGCAAATCGGTGGTGACTATGACAAGGAAAACCCTATATATGAATATATACTGTAATAAAGAATAAATCATGAGAGGAACATCAGGGTCATCAGAGTCACACCAAATGTCTGTTTATTACACCTAAACAATATTGAGGTGATCAAATGTAATGTAAACTGTAGCCTTGGGTCAGTCTCAATCCATCCTCAAGCCTCCGAGTGGCTCCTCAATTTCTTTGATCCCCAGGCCGTAGATGAGGAACATCCCAGCTGAGAGGCTTCCAATCAAAGAGAACATCATCCAAAGGCATGCTGGGACATATTGGGCAGGTCTGAGGAGAGGAACAGGAACACTGGTAACTGGATCCTCAGGGGCATGTAGAACTCAACTGAGAGAGAGAGAGAGAGAGAGAATGATAATTTGATATGGATTAGTGAGTGTCCGTATTGTTGTGTATAAGTAAAAGACACTGTTTAAGGACTCCATAAATATCAGCTATGGCAGCATAACTAAAAGGAGGAGCTAGAAGGTAAAACATGCACGAGGGATATCTGTGGCTGGTACAAAAAAACTATTTTATATTTTACCAGTATACCTGGTAACCTGGTATTCTCACGTAACAAAGTCGGTGAAGGAGGCAAAGCTACAAAACTCCATTGTATTATTCACCAACAAGTTCTCAATCTTCTCAATCTGAAATATTATCATGCTATGAAACTGGTTATAAAGGCTATTAATTATATTCACGTAAAAGTCCTGTACCACCTCCAGTTTCAACAGTTTCTATAACATCCAGGTTGAATACGGAGATTTTGTGTATCACAATTAAATAATATGGTACAGTTGGGGATCTGCACTGCAGTTATTTGTTTAGTTTTCTGAGGTTAATAAATTCTAAAATATCAGTCAGTTGATGTTTTTGTAATGATGAAAGCCAGAGTCTTTTCACTCAATATAATTTGTTCTTTTATTTTTCAACTGACAATCAAACCAGGTCTCATAAACGTTTTATCAAATTAAAAAATGTAAATCAAATTCGTTCCAGCGGCCCGTTTTTCCATTTCGTGATTTTGATCCGAATCTAAAATGTAAATAATGACAAACACTGCCTCTTTAGTTTTTGACCTCAAATTCAAAATCAAATTCGTTCCAGCGGCCCGTTTTTCCATTTCGTGATTTTGATCCGAATCTAAAATGTAAATAATGACAAACACTGCCTCTTTAGTTTTTGACATCAAATTCAAAATCAAATAATATATATTAGTGGTCAACTGAAAAACAAATAAGACTGATATATGAATTCATATTAGCCCTCAATGTTTTATACTTCTTAAGAAGATTCATGTTTGTGTTATTTTCCTGTTCACAGGTTTTGTATCTAGAAGTTTACTGTGAGAATTTAGTTTAATCTAGTTTCATCTAGTTTAATCTTCCTTAAAAGGTTTTATTTTTCCAGACAGACTTCAAATATCAAAAGCAACTTAGATTTAGATGTTTAGATGTGTTTGTGTTCTATGTGAAGAAATAAAAAGTATGCCATGTGCCATAAAAAAATAGTTCATTTGCAATTAATCTTAATTGTTCAAAATGTTAGGCTGAATGATCAGCCATCACATATTTTCACCTCCATGCCACTAATTGAGGCAGTAATAAAAGCAACAGGAGCACCTACCATACATTGACTACATATACAATACATTAACATACAGTTGTGGCCAAAAGTATTAGTTTTCACAAAGTTTGCTGCTAAACTGCTTTTAGATCTTTGTTTCAGTTGTTTCTGCGACCTACTGAAATATAATTATAAGCACTTCATACATTTCAAAGGCTTTTATCGACAATTACATGACATTTATGCAGAGTCAGTATTTGCAGTGTTGGCCCTTCTTTATCAGGACCTCTGCAATTCGACTGGGCATGCTCTCAGTCAACATCTGGTCCAAATCCTGACTCATAGCAACCCATTCTTTCATAATCATTTCTTGTTTGTCCACCAGCCTCTTGAGGATTGACAACAAGTTCTCAATAGGATCAAGATCTGGGGAGTTTCCAGGCCATAGACCCAAAATTTCAACGTTTTGGTCCCGAGCCACATAGTTATCTCTTTTGCCTTATGGCACGGTGCTCCATCGTGCTGGAAAATGCATTGTTCTTCACCAAACTGTTGTTGGATTGTTGGAAGAAGTTGGTTTTGGTACCATTCTTTATTCATGGCTGTGTTTTTGGGCAAAATTGTGAGTGAGGCCACTCCCTTAGATGAGAAGCAACCCCACACATGAATGGTCTCAGGATGCTTTAATGTTGGCATGACACAAGACTGATGGTAGCGCTCAACTTTTCTTCTCCAGACAAGCCTTTTTCCATATGCCCCAAACAATCGGAAAGAGGCTTCATCAAAGAATATGACTTTGCCCCAGTCCTCAGCAGTCCATACTTTTTGCAGAAGATCAATCTGTCCCTGATGTTTTTTTTGAGAGAAGTGGCTTCATTGCTGCCCTTCTTGACACCAGGCCATCTTCCAAAAGTCTTCGCCTCATTGTGCGTGCAGATGCGCTCACACTTGCCTGCTGCCATTCCTTAGCAAGCTCTGCACTGGTGGCACTCCGATCCTGCAGCTAAATCCTCTTTAGAAGACGATCCTGGTGCTTGCTGGACTTTCTTGGACGCCCTGAAGCTTTCTTAACAAGAATTGAACAAGTTCTTGATGATCCTATAAATTGTTGATTTAGGTGCAATCTTAGTATCCTCAATGTTCTTGCCTGTGAAGCCAGTTTTATGCAAATAAAATATCCTCATATTTTTTATGGCTGAACACGTTTCTTTGCAGGTCACCATGGTTAACAATTGAAGAACAATGATTTCAAGCATCACCCTCCTTTTAACATGTCAAGTCTGCCATTCTAACCCAATTAGCCTGACATAATGATCTCCAGCCTTGTGCTCGTCAACATTCTCACTTGATTTAACAAGACGATTACTGAGATCTCAGCAGGTCCTTTAATGACAGCATTGAAATGCAGTGGAAAGTTTTTTTCAGGATTAAGTTAACTTTCATGGCAAAGTAGGACTATGCAATTCATCTGATCACTCTTCATAACATTCTAGAGCAGGGTTGTCCAATCTTTTCCACAAAGGGCCAGTGTGGGTGCAGGCTTCATTCCAACCAAACCAAGTCCACCCTAAAATTGACCTGCTTCAATCTAATGATTTTCATTTTCAATGCCTATCAGGTGTGACCCTTAATTGATTGGATTAAGCCTTAAGACTTAAGTAATACTAATACAGGAGTGTCCAATCATTTCCACAAAGGGCCAGTGGGGGGTGCAGATTTTCAATCCAATAAATTAAGGGTCACATCTGATAGACTTCCTGACAGACAGACTGGAAAAAAGCATGTCTCTGATTCCCGGATGATTAACATTGGATCCCACTAAGACTGTGTCCTTTCTCCTCTCAATGTATACCAACGGGTGGTCAACAATCTATCAAACACATAAAATTTGCTGATGACACCACCCTCATCTCTGATGGGGACAAGTCGGCCTACAGGAGCGAGATAGACCATCTGATGTTATGGTTTAGCGCAAACAACCTGGGGCTCCTCTCACAAGACAGTGCAGATGATGGTGGATTTCAGGAAGGACCCCCAGCCCCCCTCCATCCTGTCACCCTCTGTGACTCTCCAGTGACATCTGTTCAGTCCTTCCTTCCTTCCGGTCCTTTCTTGGCACCACCATCACTCAAGATCTCAAGTGCGAGCAGAACATCAGGACAGTCACAATCACCTGGGCATTCAAAATTGGCCCACTAAAGTTGCCCAAATGTCCAAATGTTAATACTGTATCAAGAGAATCCACCTTACTATGAGTGGGTCCTGTAACATTCTTATTAGGGCTGTAAATTGGCCCAAATGTTAATATTGTATCAAGAGAATCCACCTTAGTATGAGTGGGTCCTGTAACATTCTTATTAGGGCTGTAACGATTCCTAGAGTAACTTGAGTAATTCGATTACAAAAATTCATCGAGGCAAATTAATGTTACTGCATGTTTCATTTAGTCCATTTAATTCAACAGAACGCTGTTTTTCCCGTGGACCATTATGGATAATTTTTTGGATCAGCAAAAATGGTGAAATATTTTTTTTATTTCCATTTATAAGAAAAAAAGTTACAGTTATGAACAATGCAAGAGGCATTTTTTTTAGCTACTTCTGCTTCTCCTCTACCCACATGTGCATCGAACCATGAGTTGTTACACTAGAGCTCCAAGATCCTCGCTAAATGTGAAATCAAGATTCTCATTTTTCAACAAAAATTTATTGCACTCAGGTACAAAATAACCCCAAGGACAATCAGTTAAGGTGCTGAAGTAACAAAAATAGTCCAATAATTATTGGAAAATATCAATAGAATGTAAACGTAGCATGATCTGAATGCAGGGAAATAAGGCTGATCTGCATGGAGTGAACATTGTATCCTACGCACAAGTAGCCGACACTGCCATGAGTGTTTATACTTCTGCATCGCTCTGCAGTGACTATTCCCAACACTAGTTGGTGGTGGTGCAGTGTTTGAGTTTTGGTGTTTTGGGTTTCTGAAACAATGGTGACTTCCTTGATTTCCTTGACACAAATTAGCTGACAGTCTTTGTAAAATGGTAATGAAGAATCATAGAGGTGTTTATTTTCTCTTCCATGATCCTTTCAGCTGCTTGCTCCATGTCCATGCTTTGTTTCTTCACTACAGACTCTAAAAATGGCGGTATACTCTACATGGTCACTTTTGGAAATTTTTGGAAGACACTGTATTTATATATTTATGCATGTTGGATATTCCCTAATTTACACACCACAACAATGTTACTCTTGGTAACCTCTGACTGTCTATCATAGAGAATCAGTGCCTTCCTGTGCTTTGTCTGACTCTTAGTATCCGAGCCCCGGTATCATCAAGCTGCCACATTTTGGATCCTTGGGTAAGACTTTTAACCCTTTGTACTTTCTGACCACAACTTCCAAAAACCATCTGGGATATGCAAAGAAGGAATTTCACTGTGCTGTAATGTACATGTATTAGTGTTAGTGTATAGTGTAGTGTAATGTATGAACCTTTTGATTAAGCCGCTGACTCGTCACTCACTCGTCCGCTGTGTGCCAGAGTCTGGGGATTGCTAACTTCACAGAGGGCATCCAGATTTCCCCTGCTGAACCTGGATTGCTCTCACATTCACTAATTGTCTTTGGACACTGGATGTGCTTCTCTAATGCCAGGATCTTCTCCATCACTAACTTGCACTTCTCACAGATAAGAACATTTCTAACGATGGAGAGGACTGATTGCACACTCCTCACTCCACACACTGAATGTGCTGGATTCTTGCATATCAGAGAAATTATGTAAATAATGTGGTTGCTGATGTGTGTGTTCGCAGTAATGATGGGAAGAGTCTCAACTCACTGCTTTAAAATGCTCTTCCAAGAAGAAGAAAAAAAAGACTAACATGGAGACATAAAGAAGAGAATGAAAGAAATCAAAGCGATAAGTAAAGACAATTTAGGTTAAAAAAAAAGATACGAAAAAAAAAACTTGAAGCTACATCACACAACTCAGTATTTGCAAGATTATGGAGAAGTATAGAGAAGGTCAGAAGGAGTTGCGTTGTGTGTTTGTGGATTTGGCAAAAGAGTATCACAGGGTTCTAAGAGAGGAGTTGTGGTATTATATGAGTTTTAGCATTATATGATTTTTTTTCTCAAAAAATTTTAACACAAAAACAGATTGTCCCTAATACACCGAATACTTTTGCAGCAAAAAAACAAAAAAATCTCCAGTTGTAATGTAATTTATATTAATTAAAACAGATCTTTCTTTCTTGCAGTGATGGGCCGTCAGGGCCTGCAAGGTCTTCTCTGCTGGCCTAAGAAATATCTGAATCACAAACTGATATTGCTTATATTCAATTAATTCCAAATGGTCTATTTGCTTCCTTTCATATCTGCCATAAGCTAATGTCGTTGCTTTTCCGATGCTTGTCCAGCTTCCAGACATGTATTTTCATATTAAAGCAATTAACCAATCACATTTCAACCATCATTTGTTCCCAGGCAGAGTCAAAGTCAGAGAAGTCTGCCCGGAGGCCTTTACAATCCATTCTGCAGGCACCTTTAACACAGAATAAACATTGATGAAACTGCTGCTGTAACGGCACAGACACAACAGACCAGGGGATCAAATCAAAGGGGTTTATTAAGAAATGGAGAACTAAAAAGACGCTGCTCAAAGGAGAAGCCCGGCATGTAGTTACGGCCCTTTGCGCGGTGAGCGCCGAAACCGCCGTGTATGGGAATTCCGAGACGGCAGGGCTTCCTGGTCCTCAATGGCGAACGGGGAGGCGTCCGCGGGACTGGAGATTCCGGTCTGGCTGGACCGGTGGTGACGGGACCTGACGCAAGGATCAGAGAAGAGAAGGTTAGTCAGATATTTCAAAAATAGCGAGAAGTCGTCCGTGCTCTAAATGTTCCAGTACGAGCCCGGACGTGGAGTGACGGGGAAACCGGGTTTAAATAGCCTAGACTACTGATTACTCCAACTAGAGACAGCTGGAGCTCATCAGTAGCTAGGCGACTGTGATTGCGGGAGAGCCGCGGCGGGAGGAGGCAGGTTCGTGACATCACCCCCTCCTCCAGGGCCCGCTCCCGAGGGCCTTACACGACGGCGGCGAGGGGAGCGTCCTCGTCCTCGGGGGGCCGGCCAGTTGGGATGTGTCCTGTGGAACTCCTCCAGCAGATTGGGGTCCAAAATGTCCTCCCGGGGAACCCAGGCGCGTTCCTCCGGGCCGTAATCTTCCCAGTCCACCAAATACTCCAGCCGACCCAGGCGTCGTCGTGAGCCGAGAAGATCCTTCACCTTGTACGCCAGGCCGTCCTCGGTGACTAGGGGCAGTGGGTGTTCCTCCTGGCGTACAGAATCCGCGGAAGCTGGCTCTGTGAAGGGTTTGAGGAGCGACACGTGGAAAGCTGGGTGGATACGGTAAGAGGCCGGGAGTTGGAGGCGATACGTTACTGGCGTGAGCTGTTGGACAATGGGGAATGGACCAATAAATTTTGGGCTTAGCTTTCTGCTGGGGAGTCGAAGGCGGATGTCCCGGGTGGAGAGCCAGACCTTCTGACCTGGCCGGAAGATAGGTGCCTCCCGTCTACGCCGGTCCGCCTGCAGTTTGTGGCGGTGCACGGCCCGCTGCAGCTGTCGATGGGTCTCGGCCCACACCTGTTCGCTCTCTCGAAACTAGTGATCCACTGCCGGGAGGTCTGAGGTGTTCCCTGACCAGGGGAACAACGGTGGCTGGAACCCTAGGACACATTGGAAAGGGGTTAGACCGGTAGCAGAACGTCGGAGGGAATTTTGAGCATACTCCGCCCAGCCCAGGTACTGGCTCCAGGTGTGTTGTCGGTGATGACAGTACGTGCGCAGGAACCGTGCCACTTCCTGGACCCGTCTCTCCGTAAGTCCGTTTGACTGAGGGTGATAACCGGAGGACAGGCTGACTGCCACCCCCAGGAGTCCGAAGAAAGGCCCTCCAGACCCGGGAGATGAACTGCGGACCGCGGTCCGAGACGATGTCCTCGGGTAGGCCGAAGTTTTTGAAGACCCGCCGGAACAGATGCTGCGCAGTCTCCAGGGCGGTCGGTGTCTTTGCTAAGGGAATGAGGCAGCAAAATTTAGAAAATCGGTCCACCTCTACTAAGATGCAGGTGTTACCTTCCGATAGTGGTAGGTCGGTGATGAAATCGACCCCGAGGTGGGACCAGGGCCGGTTGGGGACGGGCAGAGGTTGCAATTTCCTGGCGGGTAATTGGTGCGGACTCTTGCTCACGGCACATTCCCGGCATCCGCGGACAAACGTCCGAACCTCCTCGGCCAAGGAGGGCCACCAGTAGCGTGCACGGAGGAGATCGATGGTGGCGGTAGCCCCCTGGGTGGCCCGATCCTACAGAGGTGTGAGTAGAGTGAA
This sequence comes from Kryptopterus vitreolus, assembly GCA_030449085.1. Lineage (NCBI taxonomy): Eukaryota > Metazoa > Chordata > Actinopteri > Siluriformes > Siluridae > Kryptopterus > Kryptopterus vitreolus. The sequence goes on along the minus strand of JACRUU010000027.1, from coordinate 5,295,544 downwards.
TTAATTGGGTGCGTTGGGTGCGGGGTACATACGTGCGGTCGGGAGGGCATCCGGGAGGTCGGGGTTCGGTCGGTTCAGTGGCTTCGAGAGGCGTGGCCCACTGGATGGGGCTTACAAAGAGTTCTGGGTGGAGAATTGGCCCCGGGACCTCTGGCGCTTCGTTGACTCGGGGCATGCAGGTCGGGACAGGGCGTCGGCCTTGGCGTTCTTCGACCCGGGCCTGTAGGAGATGGAAAAATTTGAAATCGGGTGAAGAACAAACGCCCACCTTGCCTGTCGGGGGTTTAAGACGCTTAGCGCTTCCCGGAGGTATTGCAGGTTCTTGTGGTCGGTAAGCACACTGAATGGGTGAACGGAACCCTCGAGCCAATGCCTCCACTCCTCCAAGGCGAGCTTGACGGCCAGGAGCTCCCGTTTGCCGATGTCGTAGTTTACCTCTGCTGGGGAAAACTTTTCGGGAGAAGTAAGCACAGGGGTGGAGCCGGGGTGGTTTGCCCTGTACCTGAGATAGCACGGCCCCCACTCCGGTGGTGGAAGCGTCCACTTCAACCGTGAAGGGGAGATTAGGGTCAGGGTGGACAAGCAGAGGCGCGGAGGCGAAGGCCCACTTTAAGGTATCAAATGCCACAGCGGCTTCTCCACTCCACTCCAGCTTCCGTGGTTTGCCCCTGAGGAGAGAGGTGAGAGGGTGAGAAACTACTGTATCCCTGGATAAACCTGCGGTAGAAGTTCGCAAACCCGAGAAACCTCTGGAGCTCCTTAATGGTGGTAGGCTCAGGCCAGGAGGTGACCGCCTGCACCTTCTCCCGGTCCATCTGTACCCCCTGGGCGGAGACGACATACCCTAAGAAAGACAGAGTGGCCTGGTGGAACTCACATTTCTCCGCCTTTCAGGAAAAGTTGGGCGTCCCGGAGGCGCTGGAGCACGAGTCCGACATGCCTCTGGTGTTCCTGTGGGTCGCTGGAATAAATGAGAATGTCGTCAATGTAAACCAACACAAATTTACCAAGCATGTCCCGGAACACCTCGTGCATGAAATCTTGGAAGACAGAGGGAGCATTCGTCAACCCGAACGGCATCACCAGATATTCATAATGGCCTGTAGGGGTGACGAACGCCGTCTTCCATTCATCTCCCTCCCGGATGCGAACGAGGTTGTATGCGCTGCGCAGGTCCAATTTGGAGAAAATGGTGGCTCCACGCAGTTGCTCCAGGGTGGCCGGGACGAGTGGCAGGGGGTACCGGAACTTTACGGTGGCACGGTTCAGGGCACGATAATCGATGCAGGGCCGAAGACCGCCATCCTTTTTACCCACGAAGAAGAAGCTTGAGGCCGCCGGGGTGGTCGATGGGCGGATAAAGCATTGCTCCAGGGCGGCGTTGATGTACTCGTCCATAGCCCGTTGTTCCGGTCTCGATAGCGGGTAGATTTTACCTCGTGGCAAGGGCTCACCTGGTACCAGATCTATAGTGCAATCCCAGGGACGGTGTGGGGGTAGTTGAGTGGCTGCACGAGGACTGAACACGTCCGAGTATTCGGCGTAGATAGCGGGAACATCCGGTGGAGCCTGGTCCTTCAATGTGACGGCGGCTACGGGAGACCCGGGGGCTAAGGGGCAGGCCAGGAAAACAGCGAGGAAAGCACTCATCTCCCCACCGTAGAATATCCCCCGTTTCCCAAGACACCACCGGGTTATGATGGACTAGCCAGGGACGCCCCAATATAATTTTGGCGGTCGATCCCTCCAAGACCAGGAGAGGGAGCTGTTCGTGGTGGAGGATTCCCACCTGTATATCCACCGGTGAAAAAGAGCAGGGACCCGACCTCGAAACCGGACGCACCTTCCGCGTCAGGGGTAATCCCGGTCACAGCTCGGACCTGATAATGCTCGTGGGGTCTGATGAGGCCTATAACCCCAACTGGCGGCTGAGGTTCCCCGGAAATGAAGTTCCCCGCCGATCCTGAGTCCAGCAGCGCGGAGACCGTCATGGAGTGTGTAGAGGTAGTGAGGCAGACTGCGGTGGTGAGCGGTTTCATGTTGGTGTGAGGAAAAATGGAACTCACCGCGGAACGTTGGGGGCGCTGGAGTGCACCCGCGTAGGAGATGGTCGGTCCCTCCGCAGTAAAGGCAGAGCCCGTTGATCAGCCGTCGGCGCCGCTCGGCTGGCGTAAGACGTCCGCCCCTGAGCTGCATCGGTTCGAAATCTGGTACCTCGGCCGACGACGCTGCGCTCTCCCGGGCCGCAGCGGCCAGACCCTGGTCCATCATGCAGGATCCCAGGCGGGCGGAACATCGGGTAGCCCGCTGGATGAAACGCTCCAGCCCCTCGGAGCCATCCACCGTCGCCAGCTGGAGGCGTAGAGTGGGATTCAGCCCCATCCGGTAGGTGGTGAGTAGAGCCTGTTCGTTCCACCCACTGATGGCGGCATAAGTGCGAAACTGGAGGGTGTATTCCTGGATAGTTTTGGTGCCTTGTGTGAGACGGTACAATTGCTCCCCGGCTGAGACATCCGCCTCAATACGTTCGAATACCTCCCGGAAATGAGCAAAAAATTCCTGGCAGGTTGGGAAGACGGGGTTTTCCTGCGACCACAGCGACTCGGCCCAGCGGAGGGTCGGGGCCAGTGAGGAGCGAGATGATGTAAGCGACCCTTGACCTCTCTGTCGGGAACAGGTTGGGTTGCGTCTCGAACACGAGGGAGCATTTAAGCAAAAAGCCGTTGCATTCCTCCGGAGCGCCAGAAAACAGTGCCGGCTTGTTTATCAGGCTGGAGTCCGCCGGTTGAATCGCAGGCGGAGGAATAGCATCGCGCGGGGCGGAGGGCGGCGGAGTGGCGACAGCTGCTGACGCGGTCGGGGGCGGGGCCGTCGCCCTCGGGGCGCTCTCCATTTCTTCGGCTGTTTTGGTCCGGGCTTCTGTAACGGCACAGACACAACAGACCAGGGGATCAAATCAAAGGGGTTTATTAAGAAATGGAGAACTAAAAAGACGCTGCTCAAAGGAGCAGCCCGGCACGTAGTTACGGCCCTTTGCGCGGTGAGCGCCGAAAACCGCCGTGTATGGGAATTCCGAGACGGCAGGGCTTCCTGGTCCTCAACGGCGAACGGGGAGGCGTCCGCGGGACTGGAGATTCCGGTTTGGCTGGACCGGTGGTGACGGGACCTGACGCGAGGATCAGAGAAGAGAAGGTTAGTCAGATATTTCAAAAATAGCGAGAAGTCGTCCGTGCTCTAAATGTTCCAGTACGAGCCCGGACGTGGAGTGACGGGGAAACCGGGTTTAAATAGCCTAGACTACTGATGACTCCAACTAGAGACAGCTGGAGCTCATCAGTAGCTAGGCGACTGTGATTGCGGGAGAGCCGCGGCGGGAGGAGGCAGGTTCGTGACAGCTGCTTCAACCAATCAGATTTTTAGTTTGTGTCACCAGCGCCCTCTAGCAGGCGCATGACGCATCACACTGTATTCAAAGCCGTTGATTGGATAGTCTTAGATTGGAGTCCAATTTAGCTATTTTTGTCGCCCCCACAATGGCTGAAGGAGAAGAAAAAACAGATTAAGTGGCAGATTTACTTTCAAGGCCATTTTCAAGTCAGACTTTTCAAGAAAAGCTGGACATTGTTAAGAAACTTTGGACAACTCTGAAGCTAGCCAGTCACGACCAGGAAGAGGATTTGTCCACCTCTTTCACTTTAGCAACTGGTTTTGAGCAAAGAGAGGAGGATTGATTTTGTTTACAAACAATCAGATTTTTTGGTGAGTAAAAAGCTGCTGTTTTCCTAAATAATATTGCAAGTTTATTATTGATGTTTCTTATGTGGGTCATGGCAGGAGCTGCAGTAGAATACATGTCTGGAGCTGCAGTAGTTCGCCCCTGGTTTGTTTATTCAGTACAGGCATTTATTGTGTCTACAGCAATGGGCATGGCCCTTTATACTGTATTTCTTCATATTAAGATGGTTTTTATAACCATCAAATCAAACGGAGCACTACTGTAGGCCTAGGTGTGAAATGAACGGTCTGCACCTCAAAAAGATTAGTAGTTTCCAGTGTGTATCCCCTTACATTAAAATTTGTATGTATTTATTTTTTAACTCAGTAACAGATATGATTTAACTTTTCAATAACAGTAAAGTAACTGATTACATTTGATCACTTTTTGATTACTTTTATTTGTCCACTAGTTGGCACTCAGAAGAAGTGGGATATATTTTCGAAACTGAGCTGCTTCAGAACAAATTTTTTTGGGTGGTGCGGATGAAAAGGTATGTCGACCGGGGGGAGGGTTGGAGGGATATTAGGCGATGGTCATTGGAATTTGTAATCTTCAACATTTTCTAAAGTAACTGTAAATTAATTACTTGTTTTTTCACTGTAACTTTAATGGATTACTGTTACTTTCATTTTGTATTTAAAGACCTAACACAGTTACATGTAACTAGTTACTCCTCAACTAAGACTCTCTCTCTCTCTTTATACATATATACATATACACAAAGATGAGGCAGAGACGATACCAGAGACCCAGAGAGCCACTCATGCATGTGTGGAATGAGAGAGACTAATCTTTCCACATGTACCCAGGCTACCGTGTAGTATTCTTGAAGCGGGAGCTGCTTCTTGTGGGAAATAACATTTTTATATAGGTTTGCAACCTTGATGTTCGCCTTGCAAGATTTCAGTTTGCTTTGAATCCTGGATGGCAGCAGATTCACATCCATCAGTGGCATTTATTATATTTTTTTTGTCTGAGTTCAGCAAATTTCTCACGGCGTCTATAATTCTGACTTGCATTGTTTGGTTCCAGTGGGAGCAGGTGTGCTTTTGTTTGTTAACAGCCCCAATGCTGAGATATTTGAACCTGAATTCAGCTAGTTCACATCTGTCTGTTCTGTCTCTTTCCAAAGTGGCCAAACACCCTAAGTCGTATAATAGTTTAGAGTAAGGAAATGGCCTGATGCCGTTTGTTATAAATCCTAGAATGTATATATTTTTCTATTTATTGTGTGTGTGTGTGTGTGTGTGTGTGTGTGTGATAAATTTGGTTGTCCTTTTCTATTTTTCCTCCACACACTCTTTATTAGCCATTTTTATCCTCACTTCCAGGAGGGAAAGCCAGTGGCAGGCCTGTCAATGTGACAGTGCCTCAGGAATAATTATGCCCGGACTGATAGATTGTCGTAGGCCTGGGAGAAGAATGGAGTAATTCTTATACCCAGGCCTACCACAAAATGCCAGCAGCTATTAAATAGAATGATGGAAAATTCAATTCTCTCCACTAAGATCTCATTTGCCATGGAAGCCTGATTATTGCCCTGCACTTCTCATTTTAGTACCGGGGATATTTTGACAGACACTCCATGACAGCACTGTTATGTTTTTCCACCTTAAGACGAATTAACAAAATGCAACGGAAATTTACAAAGTACAATCACAAATTAACAGTGATGTGTAAAAATACATTTCTGTATTTACGTTAATGGAAAAATGCCGCATTTGTGACTAATGTACACATTACATATTTATGCAATGCCTTTGTTCTTTGTTTTACCAGTTATTATACATGTAATGCGCATCGAGTAAGATTTCTAACTGGATATTACAAATACTTCCATCATACACTAAAGTGCTTTAAAATCTAAAATATAAAAATGTTCTCTTTCTTTCTCTCCATCATTTTTTTTGTGTTTATGGAGAAAAATATATTTCTATTATCTACCAATACAGATCGTAAGAAGTGATTGTCAGCGTGTTGAAAACCATTATTTTGCATTATGTCTGCTCCGCACTGTATTCATGGGTGGTGATAAAACCTGTTCAATAATGTTGTGATTGTCATGTAAATTATATGAATGGTATGAACTGAATATATTGCATTTATTCACATTTTTCCACAAAGGTAAACCCTATTTTATGGTCTTTTTTGCATGCAAAAATCTACAAATGTAGATTAAATCAAAGAGTAATTAAATCTGCTATTACATGAAACCATTATAGTAATATGGGATTAGGAGTCAATTTATTGAATTAACAGCAGTCACTTATCACAGTTGAATTTCTACTAGGAAGTCAGTTCAGTGATCTGAGCAGAAATATCCCACGAACAGTGCAGATTGACACTTCTCTGCCCTTGTAGACAGCTAGTCCTGGAAGATAAATCTTAGCAGCACCTCTACACTAACAAGATCTAACAGGTGATTGTTAGAGAGGTTGAACATTTTTAGCAGGATTTGTGCCTGGAACTGAATTCTATGTGTTGACAAAAACTGGTTTCTATTCAATACTGTTATGATTGTCATGTGTACAGTACCATAACTACAAATTGTATGAATCTCAGTTATTCCAAATGATTTATTATTTATACACATATTGCTTTGAGAGGTTGGAGTAGAGTGTTGGGTAGGCCCTGGGTTTGTTTGGAGTTTTAAATGCAGAATGAAAAATAGCAAGGAGAAACCACCAGAGGCGATGCAAAGCCCGTTTCTAGTTTAATTCCAACTTCCGTTTTTATTGCAATTTTGACTTAATTTCCTCACATTTCTGAATATTATGGTATCAAATCTCCGATCCCTGGAGAGAACAAGACAGATAATGCTGAGGAGTCCTTGTTCATAGACCAACAGCTTCAAACATCAGGCAGACAACATGGTTACAGTGGGCTGGTGCGCCAAAAATGTTCAGTGTTTAAGTCACAATTTCAAGAAATTAAGTCAGAATTATGACAAATAATCTTCCAAATGTATAATATTTTAAGATAGTTTATTCAAAATATTTAATTTATATATTTGTATTTAAATTTTTATTGTAAAATGCAATTCAATGAATTAAATAATTTCATTTTCACAAATATTTTACTCCATCAATTTCAGCAATAAAAATATAAATTTTTCTAAATAACATTATTTGTTCATTATAAAAGACAACATAATTTTCTCTTGTATATTTAGCATTAGACATTAATTCTATATTCTATAGAATTATTATTATTATTATTATTATTATTATTATTATTATTATTATTATTATTATTATTGCATGATTAATTGTTAGAATAATGCTCAAAAATACTTGATTATTAAACAAATCGATATCTATAGCATTATTTTACATTCAAGTCAAGCATCAACAACTAATCCAGCCAGAGAACAGACAAAACTTCTATTTGGAGATCGAATCTCTAATAGAATCAATTGATTTAAGCATATTTAATTAATACATTTAATTCAACTCAATGTCAAAAAACAGGCAAATATTCAGGAAACAAATTCACAAACAAGCGTAAAAAGAAAAAAATAGAGAGGGCTTGAAGAGAATCAAAATCATGAGGCAAAATACAAAGGAACAAGTGATGACTTGGCATTGACAGAAACAACCAAGCATACACTTTTGAAACTATTTTAGGAATATAATTTTATTATAATTTCAAAATCAAAATGTATTGATGCAGAGTACGCTATGTAGAAAAATGCTATATAAGACTGTCCAAACATGAAACATAAAAATAAAGTATAAAAATGATCGGGGTAAATTAAAACATTACATTACATTACACAGGCACCCGAGGGAAGATTGGATAAAGCGGTAGAAGATGAATGAATGAATGAATGAATGAATGAATGAAAGAAAGGAGGTTAATTTAAAGTGTGGCTGTGTGTGTGTGTATGTATGTGTGTGTTGTTGTTTGAAAGATAATGGACATGACAAATATAATTTATTATGTTATGATACATAACATACATAAAAAATCATTCATACATTTTATGAAAATGTATTATATGTATTGATATATGTATTCACAAATATAATGTGTTAACTTAAATTGACTTTAACGGCACTAAAGTTATTAATGCAGTGTGCATTACTATGGGAGTGATTTGCTCCTTCACTCTGCGTTGTGTTGGCGAATGAACGAAACCCGAGCAACAAAGAACAAAACATGAACAAATGAATAAAGAAACTTCATTGCATCCACTCACACTTCCTAAATTTCCACAAATTATGCCTACTAGCTGTGCATTCACAATAAGTATGAGCTCCGCACTATATAAGAGTATATTAGCGTGTGGAACCTAATGGAAGTGCATTGCATTCTCAAATCCATATTACGGAATAAAGTGTATTTTTCTTTTGGAAATGTAATGCGCGCATAACATAGTATAAACGTATCACCAGTTTATATGGAAAGCAACCAATTAAAACAACCAATAAACAAGTAACATTGACATTAACAAGAAATTAATATTAACAGATTAATTTCCAGAGTAAAATTAATTTTAAATAATCAATAATTTTATCAAAGGGAGAGATTTTGAGAGAAATGTTAATAATAATAGCATCTGTTACAGTTAGTTACAGTATTAGAAACTTGAGAATGAGAAGTATTCATTTATAGCACATTGAAAACATACGATTAATGTGCGATTAAATATTTTAATTGATTGACTTAAATCTGCCTAGTTGTAAATTGCTCTGGAAAAGAGAGTCTTCAAAGCAGCATAAGGTAAGAATGAAGAATTTACTTAATCGGTTTGTCTGTGCAGTAATTCTACAAGGTTTTAACACTTTTTTTTTGCCCTTTAGTGATAATCAGTAATGTTGCAACGTTACAAATAATCTATTCAGTGAAAATGTTCTATTATCTCACAAACATTTCCTGCTGTAGTAACTTTGCATTCTCACATTTGAAAATGTAGTTTTGTAATTCACTGAACAATTATATTAAGCAAAACTCGAATCTGATTACACCAGCTCAATTAAACATCAGGGATAGCAATTATTTAGGAAGTGTTTGTGGAACAGTCTGAACTGCTTTGATGTCCATCTATTTTTGCTGTGAAAAGGAGGTTTGGTGTGATATCCAGCACATCAAGAACTTTTTAAGAACATTGAAAAAATACTGGGAACATGAAGAGACATGGACAGGGTTATAGAGGGAATAATCCAGAAACAACACCAGGATCTGGTTTATTTTGTAGAGAGGAACATGAGGAACACAAAGATACACAAAATTGTCTCCAGCAGGCTACTAGTGTGCAGGTTTATGAACAAACTGTCAAACAGACTTCATAAGGGCCCTTCATCCCACAGCGCAGCACCGTCCAGCACGATTTACATTTACTACATAACACCAGAATTGGCAACTCCACCATTGGCACTGTCTTCTCTTCACAGAGTTCACACTAAGCACAAGTGACAGACATGAGAGTGTCTCGAGATGACATGGAGGATTGCCATGCAACCTGCACCATCATCCAACTGGAGCACATTTGCGCTGTGTTTCTAATGGTCTGGCAAGGAAAATTCTATAGGTATAATAAACAGTTTGTGAAAAAGCTTAACATCTGTATTGAGATGTTTGGGTTGACCTTTCCTCATGATGTCCAGCTTTTCTTAAAATGTCCACCATGTCCAGTTTCAGTGATCAGCCGTCTGATTGGTTAAAACAACACCTTCATTCTAATGTATTTTACGCTACAAGGTGCCTGCAGTGCTGCAAGTGTAAAGGCTCAAATCAGATTTTATAGAAACTCCTGTAATCCTTGCAGAGAAAAAAGCTATGAAGAATGGTTTATTGGAAATAATTTAGTACATAATCATGGACATATTTACAGTCGGAATTTGCAAACATAAACTCATTTGCATTTTTTTCATTAAAACCCTTGAAATACAATGTGACAGTTTTATGGTTTGCATGATTGACATTTCAGCGCGGCGGGAGACAAAGCAGTACACTATAAGTCTTTACATTACATTCAGCCTAACACCTGCCAGTTTCAGTGGTGACTGTATTTTAAAACACAGACTTTCTAGATCTGATGGTCCACCAATAATTAGACTGATATAACTATATTCTAAACATGTCACTTATTGCAGTAAATTGGCATTAGAGCTTACGCCATGATGCCAATATTTGGTGTGCTGAACTTTTTTTCCCTCAGCAGATGCATAATTTGTTTGTTAATGCTTCTGAGACACACAAAAAAGGGTGTGACACTTAAATTCCTGCAGTGCAGGGGGACACTACAACCACTTTTCATCCGAGACTGCATGTGGTAATGTGTCCCTAAAGTGCTATTTAATACAGCCTGTTCATACTGCACCGAAATATGTGACTCGTGCTGAATGTTTTAGACAACATCTTAAGCTGCTAAATCTGGACTTTTTTTTCTAAAACATATCACCAGATTTGTTGTGCATTTAAGAATGGCACAGGCATAGCCTGGATGAGAAGTTTTGCAGACAATAAATTAAAATGTATGAATGTCTAATATAAATAATAATTTTAGAATGCAATAATATAGAATTTAGAATTTAAAGTCTCTTGTTAATAATGCCTCCACACACTTCGGAGACTGGGGAAACCATCACACTGCCACGGAGACATTCTACACACACACGCACGTACACATGTCTGTCTACACCCAAATGAGGATGGGGTTTTCATTTGAACCCCATCCTCCCCAGGTTCCTATCAAGGTTACTTCTGTTATTATTTGAGGGAGTTTTTCCTCATCACCGTCACCTCGGCTTCCTAAACAAGGAACAATCAGGAACAAACTGATTTTCATTCCCACACATTATAATTAATGTATTATGTTGCTTTGTAACAATGACAACTGAAAAAAGCGCTCTACAAATAAAACTTTCATATTATAATAAAACCATTTTTAATTTGCCCCATTTTTTTATATCTTACATATGACAATAAAAAAGTCACAGGCGATTCGTCAGTAAATACAGTACACTATATGGCCAATATATGGGACACATGACTTCACAGCAGTTGCAACGCCGAGGCTTAGCCTATAGAAATATACATTTCTTAATAAGAAAAATGGTTATTTAATGTCCCAATAATTGTTTTAGTAATATTTGAGATATTTTTTTAAATATAGGAGTTCTATAAAAGGTATGAAAATAATCATGATTTTCTTGATTTTCTACTGTAGAATTGGCTGATTGGATCAGATTTGAGAGCTAATCTGTTCCATTCAACACACGATGTAAGGAGGTTCAGTTTAAATCAGTTTTCAAAGTTGTTTTCAGTATGACTGTGTAGATACATATAATAAAACAGATACATACATATAAAAAAATTAATGTATATATAGATAGATAGAACTGTGCAAAAGTTTTAGGCAGGTGTGAAAAAATGCTGTAAACAGAGAATAAAGTGATGGCACGACCCCCACAGAGCCCTAATCTCAACATCATCGAGTGTGAGACAGAAGGATGTGAGAGAGTCTTACTTCTCTACTCCATCCACTTACTTCTCCAAGATGATCATCATCGTCCAAAAAAAAAATTGTTGTTTTTTTTAAATCGCAGGATGAATGAATCCAGACACGACATATGCAGAACCAGAAAGACCACCATCAGACTGAAAAGGATCATTCAAAGTAAAATCAATAAAAAAGTGGCAAATAAATGCAGCAGTGATTGCTCAAGGCATCAATGAGAATTACCAGATATTACTAAAACACAAACTATTTAAAACAAGATCAATGCATGCCAGTGGAGAGGGAGAGTAATGAGGCGGAAACCATTTATCAGGCTGAAGAATAAGAAGGCAAGGCTGAAATTTTGCAGGAGAACACGAAGAGACAGCTTTCAAAGTCTTGTTATAGGAATCTGATATACAAGAAAGATGGGAGAGGAAATCCAGCCAAACGACAAAGCAGTGAAAAGCCGAGGGTTTAGACGTTTCTACTCTAAGCCTAATGTTGAATTCCCTGACTTTTCCCTGAATTTCACTAAAAAAACTACGCCTACCCTACACTGTAACCTGACACCTCTCCAAAAATGTAACTACAGAGTGTGATGTCTGCGATTGGTCGTCTCAGCGGCGTATATCCGGTGTAGCATCGTTACGTATTCTGGCGTAATTCTTCCGTACCGCTATTTTTAAAGTGAATAAACAAAGCATGGACATGGAGCCTGGAAGAGAAAATATAAACACCTCTATGATTCTTCATCACCATTTTACAAAGACTGCCATCCAATTCCTGTCATTGCAGGAAGTCATCATTGTTGCTGCAGCAGAAACCCAAAAGAGGAACTCAAACAGCACCACCGCCAACTAGTGTTTGGGAATAGTCACTGCAGAGTGACGCAGAAGTATAAACACTTGTGACGGCGTCGTAAGTAAGCTACAGCGTAAAAACCAGAAGTAAAAACCAGCCTCCCTGAGTTCACATCATGCTACGTTCACACACTATTGGTCACACTAACAAAATACTATTATCAGGATCATAAGACTAAGCTTTATTCTTTATTATTTCACCAAGTAATAATATTATTAATAATATTATTATTAAACCAATTTTAAATTTTATTCATGCAAAATATAATCGATTAAAATAAGTATACAGAATCAGGAATGTAGAGAGTAAAAATTGCCTTTGATCGCCAAAAATACAGGAACAAAGTACATTTGCTCATTACTTGACACCACTGTTAATACTGGAATGGGATGATGATCTGAAAGCATGTACAAGTACAAGGGTCAGATCCAGAGATAGGAAGTTGTGAGGTATAAATACTAAGGAGATTTTTCTGATATCAGTACTCTACACCACTATTTATGACAACTTTTTATTTTTACTCATTATATTTGAAACCAAAAATCTCTACATTTTACTTCTTACATTTTCAAATGAGACTCGTTACTAATCGATTCGGTGACAATATTTTTACTTCTTATTTCGCCATTTTCAGTATTGTATTTCTTGTCATTCCGCTGCTTTTTCAGTCTACACTGCTGTAACATTTCCTGACAACACGGACGTGGGCTAGTTTAAGGAGCTAACAATGAGCACAGCAGAAGGAAACAAGAAGTCTGGATAACGTGAATGAGACATAAGGAGTGAGTGAATGTGGTGGATGTTCAGCTTGGAAATGTTCATTAGGGAACTTTGAGTATTAATACATTAATATAATGCGAGGTCCAGTTACCAGCGTGACACTAATGACTACATTTTACTTATGTACATGTTAAAGCCACAACTTCTTTACTTAATGTAAAAGTCTAGTCAGTACCTAAAATTTTTCCTTTTACAACACAAAGGTCCATACTTCTACTCAAGTGACGGATATGTGCATAAATCCTTTGGCCATGTGGTTTGCATGGATTTGATGTAAAAGCATTGAAGAGACACCGGTTTGGGTAATTTTTAGGCCGTCCAAAACATGAATCTGGCTCAAGGTCAAAAGCAGGCGATTGACAGACATAACAAATAGGTCTGAGCAGGAATAAGAAATGTATGTCAAAGGCAGGTCAAGATTAAGTTTTCAAGCCAAGATAATAAAGTTCGGTATCGACAGAGACAAATTGCAGCTGAGTGTAAACTTCGCAAATGGTTTGCAGGGTTTGTTACACCGGACATTCAGCAGGTTTTCTCAGATACCTCCTTAACAAATGATGCTTTCAGCTGCAACTGTGACTTCTGTCTCGTCCGCCTCCATCTTTATTTACTCCGAGTTTGTTCTCTGCACAAATCAATTAATTAGTACAGTTGTTTCCAGGGAGCGATTATTTTTACTATTTTATTTGTTACTCCTGATTTATAATGTATCTAAATACAAAACTTCAAACAAAATATTCCGATTTTAAAATCTACTTTAAAACGCAGAAGTACAAAAAAATCAGTTACAGCAATGTGAGTAAATATGATTTTTTTCATCTCTGCCATTCTTATTCAAAGGGTTTCTCTGACGCTCCGCATGCACTACTTCTGGCCAACTAATGGCCAGGGGATTGAAACAAATTTGCACTGGTTCTGGAGCTAGGTGATGACAAAATGAAATTTTGGATAAGAAGGAAAATGTGTGTTATTTGTACCAGTTTGTAGTTGTCATGTGTTTGTAGTTGTCATGTTTATCCCACTGTTTCTGTTTGTAATAAATGAGTTCTGCTGCTTCCTTAGTTGAGAGCCATCATATTTTGGTATTTCACCAAGTGTAATGGAAGTCAGGAGGCGGAGACCAAACCAGGATGAAATGGATGCAGGATTTTCATATTTTAATATCATATTTTCATATTTTCAATAGCAGCATAAACCATGAACTTTAATTAATCGTTAATAACAATTAATCTCCTGGTTCAAACTGGTTCCAAACAATTTTGCCAGGGTCGCAACTTCCCCCACTCCCTTGTGGCACTCTGTACAATCGTATTAGTTGAACCATGACGTTTCGATCTGCTGTTAGTCTTTAATTTCCAAGTGAAACAAACTCACAGGTCAGGATTCACGCAGCTTAAACTCTGGAATGCAGTTCTCCAGCCTCCAGTGTGCACTTGTGTTGAATGTGAGTGAATGACGTGAGAAAAGTGTAACCACTTCTGTCTGACACCTGACAAAATGTCAATATCAAAGATGGCTTAAAAGCTGACCACAAACTCCATCTAGCTCTGTAAATACGTCTCAGCATTGTGATTTTGTGATCGTTTCCGATGTGAATATTACTTGTGAAGTCTTTGTATTGTGTTCAGTTGATTTCCATATTCATATTTCACCTGGTAATTAAAGTGGCTGTAAAAGGGCGCCTGTGATTTCCACTTGGATGCGGATGCTCGAGTTTAGAGTGCAGTGTGAATGATATTTTGAAAGCTCATAATGTTTTAGGCGGATCAATAAAACAACAAGTTTGCCTTTGACTCTAACCGATCCTTTACTTTAAAGGAAAATAAAAGTGCTAGCACTTTTGATTTGACGTCGCTTCGTGAAAATGATATTTGCTGTTAGATTTTGTGCCGCAAGTTCTCGATTGCTCCTGATGGTGTGCTTTTTTTGGTGCACCTTTTGAACAATACAGAACTCATTGTACATCTGATTTTGGTTATATTTTCATTTCTGCTTTATTTCATTTGGTTTTATTTAGTTCAACACTCGATCTTAAATCGATCTTAAATAAAACTTAAATATCAAGGGACTTTTAGTGATCATCCTGTTCGACTTTAAAGCTTTAGACCATTTAAACTGCTGCAGTTCAGGAACTCTGAATGGATTTTATATTATGGCCATTCTGATGAGGACCTTTTCACTTTTGAGCCTGCTTCCTCTCAATGTTGTTGTAGTGCCTCTGTCAACACTGACTCACCTAAAGGGATAAACTTATAGGCACTAAACTTATACATTCCAACTTCATAACTTCTATTTTTCTGTAAATGCTGCGTTAGGACAATGTCACCACAGTCCTATAAACATTCACTCTTGCAGATACCCTTCTATCACACATCACCTAACTGCACTCTTTTCTCCACCCACTCCACCCTACTTTCATTCTTTTTATTCACTTCACCACCCTCTCCACCCTGCCTGCACTCTTTTCTTCACTCGTCCACCCACTCCACCCTGTCTGCACTCTTTTCTCCACCTGCTCCACCCTCCCTGCACTCTTTTCTCTACCCACTTCACCCTCCCTGCACTCTTTTCTCTACCCACGCCACCCTGTCTGCACTCTTTTCTTCGCTGCTTTAACATGTTCTTTATTACTGTACACTGTTGACCACCAGGTACTCATCCTCCTTCTCCAACTCTTCTTCCTGTAACTGCACAACTCCACTGCCTTCTCTCTCATTCACACACATGTACTCTGTCTTACTCCTACTGACTTTCATTCCACTTCATTCCAACATGTACATCATCTCCAACATCTCTCCACCTCTCAACACTCTTCTCAACCATAAATTACAACATCATCCATAAACATCATAGTCCATGGAGACTTGTGTCTGACCTCGTCCGTCAACCAGTCCATCACCACTGCACACAGGAAATGGCTCAGAGTCGATACAAACCCACCTGCACAGTCTGTCGTTCATACTGCACACTTCACTGCTGTCACACCATCCTCATACACATCCTGCACCACCCAGGAGCTTCCACTACTCTTTCCCATAACATCCTGGTATAACTTTATTCCCCTATATTTATTTATTTTTACTTTATTATATCTAATTTTTATTTTCTCACGCACCTTAAGTACTGTATTTTAATTTTGTTGTACCCTGTGCAATGACAAATAAAGAATTGTATTGTATACTAATGTGCATTACATTTCCTGCTATCTGTTTTTACTGATGATAAAAATGTAATGCGCTTTTCTATGAAAGTGTATAAAACACTGAAAAAAATATAAAAAAGCAACTTTTGATATGGTCATATTTCCTCTTTTATATCTTACAATTCTGCCTTTTTTTACTCAGAAATGTGAGAAATTACAAAAAAAAGACAGAATTGCGAAATAAAAAAAGTAAACATACCTTGTCATTAGGAAAATGACATACAAAGCTCTGTTTAGGATAAAAAAAAGTAGGAATTCCAGTTATTCTGATATCAATTGATGTAGAAAGCAAAATGAGTGAATATGTATGACAGTGTTGTTACAGCTAGGGCTTACTAAAGCTTGTTAAAATGTTTTGTTTCTTCAGCTTGGACTAAAAAATGGCGGTACGTAGGAATACACCAGAATACGTACGATGCTACACCGGAAACCTGCTACTAAGCCGTCCAACCATAGACCTTGCGCTCTGCATGACGTAATGTGTAGTTACATTTTTGGAGAGGTGCGTGTCCGGTTACAGTGTAGCCTCTACGCAGAAGTATAAATCATCCTTCAGCTATTTGAATCTGATGCGTGCAGCAACCGGAAGTAGCGCAGTAGTGGGGTGGTGTAGGGGAACCTAGTATTGTTGCTAATATGAGTGTTATCTCGTTTTTTTATTACATTTTTTTATCTCGTAATTCTTAAAGTTAATATAATCTGACAGGGAAATCTTAGAAATAAATAATTTAACTGTGGTCAAATGTAAATTTCCTTGAATGAGGGGAGATGGGGTAACAGTGTACCTAGACTAATTACACTTTCTAATTTAGGTTTTTGGTTTTGTAATATAATTTTATAAGACCTACTTTATAATATATCATTGAGCCTGTACTTAATATATCATTCAGCCTGTACTTATTGCAGCTGTAATAGGGAACAGGAAGTGTGGAGAGGATGGTCCTGCTAATATATTCTATTAAATAAATAGCGATTTTTGACCTTTAAAGTGGCATGAAAATAAATTAGTTGTCCTATCTGTAAGTTAATGGCTTTTTATTTGTATGTTTTATGGTTTATTTGTTTAGCAATAACAATCAGCTAAAGTGATCTATTATGCTAAAAAGAGGTATAGGGTTACCAACTGATCCGGAATTGTCCCATATTTAAGATACATATTAAATATCTTACATTAAGCTCGTACAGAATTTTAATGTAAATGTTATGTGCAGTTTTTTTGTAAGTCATGGCGATGTTTGTGACATCAAGCAAAGAATTTGTGGTGCAAATTTTGTGACAACAAATCTCCAGAGGTTGATATGGCAAGCTACTGAATGCCAGATTTATTAAGATTAGTTTTTCTGAATATGTACATACACAATTAAAGATTTAATTAATGTGCATTCACCATATTCTCAAAATAAATTATATTCTTTCTTATTCAGGTGATGGCTTTACATATCTCTGTATTATACAGTTCACTTCCATGCTGATAACTAAGCTTCATCCTAATCTCTGTTTTTTTACGTAATATAATTATATTTACAATACAATAATATTTTTATGTCGTTTATTTTCCTTTGCTGAATTTGGCAATGGTAATTTATCTCTGTTCTGTCAGGCTATAACACATGTGCTGCATAAAGTAGTTATGGTTAGTGGTTACAGTTTAACATTTTGATTCAAAACAATATTTTATGGTAGACATAACTGTGGGTTTCACTGAAAAAGAGAAATGATTTTGAGTGCCATGTCTGTCCATCTGATCCTATACACAAACAAAAAACAACACATGGATATGAACCTGCAGAAGGAGGACTGTGATATGTGTGAAAGTGTGTGCACACACCCACATTGGTGATAGTGAAATGGAGAGTGAGTGATTAGTGTAGTAAACAGGAGTGTATTGTGTGCTGAATGTGTGTGTATGTGTGTGTGTGTGAGTGCTGCACCTAGCTGCGATGTCTACTTTATCACAGAAGGCCTGCCAGGCTTCTACGCTGTGGCTGAGAGTGTTCTCTGTCTCACAAAGCCTATTATTATGCTGGAATGGTGGCGGTGTTTACTCATATTGATGGCACTAAGGATGCTTTCGGCAGCAGCTTTTCGGACTTGGCTAGAGCACCATGCTGGATATCTTGCCGGGGTTTCAGGCACCAAAAAGTGAGTCTTTGTAAATAATTAATGTAAAATTAGGACATTGTAGTAAGGAGCTTTTTGTCTGCCTATCTGGGCTTCCATTCCTCTTTACAAGCTTCCACCGCTTTGTTAACCAGCCTCTCTTCATGCTTGCCCTAGGTTTGTTTTTTGTAGTGTCCTATCTTTGTTCATCCACTAGCCACCACTGACATGTTTGCCTTGTGGCTCCTTGCTACCTTCAAATTCATCATGAGCGTAGTGTCCACCTCATGGGTGTGAGTTTGTTGTTCCTTCAATATAGAGTGATACTGCTGAAGCCTCAGACACGGAAATCTACAGGTGGTATTTATTGTCTTGGGTTCTACCAAATACCATAAAAAAAAATAAATAAATAAATAAATAAATAAATAAAATATATATACAGTGGCAAGAAAAAGTATGTGAACCTTTTGGAATTTCATGGTTTTCTGAATAAATTTGTCATAAAATGTTATCTGATCTTCATCTAATTCATTGGTATTGACAAACACAATGTGTCTAAAAATAATAACACCAAAAAAATCCAATCTTTCTTGTCTTTATTGAACACAATCATTCAACATTCAAAATGGCAGTGGAAAAAGTAAGTGAAACCTTAGAATTAATAACTGGTTGACCCCCCCGTGGCAGCAATAACCTCAACCAGGCACTTCCTGTAGCTGTGGATCTGCTGTAGCTGATGAGGATGAAACCTTAAAGCAACCAGATTCAAATTTGAAACAGTTTTCATCTGGGTGGCACTAAGAGTGTGATTATAAATCCCTGATAAATATCATGAGCACAAGAGTGTGTGATTATCAGTAATATCCTTTCTACAGGCTTATACAGTCAGCTGAAACAAACAGGAGCTCAAGAACCATAAACCAGAGCAACTCATAAATAAGCAAACAATTAAACAATATTATAGATATAACATGAACTGTCCATTCCAGAGCATTTAAATGTTCAATGATGATGAAACAGCATATATAGAAATCAAAGGTTAATCACATCATTGCCAAACTGCCACTGCTGGCCCTCAAGACAGGCTCTTAACTCGTAGATGCTCACTTTTAAGCTGCTCCAGATAAGGGAATTTGTCAAATGTCATAAAGGTGAACGATACTGATGAATTTGAAATGTTGTGCATTATTTCACCTACATGCATGAAAACGTATGTATATAATCACACATTAATCAAATGCTTTCAACGTAGCATAAATGAATACTTTTCATGTTTCTGATACTGTAACTAACTGTAACAGATGTCTATAATTATATACACTTTCTCTCTCTCCCTTTAACAAAATGATTGATTATTGAATATTTATTTAATTTTGGAAAGTATTCTATTCTATTCTATTCTATTAATATTAATTTCTTGTTAAACAAATAAATAAATAATGTGCTTTATTCAGTAGTCCGGATATGGGATATATATATATATATATATATATATCTATATATATTATATATATATATATATATATATATATATATATATATATATATATATATATATACTATATATATATGAATGATTTTTTCCCCTGACTTGTTTATTGAAGACTTTATTAAACTGATCCTGTAAGTGACATTTCCAAAAAAATATCACTGAAGAAATGCGTTCTAGGATACCAAACCTTCTGGTGCTGATTATATTAGGGGGAAATGAGATTAAATATGTTTGAATTAAATTTACAGATTTATTGATGAAAATGTGATGTGGTTTGGATGATTGACTGTAGGAGTACCATATAAGTGAAGTCTGTGGGGATGAGGTTATAAAGACTATAGGTTTAGTTCCAGCTGAAACCCAAGGCTCATGGCGAGATTAATTTTAGGCTTGTGGGTGGCATTATAAAAAAAAAATAGGGCTATTTTATATTTCATGGATGCACCCTTATTTCCCTCCACCCACTAAAGTGTTTTTACATTTTCACACGGAGATAGATGTAATTATTATCATGGGTCTGTTATATGATGAATCTGAATTATGCATATAAATTTGTAAAGTTTCTTTGTTTCTGTAATAATAAGATTGCATTCTTATAAGATCATTACAGTGATATCTGAGACACTTATTTATGATGTGTGTGTGTGTGTGTGTAGTGCATGCTGACCTGCTGACTTCACCTATTGAATGATAGGCTACAAGGCAACATAAGGATTGTTATAACTGTGTGAGTAAAGCTTTGGGTTACTGATCAGGAAGTTGGGGATCCAACCAGCAGAATTTCCATGCTGCTTGGGCCCTTGAGCAAGCCATGTGTCCTGTATCATGACTGACCCCAGGTTCCTAACAGTTTTTTAGACTTCCACAACTAAGCTGACACAAGACTGTTTACCCTCAAATGCTAAACTCTTGATCAAAGAACCTGCTATAAAAAGCAGTAAAAACACACTACTGGTATAGAACATCATCATCATAATTTGCTAGTTTCAGTGCTGTTTCTAGCCTTTGTTGGCACCAAGATTCCTAATATCTCCATGTACGGCATGACTACGTCCTGGCTCCGCCCTCCCACCACAAATCTCCACTCCTGTCCTATACAAATCATTTGCAACCATACATAAAAAAGTTATTAAAAATCATTGCAAAGTTTAACAATCATTGCAAATTCTTGTACGTATGAATGTACTGGGCAAAAGCACAAGCATCAGTGATGCTCACTAGCACTCCCAGCTGGCACTACGTAGAAATGGTGCAGGCTGGTGTCAGACAATTAAAGCAGGAGGAATAACACTATGGCAATTTTGTTTTTATTGTACAGTATGTGGACTGAAAAAAAGAAGAGGAGAAGGTGGAGAAGTAGAATATAGAGCAAAGGAAAAGCAGCAGGAGCTGCAATTTGCCTTGGATTATCGAACAGAGGTAGAACAGAGGTAGAATTGTTGTACAAGTCACCACAACTTCACAAGATTTTATTGCTTATAGTAAAAAATATAAACTGGAATTCCAATCATTTTTAAAATAAAAAAATCAAACACCATGTAATATTCATAAAAAAAAATAGAAGCGGGAATTTTTTTACAGGACATCGTAAGCTTCAAGAAGGTGATAATGCCCGTTCTTGGACCTTCCTTAAAGTAAAACTTAGGATCACAAAGAAATTGAGTCTTTTACTTTGGTCATGTGTCCCACAGGATAACTCAGTATAGTTATTTTCGCTAGTATAACGGTTATACCATTGACCTTCTGATCAGAAGTTCATGAGTTCAAACTCCACCTCTGCCCAACTGCTACTACTGTGACCTTAAGCAAAGTTCCTAACCCTTAACGCCAAATGCAGAAAATGTCTACGTAAGTGTGCTCTATATAGAATTCATAGCTGTACATAAGTACATTAGCATTACTACATTTCAATGTGCATGTAATATACAACTATTTAATCCAGCATTTCTAGAAAACCTGGCATTTGAGGTGAAATACATACCTTCTTGTATAAATGGCAACCTGTCATTAGACCACACGTGCAAATCTACAGTTCTGGTGAAAGTGTGGAAATATGTGTATGTGTGACTGGACACCCCCATGAAAGACGGGAACAGTCCTTCCGGTTCCCTATTTAAAGGACTCCAACTCCTCCCTCTTTGCCAGATTGTCTTTTCAGGTTTCCCTGACGACTCTACAGCCCTTAACTGATCTACAAGATCTTTTCCTGTTTTCGTAAAGACTAGTATTCTTGGACCTTTCTCTCTCCACTGGATTTACTCTCAGGTATTCCTCCTCAAGCCCTCCATCCGTGCACCCGTGACACGAACAACAAGAGCTTCTAAATGAGATCACACCAATTCCAAAAGCTCCCATTTCCCTGGATTCTCACCTTCTGCTAGTTATTATGTTGTTTTTAAGAATTCAGATTTCGGATTTCAACCTGATATCCAGGTACACTTCTGTTGCTCTGTATAAGAACCAGATCTGGGTGATGTGTCATTTAAACTCAGATTTTTTTTTGACCAAATGTAGATACACAGAGGAAAATGTGAGTATCTATGATATATGTATTGTGCTGCATGGCATTATCTAGTTTACTCTGAGACACACATACACACCTTTTTATGGTTCTAACATGTTTTCGATGAAGGTGCATTAGTATGCAAGGGATTTCAGGTTTCAGGCAGATAGTTGTCAGAATAGCAGCTTCCCTGCATTACGTGCTCAGTAACCACGAACACCTGAACTGGAGATAGAATTTTTTTCCCTTCAGTTTAATGTCAAACAATTTATAATTCATCTCACTTATACACAACATCATTTCCAAATATGAATACTTGCCTCAGATTGAACAGATAATGCATGAACGGATATAAATAACAGCCAGAGAATTCATCTTTCATACTTTTGATTTTTTTCGCAGGAATTGGGGGTAAAAGAAAAGTCGTGTGAGCATGAGGTTTTCACTTTAATGCACAGCTTTAAAGAGCCGCTTACTGGAGCTCATGGTGAGGGCTGACAGATTTCAGCAAAATTCCCACCCAAAGTATGAAAACTAGCTCAATATGTTTCAGCATAGGATTTAACAGGTGTGTTTTTTTTCCCAGCGGTTAACATTGGAGGTTCACATTTCTTATGTGCAGTATAAACACAGTATGGAAATAAAATTTGTTTTAAAGGGGCAGAAAATATCTGGAAACTTTTTATGGGAACTTCATCTATGAAGTATAAGTTCTATGAGTTCCCAGTTTATGTTCATATACTCTGGTTAAATCCCACGGAAAGTTTACTGTATTGAAAATTCCTCATATTTTTCAACTCTAATTGGGATCCTACCTTTTCCATATGTGTTTGATCCCCAAACTGTTACCCAAAGTTGATGCCATATGGTTTTCTTTTTTAGTGGGACTTGGAGAGTCAAACCTAACGTAATGTGTTGAAACATGTCATGAGTTTATATTTCAAATTTCATGAAGATTGCATGAAATTTTTTATTTTTATATCAGACAATGTCTGGTGCTTTTCTTCCTCCACCTGTTGGAGAGCAACCTGTTAGACTGAGTTTATTTATACACACTTCATTCATCATTGATGGCTGGACACACAATTATTATAGAGGTTTGATCACTGATGGCCAGGAAGCCAGACAAGCTATTGTTATACAGTTATGGTGATTCAAACAGACAGGATTGTGCCAAGAGTATTGGGGAGGCGCGTTATAGCGCATTTGGTTGCTCTCTTCACACTTACTCTCACACACTTTCACATCTAGAGATTCTAACAAGCACACACACACACACACACACACACACACACACACACACACACTCACTACATAAAAGTATAAAAGGTAGAGTATTGTAACTCACAGATTTTCTATTCACATGCAGATCACCTGGTCACTTTCATAACTCCAATAAAACAATAATGTTGAATGTCCAGTTTTGGATTGGCTGCTTTATTTTTTATTTATTTTCAAACAAAAATCTCAGATATCACTTGCTACAAACAACTATTTGTGCAAGGAGCCAAGATGCATTTCACTTCCTGAAATGTGTAACATAGGTGCATCATTGTCCTCCGTAACCATTCACAGGTTCCATAGAAGAATATAAGCAAGACCTCTCTCACATGGGGAAAAATCTTACATGTAGCAATATAATCCTGCACTTGATGGAATATTGTTTAGATATTCCATCAGTCAGAAAGCTTTCCATAAAGATACTGGCTGGAAATAAATGGTTTGCTGTGATTGGTGCACAGCATCAGGAACATCAGCAAGGTTTGATTTTATCTCTGACAAAATTTTGCCCATATTTGAGTTTTTTAATGGATGGTCTAATGTGTTTTATAGTAATATCTTCTACCAGCCATTTTTTCACCACCAAGATCTTGTTTTTTTATGCAAAACTCCAAAGTAAAGATAAACACTGCATAACCCACAAACTACTTTGATGTAAACAAAGTAATAGTCAAATAAATTACAACACTATTGTTTCCTTTTACCAAAAGTTTATATACATTCAGTGGACCCTTTTTGACTCGACAAAACAATAAAAATCAAAGTACTGCATTTTTCATGCACATTGTTGGTCTGTACCTCTTACACAAATTCAGCATTGCCATTGGAGTTCTATAGAAAAAAACAGCGATCTATAAGTTGTCATGGTTACTTATACCCCTTTTCATTTGATCTATTTTAAACATGTTCACATGACAAAAACGGCCATGTGAGGACAGTGGTGTCCTGGTGCAGGTTAAAGACTAACATGCATTATAGTAGAAGAACTCATGTTATAGAGAGCTGCACAACAGGTCTCTTCACTTTACCTCCTCTATAGCTAAAAGATTACAAATCTCTACAAGGCCATTTTAGGTCATTTTAACAGCAAATATTGATTATGTAAAAAAAGACGACACCAATCCCATGGTTGGATCTCAAAAACCTTTTCCGGCTTGAATTATTAACAAAATGTACTTCCTTGTTCAGAATAAAATAAAAAAAGAACAATAAAAACACTGAGGTCTGGTGGCAGGCTATGGATCTTTTATGGGCAGAACCAACAAAAAGTTCCTCAGGTTCTGTTTTAAACCTAAACGTCCAGATTTGAATCCAATATGGAATGCGTGCTTTCACATCAAACTAAACAAGAAACCGAGAGACAAGACCTTCTCACCAACACCTGGCACTAAATAATAAAAAATAATAATGACATTGAGTGGGGCACAGTGGCGTATTGGTTAGCACGTTCGCCTCACACCGCCAGAATCCATGTTCGATTCCCGTCTCGGTCATGTGTGTGTGGAGTTTGTGCATGTTCTCCCTGTGCCTCAGGGGGTTTTTCTCCGGGTTCTCCGGTTTCCCCCGGGTCCAAAAACATGCACGGTAGGTTGATTGGCACCTTGGAAAATTGTTCCTAGTGTATGAATGTGTGTGTGTGTGTGACCTCAGGTCTGCGATGGGTTGGCATTCCATCCAGGGGTGTATCCTGCCTTAATGCCCATAGATGCCTGAGATAGGCACAGACTAACTCCCCGTGACCCGAGGGAAGATCGGATAAAGCGGTAGAAAATTAATGAATGAATAATGACATTGATTTGAAACATATACCATGTCCACATTAATATGTTTTCATTTTCTCAATTTTAGTTTTCCGTCCACACTGAGATGCTGTTTTCAGTCAAGGCAGCTGTTTGAAATCATGCTCCAAAGTTGATCAATTTGAAAACTTTTTTTGTGATGTAAACAGGGAATTTTGAAATCAATGGCGCATTATTAGTCATTGGTGCAAAGAGCCGGGATAAAATAAAGACAGGAGGGAATGTCTTACATTTTGCTCGTGCAGTACGGGGATGTGAGTATTTTCAGATACTTCAAAGTGGACAAGCAACTTTTGGGAAAATGATTGAAAGTTAATAGTGCGGATGCGACACGTAATTTTTTTTTTTGATTTTGAAATAGTTCAGTGTAGAACTCAACTTATTAGATTAAAGCAGTGGTTCTCAAAGTGTGGGCTGCTCCCTCTGGTGGGAATAAAGATGTGAAAGGTGGGGCACAATGAAAAGCATTCATTCATTCATTCATCTTTTACCGCTATATCCGATCTTCCTTCGGGTCATGGAGCCTGTGCCTATCTCAGGCGTCTACGGGCATTAAGGCAGGACACACCCTGGATGAAATGCCAACTCATTGCAGGGCACACACTCACATTCACACTCTAAGGGCAATTTTCCAAAGTGCCAATCAAACTACCTTGCAAGTTTTTGGACTGGGGAGAAACTGGAGAACCCGGAGAAAAACACCCTGAGGCATGGAGAGAATTCCACACACACATAACCGAGAACCGTCAATCGAAACCCCAACCCTGGATGTGTGAGGTGAATGTGCTAACCACTAAGCCATCGTGCCCCTCAAAGAAAAGCAGAATTTATTTCATTTATTGTTCTGCACAAATCTTAATGATTGAAAATCTATTAAAAATAAAGTTCCTAGACCACAAACAATTAGGTCATTAATTGCATGGAAAAGAAAACATCATCAGGTAGGGTACCAGGGGAACAAACAATTGAAACTAATGTGTGAATAAGTGAATGATTGTTTACTGTCAGCAAGATGAATAAACACACTTAAAAAAAAAGATGTGCAGTGGAAAATGCAGCCACTAATGCAGTGATAAGTATTATGTTTGTTTTGTTCTTGACTTGTTCCTGTTTTTTTTTGCATAGTCACAGTGATCAAGATTTCCACAGGTTTTAAAAAGATTAAAAAAGCCTTAAATTTAAATGTCTTGAAATGCATTAAAAAGTCTAATATTTTTGAAAATGATTAACTTGGGGACTTTGGGTGTACGGGCGATGGAGTCTCGTGCAAAAAGCAAGAAACATCAAATCTCTGTTAAGGGTCTCCATAAAATGACAAACATCATCTGCATAAGACAAAACCAAAACAGGAGCTCCACAACTCCTGTAAGAGACCTCCGTGTTGCTTTTTGGATCAGAGTCAACACTTTTTGAGTTGATATGGCTTCTTCACACAGTGTCTCGGCACCAGTCTTACATGCGAGTGAGGAAATCTGGGAATTGTTTCGATGTTTCTGAATGGTTTTGCTTACATGCTTTGGACTAGCAGATTTACTTTGCAAGCTATTTTCTCAGTGTGCATTTCTTATTTGATGTTCTGATGTTGGGTTTAAATTTAATTCATAATGGGATTAAAAAGGTCTTAAAAAGTCTTAAATTTGATCTGATGAAATATGCAGAATCCCTGAGTGATAAAACAGTCGCCCTTTTATTTTCTCTATTTTTTGATGCAATTTAATATTGATTTAGAAATTGAGATTTCGAAAAATTTGACATTTTTTTCATCTAGAAGTACCTTTTTTGCAGTGATGGAGGACACATAGGGGCTGGAAAATCAATCCCTTTAAAAGTTTGAGTTTGATTTTTTGTAATAATTGTACAGTGGTAAACATGTTTTTTTTTTTCTAGGAGAACAATAAGTGGTGTATGTGCTACTGAGAATGCAGATAGGAAGGGGCATGTGGACCACAGAGAAAACGATTTTATCTCACCTGGTCTGCATCCAGTAATTCATCTTCCATCTCTACTGCAGCGGCTTCTCTCTGTGAGTATTCTGGTAAATATTTCTAAAACACCAACCTCAAGCACTTCATAAAAAAAAAAAAAAAATAAAAAAAAAAAAAATATATATATATAATATATATATATATATATATATATATATATATATATATATATATATATATCCAGAATCTGTAGGAGCAAAAAGTTCGAGGAGCTGACGTCATCTAATTTTACATCTAAGCTTGTTTTCTAGTGGTAAGTGCACATATCCTAGTAAACAAGTGATCACTAAAATATTACTCTATATGATCAAATGTAGTGGGACACTAAACTTCTCTAGCCATATCTGGTTCTTCCCCAAAATGTTCCCACACAATTGTATATTATGAATAGAAATATGAAAAGAAAAAAGAAAACATTTCTCTTATTTGAACTAGGAAACCATCCTGCATGACGTCTCCTTACACAAAGCTGAAGATATGTGGGTTGGTGTGGAAGATGTTCAAAAGCCTATTGAAACACCTTTGAGGTGACTTTATGGCTGAATGTGTGTGTGTGTGTGTGTGGGTGTGTGTGGTGGAGGGGGGGGGGGGGGGGGGGCTTTGGGGATGCCTGTGTGTGTGCTGTGAAGAAATTGCTTTATTACTTCTAGGCCAGTCTTTAAAAGGGACATATATTTAACAAACATATTTCTGCACATGTGCAGACTCACACAAACACACACACACACACACACACACACACACACACACACACACACACACACACACACACACACACACACAGAATGCAATGTCATTGTAAGAACCACATGTCATCAGCCTACAGAGGAAAGAGCTTGACTTTTTCTTTTAATCTTTGTGGGGACCTGTCTGATACATCTGATCTTGTGTGGGATATTCAGATGTTTCTTCAGTCTTTAATAGCAAAAACAAACAGAGTGTTTTTTTTAAGTCACTGAGGTCAAGAGTTTGGTTAGATTTAGGAACATGTAATTTTTTAAATGTAGATGCATTAATATTTATGTCTTCACAAGGGAATAAGTGCGTGTGTCTGTGTGTGTTTGTGTGTGAGAAAGAGAGTGAGAGGAAGAGCGAGGAGAAAACAGTAAGAATGAATGAATAATGTCATTAGCTTCCAGGTTTCCATCAATTTTCTATGCATAATGCATATGATAAAAATGAAAATCTGTAAAAAAAAAAAAACTTTTCTGCCCACAACCCATATTTCATACATGATTTGGTCAGATAAACAAATAAATAAATAATCCTGTGCATGCATTCCTGTATGTCACCAAACTCCCTGCTTTTCTTTGTCACCTCATGCAAATAACAGGGAGAATAATTAAAACACCAATGTCTAATAATCAATACCAGCCATTTCTTATTCACTTTTGCGTCTCGGTGAGTCTCCGGTGTGAAAATCCCTCCATGATGAGGATGAGTCTGTGACAGATTCCCATGTTCTGCTTGATACGGCCGCATGTTTTGGACAATGCTACAAAACAAAATGTAATTGTATATGCTTCTATTAACGATATGAATTTTAGTAGAAGCATTTTAAAATAGATTTTTAGCACGGTAGGTTGATTGTCACCTTGGAAAATTGTCCATAGTGTGTGAATGTGTGTGTGATTGTGGGTGTTTGTGTGATGGGTTGGCATTCCATAGAGGGTGTATAGGCACAGGCTCCCCGTGACCCGAGGGAATATCGGTTATAGCGGTAGAAGATGAATGAATGAATATAATATATATATATATATATATATATATATATAGAATATATATATAAAAAATTTCTGCTACCAATCAGTTGAAATATTAATTGCCATGATTTTCTTGCACTAATTAATTAATGATTAAACAAACATTTGTATCTGTGATAATAGTACCTTCAATTAATACTCTAACATGCACATGGATGCATTATGCAAATGTGAGATTATTATTAGTGAAACCAAAGCCCCACCATATGAAACCAAACAAAAAAAAAAACCCCCTCGACATATATATTTGTTTGTATGTTTGTATATTATCAGTTTATCTTAGTAATGGAAGGAATTCTTGAATAATCATGTGTAGTGTTGAAGGGTTTAATTCCCACTATTTTGCATTAATTTCTATTTTATTATAAATATAAAAAAACAGGAATGTGTGTTGCTTTAATGTAAATTTCCATTATGATTTCTAGCGGCTTTTTCTCACAATTTATTTGTTTGTTTGTTTATCTTTCTACACCATATTGGCAATTTATAGATGAATGTATCAGGACCTGATTATGTGGTTGTTCTCCAAAATAGCCCAACACTTCTCACACATTTGTACTGGGTGTCTGGATGCAGTTTTATTGAATTTTCCCTTCATTTGAACTTGGAGAAACCTGTTACAGCATGACAATGTTCCTCTGTACAAAGCCAGTTCTAAGTGGCAGCTCTTATGCAATAACGTTCTGAACCTCGACCTCATTAAAGACCATGTAATGAATGTATACACTGACTGATATCGAGTCAGTCTGCTCACCTACATCACTACTATAAGCACAGTAGTGGAACACATGAACAGAAGGGTGGAGAATGTTATAACAGATAACAGTGACTGAATATGACATTGTTAATTAAGTACATACATACTTTTTTGGTCAGATTTCCTAATGTTTGTCCATTCAGTCCATCACAATTCATCAAAAAATCATGATTTTAAATTTACTATTTCTAATGTACATTAACCTGGTAGAGTTTAATTTCATAACCAGCAGGTGTCCGAACCCTTCTGCACTGTTATTAAACCATAACCATACATAGATATTTAAATAAGCTCATAGCAATTTGAACTTATTGGGTTCCACCAAATCCTGCTCCTTTCCTATAGATATTATTTTTCATGCCTAATCTCCTCCAGCTTTTAACTTTTATGGAGTCATAATTCAGAGCAGTGGTTATTAATATTAAAGGGGAAAAAACCATGATAAGCATGGAAGCTGGCTTGTCTCCAGGCTATAACCAGGAACCAAGTTCTCTGCAATCACATCAAATCATCAGAGCATGCTTCAAGATAGAGTGAGAGGCGACGATATCACATCAGCACTCAAGAACAGTGAACTGCCCCTTCCTGCTCCACTGGTCATGACCATTCAATCAAAATATCACATCACAGCAGAATAACATCTCTGCTCCAGTGGAACACATCACACCTAAAAGAGATGCTATTAATGACTCCCCCATAACATCACATGACCCAGTGTATTTTTGGATATTTCTGATAGTCCCCCACCCCCACTCTCCCTTTTGTCCTGCAGAGTAAAGTGCTTGCTTTGGAAATCATATTCATCCCATGGAATTCATGTGTTCCTGCATTCACAGTGTAATGAAACCATCAGGAAAAAAAGGGGCTTTATGAGAACGTTGTCACTATGCAGTGTTCTGCATTTTTACTCTCCGCTTTCATAGGTTTTACCAAAAAGCCAAATGGAAAATGGAGCAGCGTACAGTGTGCAGAACGTCATCAAAGGGTTAAAGAGGGAAAGAAAAGAAAGAAAGTCTCGCAAGAAATATACACACACACAAACACACGCACACACACACACACACACACACATATATATATATATATATATATATACGAGATATATATATATATATATATATATATATATATATATATATCTATATATATATATATATATATATATATATATATATATATATATATACATACAGTACTGTGCAGTTTTAGGCAGGTGTGAAAAAATGGGGCTGATCTAAAAATTGATCCAAATCTAAATCAATATTTGTTTTTTATACCTTTTGAAGAATCCAATATATTATTATATTAATAAATAATAATATTTTTTCTTTATTTATTCATAGTTTATTTCGATCACACACGTACACACTTGATGGATTAGACTGTTGTGTAGGGTTTCTTTATAGACAGTTCAGTAGTAAATACATGAAGCAACCTCAGAAAAGTCTATGTGAAAATAATAATTAAAAAATAAATAAGGCTTTGGAATTCTGATCATAAGACTGGATTTTAAATCTAAGCACCACCAGGCAGCCACATGTGATCCTTTGCTCTTTGAATGTGAATGTGATCATGTGAATTTGTTTTGGATTACGGTGTTTTTGTTAAATGCCATCAGTGTAAATGCTTTTTCTTTTCCTTTTGACCCTGTAAAAGATAAGTGGAACAGAAAAAGGAAATGGTGGATGGATGGAAGTTGTATGCCGTGCTCTAATCCCTATTATGTCCAGCGATTATGTGCACCGTTCTGTCGCTTTTGATCTCTGTATTACCCTCTGTCTAGAAAAAAGAACAAATGAAAAAAGCCTTTTTCAATCACAATTTAATCAACATTAAGTATCAGCTTCACACTGACCTTTTTTCATACACGTTATTATTACCAGCGAGTACAAAGAGACTCTTTCTGTTGAAAGAAAAGCAAAAAAAAAAAGTAAAATGGGGGAAGAAATAAAGAAAGAAAAGGAAGAAGAGATTAAGATTGTAAGAAAGAAGAGAGTAAAAATACAAGAAAAAGAAGAAAGAAAAAAGAAGAGTGTAAGATAGAAAGAAAGAATACACATTATATTGTATAACAATTTAATATATTTTTATTTAACTTTGTTCCACGTGATGCATGAGCTTTAATTCATGTGAATATTATTGTTTTTTTTAAATAAGGGAATAGAGACTTGCCAGTTTGAGTATGTTTTCTGTTACAGGATTCGTTCCCATCCACTTTGCAGGCTCTCACTTCTCTGCTTTTGTGCTGGAAGCAATTTAAAGAGAAAAAGTTAAAATCCATGCCATTAATTTTTTCCTTATTAACGTTTAGCGGCACGACAGAGAACGCATTAACAGAGCGTGAAAGAGGCCAAGCCGAACCCGTTATTTACGCTCTTTGTTGCAGTCGTTACATAACACATTCCAGATTGCAGTGGAATTAGTCTGGACAAAATAAAGTGTAAGAATAAATGAAGGTTCCATGAGAGCAAATCAGAAGATGAGAAAAAGCAAAATAGGGATATTTGGGATGTGTATCTACATAACAGTGGCTGATGTGATTTATATTTTAATACATAACCAATGATATGAGAGTTTAAAGATACACATGAAGCAGATACTGATGCGATGTGATACGACTGGCTGCTATTACAATGCAATGCGATCTGAATTCACTTTGACTAAACACAATGCAATTCAATATACTACAAATAGGTCACTTTTATTTCTTTGCTTCAGACAGACAACAAATCAGCAGTTTACTGCTTTCTAAACCCCTTTCATTAACAAGCCTTTCAAATACAAAAAATAAAAAGAGAAAAAAAGATGTTGTTTTCCAGGTGTGTTTGCATGAAATTACAGCTTACCTCTGCCATGTTAAATAAATTGATGAGAAATCAGTCTACATTGATGCTGCTCACAAATTATTGTTCCCTTTATAAGTAATAAAAGTATAGCACTAACCCTAACAAGTACATAGAAATAAATCATTATATATCAAATGCAAATGCTAACTTATATCTGTTGCTTCATGCTTTAACTTTTATTACTGGAATTGTACCATCCCTATGAATATACAAAAATATGGCACCAATTTCTATCAAAATCGTTAAAATGATGCATCAAAGCTTGTTAAATAATTGAACCCGGCAACATACAAACCTCCAGACTTCAAGACGCTCCCCTTCCCAGAGTGCTGAAAGTATTTTGCGAGATTTACTAGAGAGGAAGGTGCGCTATGAATATTCATAAGTGTGAATCATAATCAATGCACAGTGGGTGAAATGGAGTAAAGAAATGCACACTTTCACTTCCCCTCCAATATCTGCTAATTCAGATAATGTATAAAAAACCAACATGAGGGAAAAAATTGCATTTGGGGAGGCTGAGAGAAAACGATATGCTGTAATCTGAGCCTGGAGAGTAACGTGTAAAGTCAAGGTCAGTTCTTCCTTATGGAGAGGGGTAGGAACGTGTGGATGCTTCTCTGTCTTGTGGAATGCAGATTGGAACAAAACAGTGGTACAGAAGCCTTGATTTTTAACACACACTTGTGTCTTTGGAAAACGGCCTGAGCTTTCTCAAGGGCTTCTGTGGCACAGAGGAACATTTCATGAAGACGTCACAGCGAGTTGTGAAACTCTGTAACACACCAGCAATGTGAACTGCAGCAGTTTTACTCCCAAAAACATCACCTGATCATGTGCAAACATTACTTTCAATAACGTGAAATCATTGTGTGTGGTGTAGAAGTGGATCCAAAGCTTCTGCCAGAAACTTTGAATTACAGGAAAAAGCCTTTACTTCACATCACGTACAGTAAATATTACAACACAACTCATTTCTTTTTCAATTTTTTTAGGTTGTTAGGAAGGCAGAGTTACAGCATAGGGTTCCCCCAATTTATGGACTTTCTACCAAGCGTAAAATCAGTAACTCAATCAGTAACCACGCGTACAATTAGTAACCACGTGTCCAATCAGTAACCCAATCAGTAACCACGTGTCCAGTCAGTAACACAATCAGTAACCACGCGTCCAATCAGTAACCCAATCATTAACCACGTGTCCACTCAGTAATCCAATCAGTAACCACGTGTCCACTCAGTAACCCAATCAGTAACCACGTGTCCAGTCAGTAACCCAATAATTAACCACGCATCCACTCAGTAACCCAATCAGTAATCACACATAAAATCAGTAACCCAATCAGTAACCATGCGTCAAATCAGAAACCATGCGTAAAATCAGTAACACAATCAGTAACCATGCGTCCAATCACTAACCACGCATCCGATCAACAACCCAATCAGTAACCACCTGTCCAATCCATAACCCAGATCCTTAACCAGTTAGTTACTGTCAGCATGCTTGAACACTTCCGGCATTTCAGAGGAACCGCCCCTTTGCAACTACATGGAAGTGGCAATCATCTCCCTAAACCTTATAAGGATGCCAAAAACCTAGGAGCTCTGCCAGATTGTCTTCTAGGTTCGCCCCAAACACTTTCAAGCCATGCTCTACCCTTGTTTCACCGATCTCTGACCTGTTTTGTTCTCTGACCATCCTGATCTCCTGCTTCCCGACCTCACCTGTTCTCTGACTCTCGGATCTGACTCCGGCTCTGATTTCCTTAGGCTTGCTACTCTCTGGACTCAGTCTTCTGTTCTGTGCTCTCAGGCTCTCTGGATCCTGACCCTTTGCTCCATGCTCCTGATCCTGCGCTACTGGCTTTCATGCTCTCAAGACCTCGGCTCGGCACACCCCTTCATTCTGGTTCCTGGCTCAACCTTCCTCGAATCCTCGCCGCTCTGATTTCCAGCTCTATCCTCCATTCTCCAGGTACACTACACGCTCCTAATTCTGGGTCTGCCACCACGCGCTCTGTGCACTCAGGATCATCGCCTCAGCTAACACTCGGTTCACTGACTCAACTCATTGCTCGGCGCCGACTCTATTGAATCTCCTGCTCAAATTCCTTACAAGGTACCTGTACATTGTCTACATTGTGATCGTAAACAAACCCCTTTTCTGACAAAACAATCTTGCCAACATGGATCCCGCAGATAAGCCACTCCTCAAGAGTAACCTGCTCCTCTAGCTGCTCTGATTGCAGTCTCACCGCCTAGCAGCGCAGGAGCAGCAGATTCAAAATCTCACTGCCGGCTTACCTCTAGTGATGCTCCTCCTGCACCAGCCGCCCCGGTCCTTCCCACACCCGTGGTACAAGCGGCCACCTACCGACCCTTTTGCCGTGCGTGAACCGCAACTTGCTACAACAGCCCCGCTATTCAGGAGACCCAGACTCCTGCACCTCATTCGTCATGCAGTGTGACCTGATCTTCGGTATGCAGCCTTCCCAGTTTGGCACTGAATGCTCCAAAGTGGCTTATGTCATCTCCCTACTCTCCACTCGGGCCTTAAGGTGGGCTACCACGGAGGGGGAAAGCAAGTCAGTGAACTGCGTGCCACCCAGAGGCATCTCTGGGTGGCAGAATTTGCTGCTGATTTCCAAAACCCTGCTGATCAGAGCCCTGAATGGCAGTCCCTTAGACACAATTGGGCCCTTGAGCAAGGACCTTAGCCCTCAGCTGCTCAGTTGTAAGTCTCTCTGTATAAGGGCGTCTGCCAAATGCCGTAAACGTAAATGTAAATGAGGACCTTCAATCGGCAAAACGACTCAACCCCCGACAGGCTAGGTGGGACCTTTTCTTTGGTCGTTTCCAGTTTGCCCTTTTGTTCCTGCCTGGGAGCCGAAACAACAGGATGCTCTATCAAGAGTTCAGGTCTCCGATGAAGAGGAATCATGCCCCAAGACCATTCTCCCCAAGTCGGTGGCAGTTTGCACCCTCAGTCTCGCCAGAGCGGGTCAAGAATGCCCATGAAAGGGCCCCCATTACCGAAAAATGCTCCACCAGCCGCCTGTTCGTTCCTGATGGTCTGATGTCCTCTAATGGTGCCATAACTCACTGTTCTTCTGTCACCCCAGTCACCCTCGCACCTTGTCAAAGCACGCTTCTGGTGGCCCTCAATGGTCAAGGACACTCAGGACTTTATCACAGCCTGCCCTGACTGCACCTAACATAAGAATCCTCGTGGCCGCCCCCATGGGTTACTTCAGCCCCTTCCCATTCCAAAACGTCCATGGTCTCACATCACCATGGATTTTGTAACTGGGCTTCCTGCTTCTAATGGAATCTGGGCTTCTCCTTAAAGCCACCTGTCGCAAGCTCGCCCCAGGCTTCATTGGACCAATCCCTATCTCCAATGTAATCAACCCCGTGGCCATCCAAATCAAGCTTCCCAGGGCTCTCCGGATGCACCCTACCATTCATGTTTCCAGGGTCCGACCCACCCAGGCCTGTTCCTTGGTTCCTAAACAAACCCCTTTCCTGACAAGTTACCACTTTCCCTACAGACTAAATTCATTTTTATAACAGTGTTTATGTGAGATATGTACAAGGTGGACTCAAAGCATTTCAAGACTAGCTCTGTTTGGAAGAATGTACTTTGTTTATCTACTGTTTTATTTATTTATCAACTTATTGGGACTTACTTTATGCCACTGACTCAAGGCTGTAGTTTACATAACATTTGATCACCTCAACGTCGTGTATCTGTAATAAACGGACATTTGGTGTCACCCAGATGATAATGAGGTTCCCTCTTGAGTCTTTTCCTCTCAAGGTTTCTTCCTTATTCCATCTCAGGGAGGTTTTTCCTTTGCCACAGTTGCCACCGACTCATTCATAATGGACAAATTTACACAAGATTTATACAATAATTTACAATCTTATGTCACTAACTGTGTAGTGCCACTGGAAACACACATGGTTAAGGGCCTTGCTTAGGGGCACCATAAAGTGGGGCAGCTGGGCGTTACAGGGGCTTAAACCCCCAACCCTCCGATCAATAATCCGGAGCATTAACCATTAAAATACTACCCGCAAATTGTGTGTTTCTTACTCACATGATAATCTAACAAATTTGTTGCATTTAAGGAATAATATTTTTAATTTTGCTGGGATTGTTTTTGTCCTTTGAAAAAATATATATAAATAAAAGTCAATATCTGAAAAAAGAAATTATAATTACATTTGTTGAAGTCAGTGAATTTATGCACACATACCATATTCAATCTTTTTTTTTATTGAATATAAGTTTAAACAGTAAAAGCTACTATCAGTATATTTGTGCTCTCACAACCGCAGCACCCTTAATAATTTTCATTGGCCTCGGTGGAATTAAAACAAATAACAACCATACAAATAAACCTAATAAACAACATGGCAACAATTTGTACCCCTTGCTCGAGGATATATACGAGCTGGAATACAAGGTGAATAATGCTCCAGTTCGGGGCATTCAGCACGCTGCCAGAGCCACGGCCCACAAACTGACAAAAGAGCATCATTAGAAAATCCAGCCATGCTGTTTTTAATCGAGCTTGAATTGCATAAGACACTCACTGGGATTTGTTTTCCACAGGCCCAGCATTTCTCCTAATTATAAGCCCCTGCCTTTCGCTTCATTTTTGTCTAATGGGGTATATGTATACAGAATCTAACCAAAAAGCAGATAAATGGTTGCAGTTTTTTTCAGGTGTGTAGCTATGGTAACTAGAGGTAATAAGGCCTTCCATAATGGTCTGGAACAAAGGGAGATGTCCCAATCAGGAGGAGAATCGAGTCATAGGTATGAAGAAAAATAGATAAATTAACCCCTACATTTTAGGCATTCTGTCAACAACTATATACTACTATATACTATATACTGTATACTATTTATACAGAAATTATGAAGTAATGATTATTAATCGCATGTGTTAATGGTTAGCTATGGACACGTATTTATTGCACACTATATTGATTATTCTCTTGTTTTTGTTTCATAGCCCCTTTACACTTGTCATAACAATGACTTTATAGGCCAGGAATAAAATATATTAGTAAAATGGCAAAATAAAGAAATAGTTTTTAATACCATAGATGCTAATTAACAAAATAAATTCCTAACTTAATCATAGTTAGTCATAACTTACTGGTCAAATCAGATTCTTAAAATAAAGTGTTATCATCCAATAGTTCAGACACAAACACACCTCCTGCACACGCATACACATCCTCATGAGCCGAGGAATGCCTGGTTATTTCTCCTACTTAATCCAGTTTGACGTTGAGGTTAGGGTCAAAATTGAGCCCGAGACAAAAGAGAAGGTTCCAGAATGAGAAAGAAATGAACATATCAATATAGAAGAAGATAAGAAGATTCCCCCCCCCCCAGGTCATTCCATACAATCAGGAATATAGTGTGTGTGTGGGGTAATTGTGGGCAGGGGTGGTGAATGGGGGTTGGGGTGATGGATGATCAAAGTGTTGCCCGGATGACCTTTTTGAAAAATGACTCCATGGTGTCTGTATCACATGCATCTTAGAGAATTCCGGCAATGTATATTTTTTCAGTTTGCAGTGCACGTGATTACACACTGGGAATCATCTTAATCAGCTTTACAATTCAAATGTAATTTGTGTTAAATGATAAGTGAATTATATGTATTTATTTCTGATGATCAGGGCCACTGTGGCAGGAAAAAACTCCACTATATGCTGATTCAAAACTGCAGTTATTTCATTTCCAAAGCGACTGCATATCTCTTGCTTACAAATAATCGATGTTGAAAGATACTGAATCAGTTTCAGTTTATTTATCCCTGTGGGTAAAGCACACCGACATTTAAATTTATATATATATATATATATATATATATATATATATATATATATATATATATATATATATATATATATATATATATATATATATATATATATATATATATACACACACATACATACATACACACATCAACTTACGAGTTTACCAGAATACATACTGAAAGTAATTCAGTTTATGAGACAGAATTCGTAAAAAAAATTGTAGCAGCTTATGAGCAAACGTTCTTTCTTTATAAATAAAAATTAATGACTGATTTTGCAAAACTTAATTAAAAAAAGATGTTTGATTTTGCAATGAAAATAAGTAAAATTGGAATGGAAATATTTCTTTAAAGTAGAGACATGAAAAGTGACTTTCAAAATAAATTATGAATAAAAGCCCCATTCAAAGAAAGTAATTCCTTTATAAAATGTAGTACCTGTTAAGCTTCTTGCATAATCAGTCGACCCCAAGGTTAAGGTCCAGCATTATACCAAAGTATTTGTAGATTGTTAGTAATTGTATTTGCTTGTGTTCGAAGGATGAGTTCAGCTTTGCTCTCTGTCAAAAATCATTGACCCTAGATTTTGAGAATATTTAAGAAGGACATTTTCACTCCCGTTTCCAAAATTATTATTATATTATATAATTATTTAATTATTATTATTATTATTATTATTATTATTATTATTATTACTATTATTAGTATTATTACTATTATTATTCTATTCCAGACATTTTTAGACTTGTTATTCAATCCGATGTGTGCACAGTCTCATATTTATTCTATTTATATCCCTGGGAGACCGAATGTCCTTGCATGAATGGAATTGTTGGACAGGTTTGACTTTGTTGGAGAAAATGACTACCTAATCTTTCATTCTAGCAATCTCAAAGAAGCCTTCCTGTACAATATGAAATACTCTTTTCACTGACAAGTAACATTAGGTGCATTAGGAAAAAGGTCAGAAGGAGGATTGTAAGTGGGGAGTGTGTGTGCATGAAATCAATTATCGTTATGTCACGTGATGATCAGGTGAGGTCTTCCGTCATGCAGTGGCATGCGATGTGCTGCTCTAAGACTGATGGAGAGTTTGTTATAGATTCTGCCAATTACAGCTGCTGTGTGTCCAGCATTCATGATTGCTCACAGCAGAATGGACAGAGCATAAAGAAATCTGGGAGACCTGATGGACTTTGGGCCTGTAATGAATTCCATGACTCAGGTCGAGGAATGAGCGTCGCCGGATGCAGCGTTACATGTTTCTCCCATAGGCTTGCTTTTTCACAATAACACTCTGCCTTGTATGTTTTATTGATTTTATCAAAGCAATACTGCTTTACCAGAATCCATATCTGCGAGCAAACGTGCAATTCTTCAAAAAACTACACAAATCTGCCACAGGGACGTTTGACACGACATCTACTTGACATACACTGAAGATTTCCAGGACACGTTCCAGAAGATCGCTGATAGCACTGTGTTTCTGTGCAAGGGGACTATTTTGAAATAAAAACTTGTCTAAAAAATGTTTTGATAAAATTTCCTCGTATCTTGGTACAAATGTTATATCAAAATATGTTTCGATTAGAAGGGTCTCGCTTTAGTAAGTGAGTCTTATGAACAGATTTAGCTGAAGAATAATCACATCACTTCAGATGTTTGTATGTTGCAAGTCATTTGGATTCACTGTTCATACACCATTATAAAGAGTACCTAAAAATCCGATTTAAGTAAAAGTGTAGATAACTTCCTTTAAGACAATGGTTTTCATAAATTCAATTAACCAATAAAATTTCAGCATCATGGTATAAAAATCAAAGAACCATTAGCATTCAATGGAAAAATAAAATGAAAGTAAATCATTTTAGAGACCAAATATTCAGAGCTAACAAAGTGCAGAATGAAATTGGTTGTCAATTACAATATAATGGGTTAAAAATTGTACGAACAAATGAAACTGTGTATCTCTCAGTGGTTTAAGGCGCTCGGTTACTGATTGGTTACTGATTAACACACAACCAGTGGGCGGTGTATCATGGCTAACCCTGCACTCTGACCCCAGCTTCCAAAAATAAGCTGGGATATATGCGAATAAACAATTTCACTGCGCTGTAATGTATATGTGACAACTATTCTATTCTAAAAAATATGCTCCAATACGGTATATAATGTACACGTGACAACACAAACTCATGTACATATATACATGTTAAGGAATACTAGTTGTGATTAATAATTAATAGTCTAATAAAACAATCCATCACCAAATAGTGTATTAAATATATCAGTAGTAGTGTATTACAGATATATTCAACATTCAAATTTGCAGTGGAAAAAGTAAGTAAAACCTTAGAATTAATAACTGGTTGACCCCCCTGGCAGCAATAACCTCAACCAGGCGCCTGTAGCTGTGGATCAGACCTGCACATCGCTGAGGAGGAATTTTAGCCCATTCTTCCTGGCAGAACTGCTTTAGCTCTGTCATATTCTTTGGACGTCTCATGTGTATGGCCCTCTTCAAGTCAATCCATAGCATCTCTATTGGGATGAGGTCTGGGCTCTGACTTGGCCACTCCAAAAGGCGGATTTTGTTTTTCTGAAGCCATTCTTTTGTGGACTTGCTCCGGTGTTTTCCCACTTTCTACACAGTTTCAGCTGATGTACAGACATTCTCACATTATCCTGAAGAATTGAAGAATTGTCTGATATACTTGGGAATTCATCTTCCCCTCAATTGATTGCAAGCTGGCCAGGCCCTGATGCAGCAAAGCAGGCCCAAATCACGATGCTTCCTCCACCATACTTTACAGTTGGGATGATGTTTTCATGACGATATGCCGTGCCCTTTCTACGCCAGATGTAGTGCTGTGTGTTTTCTTCCAAATAGTTCAATCTTAGTTTCATCAGTCCACAAAACATTTTGCCAATACCCCTGTGGAGTGTCAATGTGCTCTTTTGCAAACTTAAGGCGTGCAGCAATGTTCTTTTTAGTAAGCAGCGGCTTCCTTCGCGGTGTCCTGCCGTGGATAACCTGCTTGTTCAGTGTTTCACGTATTGTAGACTCATGAACAGATATGTTAGCAAGTTCCAATGATGCCTTCAAATCTTTGGCTGTCATTCGGGGTTGTTTCTTTACCTCATTGATGAGTGTTCGTTGTGCTCTTGGTGTCATTTTGACGGGGCACCCACTTCTAGGTAGAGTAGCAACAGTCCCAAATTGTCTCCATTTGTAGATTGTTTGCCTAATTGTAGACTGGTGAATTTCTAAAGTCTTTGAAATAACTTTGTAACCCTCGCCAGCTTCATGTAAATCAACAATTCTTGATCGTAGGTCCTCTGAAAGCTCTTTTTGGCGAGGCATGGCTCACATAATCATGTTCTTCTTGTGCAGAGCAAACTCCAAAGGTTTGAGGGGTTTTTATCAGTGAAAGTAGCTGTAGTCCACACCTCCAAACTTATTATCTTAACAAGACTCCAGGTATGCTAAAACCAATTAGCTCCAATTAGCTTTTTTAGGTCATTAACTCAAGGTTTCACTTACTTTTTCCACTGCCATTGTGAATGTTGAATGAGTGTGTTCAATAAATATAAGAAAAATCGGATTTTTTTTGTGATATTATTTTTAGACACATTGTGTTTGTGTATACAAATGAATTAGATGAAGATCAGATAACATTTAATGACAAATTTATTCAGAAAAACATGAAATTCCAAAAGGTTGCCACTGTATATTATCCATTCTTATCCACCATTTCATCAAAATAAAATAAACAAGC
Organism: Kryptopterus vitreolus; assembly: GCA_030449085.1. NCBI lineage: Eukaryota > Metazoa > Chordata > Actinopteri > Siluriformes > Siluridae > Kryptopterus > Kryptopterus vitreolus. Next base: position 5,253,323 of record JACRUU010000027.1, on the reverse strand, counting down.
ATGTTGCCACCAAGTTTACATTTGTGGCCTTTGTTAAACTTGTTTGAAAGAAAAGAGGGATATTGTTTTTTATTCAGTGCTGATGAGCTTTAAACAGTTGATAAACAGCTAAACAAAGTTTTCAGAAACATTCCTCATAGGGTTTAAATCTGGACATTGATCACTAGCCGGGTGGACTTTTGGTGTTCTTTGCATTGTGGACAGCAGGATTTTCTTATTGAACAAGAACAACTGTTTTTTGTCGCTTTATTGTTATGAGGATAAATGAATGTATCAATAGAGGGAAATCTGCCTGCAATATTCTCTTTGATTTCAAGGCAGGTATTTACTTTTACCAGGTTCCTCACATCATGACATGTTTTCCAAGCTTAATTTGCTGGAAATTCCACTTACATCCACAATCACATCCACCACACATCCGCAATCACATCCATCACACATCAATCACACATCCACCATAACATCAATAGCACATCCACAATGAAAGCAAATGAAAAAAATACTGTTTGTTTAATGGGATAATGTGTTCTAAAGTCCTACAGATATGAACATGAGGGGTTTTTTATCAGCGGTGTAAAGAGTAGCTGAAAATCCTACTAAGAGTAAAAGAATCGATACGTTTCAAGCCGCCGTCTACTGAAAAATGTAACAGAGAAAAAAAGACATCTATTGAATCTTAATTGTAATTGGATAGAAAACAAGTTAATGATTTTAATAGTAGGTTAACGAACAGTGAGAATAACAGCAAAAACGTTGATTTGCATTTTAATGAGGGAAATACTGTAAGTATTTGACCCCTTTACAGAACATTATTTTGTACTTGGTGGTAATAAACTTGTTGGCAATCACAGGGGTTAGACGTTTTTGTGTTTGGTCTCCAGGTAAGAACACATCTCACATCTTAGGAGGTATTTTGGCCAACTCCTCTATGCACATCCTCTCCAAGTCAAGGTTTCTAGACTGACGTTTGACAACTTTTTAATCAGCTCCCTCCACAGACTTTCTACTGGATTAAGCTTTAACTCAACCAAGACTTTAATGTGGTTCATCTTGAACAACTTCTTTGTTGTCTTTATCATGCGTTTTGTTATTTATTGAATTGAATGACAAAATTAGTGTGTTTGATTAGTGTGTTGTATTTTCTGTTGTGCATTAGGTCAAATAAGTAAAGAGATTTAAGAAACATATTTAAAGGTATGTTTTGTAGTGCAGATGCAAGTTGTGTAATGCAGTAATGTTGTTTGATTCGTGCCGGAATGAGGAAATGATAGACAGACTTGGATGACTAAAAAAAAAATATTCCATCAATCTTTTTTTACAGTATTTAATTTTTCAACATAGTTCGACAGATATAGCATTATGCCTAATACTGATCTGTCAAGTATTAATAGCATTAACGTCTTCAGAAATTTAAGCTACTGGAGTTCTTTTAGCTTTTATCAAACAAATCCTTATCTATGTCCATTTTTTCTGCTTCTAAGACATTAACTGTGATGATAAAATACTCCTTTGATGCTTAATTTAACACATGCCATGTAAATACATAAGGGCTGTCAAAGTTAAGGAGTTAATAACAATTTCACTTTAATGGCACTAATGTTATTAACATGTGATTAAAGCAGCATGTGAGTGGTCTGCTTCTTCAGTCTGTGTTGTGTTGGAGATTGAATGATACCCAAGGAACAAAGACACTAGAGATGAAACTTCAGTCAAAATAATGTCCGCATTGGTCTTTTACAGTCTGTGCTTACCGTCTTTAATTTTAGGATGGAATATAAAACAGCAAATAAATGTGTTCTCCGGTACTGAACCTTTTATTAACAAAAAACCAGTAACGTGCATCCACTCATGCTCCCTAAATATCACCAGTTTATCTGGCAAGCAACCAAAACATAATACTTAAAGAAGCAACGCAACATATTCAACAATTAAAACAACAATCATCTAAAAAAACAACATAGACATGATCAATAAATTAATATTAAAATATAAATATCTAGTTTAAAATAAATATTAATTAATTAATAATTTTATTACATGGGGAAATTTTTAGAAAAAGTACTACATTTATACATGAAAAGTATTCATTTATGGTACATGGAGAACAGAAAAATGTGATTAATCACAAGAAAATATTTGAATCTATTGATAGGTCTAATAGACAGATAGATATATAGACAGACAGACAGATATAAAAGTTATATTAGTACAGGATGGGTGTAAGGCAAAATATGTGAAAATTGAGAATGCTTGATCTAGAAATTAACAATAGTGAATATGTACATTGCATATACAACTGTACAAAGTTATACAAAGTCAATCTACAGATGACATATAAATATGTAAATAATCTAGGATTTATAATAGATACACACGTATATACTTACATAAGAACCCTTAAATGAGATGTAAGTGGTAAAAACTACATGCTGATTTCTGGCAGTACAATCAGTAACACATCAGTGTCGTTGCGATGTCTTGTGGTAGGTTTATAGTAAACTCGGCTTTGTGCTGTCCAGCATTTCCTCTCCCCTACAGCTCTTCTCTCTCAACATTAAATTGTTTCTGCCTCCTGAAACACAGAACAATCATTAACCAAAATTGTATCCAGGTGTTTAATACTGACCAATTACATTCCCTGCTTTTCCCCTTTAGTCGTGAACCAGCACTTGTTCCTGCCCCCTGCTGTGACATTACACAAGCAACATGCAAAGTTAAAGCTTTCTGTGTAAACTCTATTAAAATGATTGCAAAATAATTAATGTACATAAAAAAATCACTTTTGCTTATCAGCAGTTGTTCTGCACTTTCACATTCCTCAAACAGCCTCTGTTCATACTTTGAAAAAAAACTCAGCTTGACCTAAAGAATCAATAACTCATCAGCCTGAATAATAATACATTTACATTTACATTTGCGGTATTTAGCAGACGCCCTTATCCAGGGCGACGTACAGGAAGTGCTTTAAGTCTTGATCTAAGGATAAGATTTATTCAAGAAAGGTTAATACAAACTCAAGTACACAAGAATAGACAGTTGTTTTTTTTTTTTTTTTTTTTTTTTTTTTTTAAATGGATTTCTGGACAGTGAGAAAAGAGAATAAAAGGAATGTTAGGATAGGTGTTGTTGGAAGAGGTAGGTCTTCAGTCGGCGTTTGAATGTAGACAGTGTCTCCGTTGTTCGAACTTCCAGTGGAAGTTCGTTCCACCACATCGGTGCCAGAACAGAGAAGAGCCTTGAGCTGGTCTTACCTTTTACCCTGAGAGAAGGTGGAACCAGACGAGCAGTGCTGGACGCTCTAAGGCAGCGAGGTGCAGTACGGGAGGTGATGAGGTTGCGGAGGTAAGATGGTGCAGATCCATTTTTGGCTTTGTAGGCGAGCATCAGTGTTTTGAATCTGATGCGTGCAGCTACAGGAAGCCAGTGGAGCGAGCGTAGCAGTGGGGTGGTGCAAGAGAATTTCTTATACTCAATGTAATAATAATAATAATAATAACTAGCAATTTCTGGAAACATTGAATTTCCTTTAACATGAGATTCTACCCTACTAAGGTCACTTCTCAGAGTAGATAGTAGGTCTAGCTTGTTCAGACTCTACACTGAACAAGCTACTAAATATGAAAAAATAAATAAATACATTGCCTGGTAAAATATGGTAAATATATGGTAAAAATAACCATTGAGTATAAGAAACAAAAACAGCATGATGTCCACTTCCTTACTGTGTAGAAGATTTGTTTTCCATTCTCTGACTGGAGAGTCCAAAAAAGTTTACGCTTGGTATAACGTGTGTGTGAGTGTGTGTGTGTGTGTGTGTGTGTGTGTGTGTGTGTGTGTGTGTGTGTGTGTGTGAGAATGAAGATCAAACCCCCTCATGTTCTCTGGAAAGACAAGTTTATCTGATTAATTATTAGTGAGACGAGCCGGTCAATCCTGGAGCTTGTCCTGAGCTCTTGTCTCAACATTGTTAATAGGCTGCACTATGATTGGTGCATTCTCATATAGTGTCCATTATGCATGTTAATAAGGACATATTGAGCTTTGTGTTTCTTAATAACCAGATTATGATGTTGCTTGTGCTGAAAACAACCTTTATGGAGATATTTGTATTGTAAAATATATCAAATATATATATGATGATCAGAATAAGGTTTTATGCAGGCCAGGATTAAGAATTCCACCCCCAAAACACAAGCTCGCACACACACACACACACACACACACACACACACACACACACACACACACACACACACACACACACACAAATGCGTGCACACAATCAAGGTTTGGAAATATAGGGTATTATTTGTTCGAAACACGTTTGGATTATTTACACTATAATGAGAACAATGCAAGCTTCTTCGTTGATTGGTGGTAGCACTGTGCTGATAACACTAACCTCCCCCGGTCCCTATTCAACTTTCTCATCATCTTCCATAACTTGTTCAACCTGATTCTACATCCTGGCTCCTTTTGAAGAACGTTTGACTAGATGTCTATGTGTCTTAATAAAGATGCATCCCTCTCCTCTTTTTTAAAAAGAATATTTTACTACAGTAAATTAGTAAGTATTGTAAAGTAAACATACATTTTATTTAGTTTTCTCTCCATAGATCTATGTCCGAGTGTAATTAGATTATGGATATTCACTAGTCAAGGGCGTAAATATTGTATCAGTTCTATGTTTTTTTCTGGAGAAATATATTGGCCATCAGGTTTATATATAGAGATATAAAGATTTGTTTGTTTGTTTATCATAAATAGAATTAAGCTATCATGCAGTAACAACATTTAAATGCAGTTTAAACAGAACTTCTATTCCATATAACTCTTATTGCAATGAGTAGAAATCAAAGGGACAAAGTCCCTATGCTAAACTCTAATAAAGAAGTGTAAAATGAGTGGTTGTGTTGGAACCAAAACACAGTCAGTTAGACCAACTAAAATTTCAGTCACATCTGCCAGGAAAATTGTTCATGATGCAAAGAAAAACTCACAAATAACTTCAGGTAAAATATAGGGAGCTCTGAAAACATGGTGTGACTGTGAACGCTACATAAACACTACATTTAAAGAGGAGTCAACAAGGACTATGATGAAAGGTTCACAATTGAAACACAGAGGTGGATCACTGATGTTTTGGGGATGTGGGAGCTGCAAAGGCACAGGGAACGTCAATCTCATTGAGCCACTCTGGGGAGATTAGCAGTTCATGCAAGACAGTAAAAGAACTTAGAGTAACTGGAGGCTTTTCCCAAGAAGAATGGTCAGCTTTACCATTTTAGAAGATAAAGAGCCTCATCCACAATGACCACAAAAGACTTCAAGCTGTCACTAATGTTACAGGGGGCAGTATTGAGAACTGGGGTATGTAAACTTGTTTAAAAAGAGAATAATAATTGTTTGACAATAAATGGCTTAAGGCATCCACTAGCCATGCGTAAAAGAAAGCTATTGGAGTTGTCATTTATATTCTGTGAAAAATAGGCAAGAAATCATAAATTCTGCCAGGGTATGTAAACTTCTGAGCAAAACTGTGTGATATATATATATATATATATATATATATATATATATATATATATATATATATATATATATATATATATATATATATATATATATATAAATTATTGATAACTTAAAACAAACATCATTTAAAAGTATTGATTAGGTGTCAAGTTTTTCTTTGAAATGACCAATGTATAACAGCTTTATTTCTCCATGTGACCACAAAAGTACTAAACAAACAACACAGCCTGAGAACTTGGCGGAACTTGAAATGAGAAAATAAACTGTAAACTGTAAATAGTAACCTGAAACTGTAAAGCTCTTCAGCCAGCAGTTATAGTGCAGCATTAAAGAGTGACTCCAGCAGTCGAGCCTCGTGGTCAAATACATTCGCAGCCTCTGAACGAGAGAAGATTGAATTTTGACTCGGAGTCTCAATGACACAGAGATGTTCATGTTATTAACTCGGCAGTACATGGCCGAGTATTGGGTTGTTTTTACAGCTAGAATTATAAACAAGGAAAATGATCTTCTCATTCCCAGGTGTTGATTTACATGTTTTCCCCATTAATAACTTTAATAATAATAACAATATTTCTGTAGATTTTAGAGCGTGGTTGTGGAAAATTGGTGCTCATTTACACCCCAAAGGTGTTCCTATAAAAAGCATTCCTATAACATTTCCATAGCAGAGATCTTCCACTCTGACCCATCATGGAGTTAGCTTTATACATAGGGGAATTGTCAGGCTGGGGAACGGTTTGGGTCTCTTATTTTACTTTAAAAATAAATTTTATTGTAGTGCATCCAAAAATTGTGTGCTTTCATTATTGTGATAAATGTATGGAGTAAAAGTGAGGTATCTCAATTCTATATAGAACAGTGTTTCTTTTGCAAAAAAATAAAAATAAATAAATAAATAAAAGTTGTCTCATTAAGACTTTTTCTTTCTCCTCTTTGGTGTTCTTTGCTTTGTGAAATATTTATTTAGCATTTTCTTTATTTTTTGCATGTTGTGCTGATATTGTAATTAAAATAAAGTCATAGTTGTAAAATCAATATATAAAAAAACAATACCTCTCAACCCCTTTTCATGTTACAATAAATTGTATTATAATATACATTGTCATAAAATCATATATTATTCGATAATAATTAAAACTGTCTTTAGCTTTATTTTAATTTCCAAATATTTGTTATTTTAGAGTATTTATTTTGATTATTATTGATCTATTTAAAGGCATAATAAATAAGACTGTAGTCTTAAACCTGAGTTTAAATTACAAATCATAAGTTATTTATCAGCAAGAAAATGCAGGAAAAAAAATATGTCATCCAACTGATTGTAGAATATAACCAGTGTTGGCTCGATAATTGTGTGCTGTTGTAAAGTGTATCATTACAGTTAGGCTGCACTTTATACCGGTGGCTTTGCTCCACTAAGACAAGGCTGACAGAAAGAAATCTATAAATCATGGACAAAAGAAATGTTTACTGTAATGGAGAAGGAAGCTGCTTCGGGACATGCTGCCTTATACCATTTGTATCATGAAGCCCCTTTAGTAGCATACCAATCCCTTATAACACTTTGAAATGGTGACAGGAGATCTAAACGCTGCCACAAACACATACACGCCGGGCGTCGCTACGAAAGCAGAAAACAGACACCAGGCAATCTGTAGAAAATTGGATTTCTGTATTAAAATAAGTAAATTGCAGAAAAAGCTATTATTAGAAAGGCTTTGGAGAAAAAAAGAACAGTAATAGATATGGGCAGATGGGACCCTGGAGCTGCAATGCAGCAATACAACCTGCTATGTAGATTATTATTTTTTTATCCATTTATTGATCTACTGATTTATTTAATATCATATCATCATCATTATCATCATATAGACTATAGTTCTAATGGCCAGATCAATTGTAGATGCTCATGGCACAGAAGATATAAGTATCTTATAAAGCTACATTACAGCAACTTACAGCAACTCAGTGTTTTGAGGATTGGTGAGTATATAAGTGTCTGATGATGTGGCAGATTTAAGTACTTTTTATTTCAATTCGTTGCAGTTTTCAATGTGGAATGTATGGGAGCTCCGTTCTGCCACTAAATAATAATTTTAAGTTTATGGCAGCTTTTTAATCGTGCAATTCTATTTTGTAACTGTGAAAAGTAATCTTTAACATTTTCAAAAGTAACTGTAATTTAATTACATGTTACTTATATAACACTGTTACATGGAACTAGTTATTCCCCAAAACTGTGTATAAATGACAACCAACTGATCTATAAATTCTAAACTACATATGCTTTCTCAATATTATAACCCTGCAAAAAAGAGGTCACGGAATATGATCCCCTAAAAAATAAACATACTCACTTTTGGTTTAGCAGGCATGCAGGTATTTAAGAGCTTCAACACCCTTGCCCGGGCCCTGGATATTCCTTGGTGATGTGTTCTGCCCCAAAATTACCTGTTTGTTTCCTGATTAAAGCTATTTTGTTTTGTACCTCACATCCTGCCTTCCTGATATATACACACCCTTTGCTGACAGAATAATCCAGTCTGTTATGGATCCTGCTGGTGGCATTAGCTCCAGCTTCTTTTAGCTCCTTCCTCAGGCTGCTGTACCCGACTCGGGGAGGCATTAATGCGGGTACCTGTGACGCACCGACACCTACTGCTCCGCTAAACATTTCTGCCGAAGCCAGCTCTCCAACTTGGTGTAAGCACTAGTCCATCACTGAGCCTTTTGTTTAATATGAGCCAAACACTCAAGGAGTGTTCGTCTAGAAGTCATATTGAAATTGGAATAAATTTTGCAGTACGGTATCTATACTCAAGTATGATTTTCACCCATGGTGTTAAGGTAGATAAATATTCCATTCTGTTACTCAGCTTTACAGTATTTTTGAGGTGGTGTCTCACTGTGCTTTAGATCAGAATGTTATGAGTTCAAATTTCAGCACCAACTACCTCTATTGAGCCCTTGATCAAGGCCAAATTTCGTTCAGTAATCATCAGGAACTTGAAATGAGAAACTCAATGAAGAGAGCAGGGTGGGGAGGGGGTACTCATCAATTCCAAGCTAATGACAAGCTAAAAAGAAATGTTGCATGATTAGTGGTTTTAGTTTCAGGCAACAACGAATGCGTACACTCATTGTTCATGCAGTGGAGAAAAAAGACAAAGATTTCAGACTGAGCTGCACAGAATGGAGAAGGCTTTCAGGATGGAAACAGAAAAAAATATTTTCTGTTATTTTTTATTTTAAGATCGCTTGAGTAAGTGAGTAGATATGCATATTAACACACAAGTTTAATTTTATACATATACACACAACATATTATTTGTACTGGGCATGTGCTTCTCCGTAACTGAGACCAAATCAATTTACATCTCAACAAATAACTAATGATCGATGCATTTAAGCTACATATGAAGACGGTACCAATGCAACACTATTAACCTTTATTTTTATGATTATTTAGTTCATTTAGTTCTATTTACTATTACTAGTACTATATAGTACTATTTAGTTCAACACAATACAAGGCAGTGAAAAAACTCTGCAACGCAATATTATTCAAATTAATGACTTCTAACACATGGCCTTCAGAAATATTTCTTTGTGAAGATTGATTAAAACCAGATGTTCTTTTCCTGTTGTGTCTGAAGGAAGATGCAGCTCTGCCTCTGCCATGATAATCTATAATCTATGTGACTCTCAAGACAAGAAGAAACTATCTGTATAGAAAATATTGTCACAAATTGGTCACTTTCTAAATAAAATTATAACAAATCTACAAATAATTATATATAAATAAATATTTTTTACTGATGCAAATATTTTATAAAACAATCATAGAAAAAAACTGATACATGCAAATGCCAACTTTTATAGGATGCACACTTTATTAAATCTTAAATGTTAAGATGAATCATATCATTTATATACAGGAAGATCCAGGTGAATTTTGCTCAGGGATAGAAAGAGAAAGCCAGTTTTTTTCTCCGTAGGTGGAACAATCCGACTCCAAAGCTAGGAAAGCATCCACGCACATCACTAAACCCCAGGATTTGACCTGTGAGGTGTTGAACGCTAGTCACTGCGCTAGCTTGCCACCCAGGCAGCATTTAAGAGCAGTGATTCATATGGCCATTATGATTCGGCCTGAGTCGGTGGGAGCAAACCGTCAACAGTGAAAAGAGGACGGTGGATTGGATCAGTAAAAAATAAAGTGAACTGCCACAAGTAATGGAATTGCTTTTCTCTCAATCATCGGAATTCTGTTTATAAGGTCTCGGTGGCACACAAAGGCCCAGGTACCAAATCTCAGTCGACCCCACACAAAAACAGATGAGTTTTATTATTTCATTTCTGCCTCTTGTAGACAATATGGTGTCTATCTATTGGAAAAAGAAAAGGTTTGTGTGATATACTGTGGATGTGTTATAGTCTGACATGTCCAGGGTTGTCTATGATATAGTTAATATAATTTTTTTTTCCCATGGATTGATTTACTAATATGTACTTATTAAATAATTTATTAGTATAACTCCAACCCTAATCCTCGTAAATTGAAAATCATCTATATAGTCAGTGCTGGGAAGATTACTTTGGAAATTTTGAATAGGTTACAGATTATAAATGACCCTATTCAAAGTATAATAAGTAGTGTAACTTTTCAATTACTTTATAAAAGTAAAGTAACTGATTACATTTGATTACTTTTTGATTACTTTCATTTGTCCACTAGGTGGCACTCGGAAAAAGTGGGTTATATTTCCGAAAATCAGCTGCTTCAGAATCAATTAGTTGACCCGGGAAGGGGAGGTACGGGCAAAATGTTTGTGGTCTTTGGGATTTGTAATCATTTTCAAAAGTAACTGTCATTTAATTAGATGTTTTCAAAGTAACTGTAACGGATTACTGTTACTTTTATTTTGTAATTAAATTATGTAACGCAGTTACATGTAACTAGTTACTCCCCAACACTGTATATAATGATATATAGGTGTGGATGAATGTCATTACTAAAGCAAGAAACCAAATGATCATACTTCAACACGTCTTCCTTTCACTGTAGCCGCACTGCAATGTACCCCACCACAACACACTGGCCATGTACCGCACCGAAATGTACCGCAGCTCACTCCCCACCACCATAAAGTACCTCAACGTAACGCACTGCCCACCTGCTGTACCATACATCACCACAATGTGCTGCACTGCAACAAGCTGCCCATACACAACAGTGCATACCTCACGCAACACACCTCACCGCAACGTTCCGCAAAGAACTTCCCACACACCACACCACCCAAGCCAGCACACACATACATCATCTTTAGCAGAAGCATCAATATTAACCTCATCACATCCCCCCGGGTTTCTTTACATCTTTCTCTTGCTCTACAGTACAGGGATTTTAGATCAATGTTTTTGTGCAAAATTATGAACATTTCATGGAAAAGATTATCTATTACCCTGAACCCCTAACCCTAAACCTACCCCTAACTCTAATCCTAACTGTTCTGGAGAACTTCCCTTATGGTGTCCTGCTTCTGTTGAAAAGTCTCAATTAAATCCACATGAATATATTTGAGCTTGTGCAGTTTGCTACAGATGCAGTTAAACTGCCCCAACCAATCATAGGACGTGAAAATGTTAATATGTTTGAACAGCTTCTACACAGCTTTGAAGTGAACAAAGTCACAATCTGATTGGATAAAACAATATGAATAAATGGGACTCCAAAAGTCACAGAAGCTCAATCCGAAACTTACACTCAGATGTGCTGAGTCTTGGAATGAAGAACAATTATGAAATGAAGAGAATATACTATTAAGAATCATTGGATACATATATTGGATATATATTTATATAACAATGGATATTGTCTCAAACCAGCTTTACACAGTAAAAATGTCAAAGATTGTTCTGTATAAGTGTACATTTGTCCCTTATGAGCGAGCTGGTGGCGACTAACAAGTAACTCTTTTAGATTTTTGGACAGCAGAGTAGAATTTGATCATCCTGATGGAATAGCAATGCATTTATGATTCCCTAAAAATATATAATTAATTTACAAAGGACATTATTAAGAGACGATATTTACATTTACATGCCAGATGCCAATCCAGAGCAATTTCTAATTTAACTCACTTACAAAACTGCGCAGCTCAGAGGTTAAGGGGCCTTGCTCTGGGGCCCAGCTTCCTGTAGGTGGGATTTGAACTCCAAAACAGATCCAAAATTCAATACTTTATATCCAATGTACATTCACATGGAAAAATTTACTTTTTTAACCATTATTTTAACCATCTATTATCTTATTTTAAAAATGTATCATTAAATGTTTCGATTGGATTAGATTTAACTTTATCAAGGTACAGAGACAATGCAGTTAGCAGTGCATAAGTGACTTATTTACAATAAACATTAGGATGATAAGGGGCGCGGTGGCTTAGTGATTAGCGTGTTCGCCTCACACCACCATGGTCCGGGTTTGATTCCCGTCTCGGCCATGTGTGTGTGGAGTTTGCATGTTCTCCTTGTGCCTCAGTGGGTTTTTCTCCAGGTTCTCCGGTTTACCCCGGTCCAAATAAAAACATGTAATGTAGGTTGATTAGCACCTTGGAAAATTGTCCCTATTGTATGAATGTGTGTGTGTGTCCTGCGATAGGTTGGCATTCCATCCAGGGTGTATCCTGCCTTAATGCCCATAGACGCATGAAATCGGCACAGGCTCTCCGTGAGGGAAGATCGGATATAGCGGTTGAAGGATGAATGAATGAATGATTAGTATGATAAATAAGGGTATGAGGTTCATAATTACAGTCGTGAGGGTGATTAATAAAGGTACAGTAGAGACTATATATGGTGTATATAAATAAGGGTGTGTACAAGCGTTCTAGACTTCTGACTGAGATTGTAATGGACTTTTTTATGTTAAACGTACATACAGAGGTAATGATTTAGTAATAAAGTAAAGCTACCACTGTCCTATCACCTTTTTTGAAAATTTAATTGAGCATGGCGACACATTTCTGCTCAATAACGCTGATTAAATAAATAATTACATAAAAAAATAGAATCTTTTTGTTTAAATAGAAAACTATTTAGATCAGGCTTGTGCCGAACACCTCAGTCATTTCTCTGACATGTAGCCTGACTTTTATTTATAATCGGAGCTCTACAACTCAAACAAAGGCTGTAATCCTGTCTGTCCTTGAGGCCGTGGGCATGAATTTGAATTTCCTCTGGAAGAAAAAACTCTCGACCAGGCTTGGAATGAGTGATCTGTGTGTTGGTGCTTAATACGAGTGTCAGTCGGCGTCCCCTCGGTGTGCCTGAGAAATAAGGGGACGAGATTCGATTGGCTTCAGATTAGATGAGTTCCGTGCTGAGATTGGCTGGAAACATCTTTTATAGCAGCTCCTGGCATCGATGGGCTATTGTCTCTGCGAGAAGGTGACGGCCTGTGAGTCACGATAAATTGCGGTCTCGGGGAGAAAGGAAATAGCTGTGTGGTGGGCATTGTTTGAGTCTGGCGGGGAGAGAAATGTCTGGCAGCTTCAAGGCTTGGAGGTGAAGGTAATGGAAGCTCACACAGGGAATGCATTAGTCACTCAGAGAGAGAGAGAGAGAGAGAGAGAGAGAGAGAGAGAGAGAGAGAGCAGATCTGCAACAAGGCATCCTGGGTAAACATGTCAATAAAATGCAATGTCAGGGTGAATATGAAAAATGATAATTTGAGTGTCTTTGAAGAGAAAACTACAAGGAAATTGTCTTCTTCAGAATATCCCCATTAGGAAGGGTGTATGGATGGATAGCTGTCTTTGCACAGCAATTTGTCCAGGCTAGAGATGATATCTGGACACTATATGGCAATTCAATATCTTACTTTTTCTTTTTAATTGAGGCTTGACTTAAAGTCCTGACCACAAAGTCTTAAACCCCCACAGAAGACCCATTTATACACCATATATATATATATATATATATATATATATATATATATATATATATATATATATATATATATATATTATATATATATATATTTTTTTTTTTTTGTTTTGTTTTTTTTTGTTTTTTGTTTTTTAAATCGATACTCTTTTAGCTTTTAATTAATGAAGGAGCCAGTCTGGCGTTCCTGCATTGAGAATTAGGTGTTTGCTTTATAGTGTGTTTTTTTAGCTGGTATACGTCTATATCTCACATTTTTAGTGCCCTGCTCTTGACATACATTATGCAATTTATCTGCTAATTAAGAACCCCCACCTGCTATCGTCTCTCCTGGTGTGTTAAGGGGTTGTTCAGGAAAGAGTTAGAAATCAGCACTGCAGTACAGTGACTCAGCATTCAACTCTACAGGGACCAATAAAACTGCTGGATACCGTATATATTCGTGCCACACATAGATTGACAACTTGTATATACAGTCTTAATGGGCCAAGTTTAGGAAATCGAACGCATGAAACATGTCCACTAAACCTACATGATGATCCTAAATGATCAAATATTTTTTGTGGATGTGTCACATTCCTATGTTGGCTAAATCTCGTCTATGCAGCATTTCGCTTTTCTGGAATGAAGATGTGCATAAACATAGTCCCTACAAAGTGTCCTGGGTCTTCCCCAAGGCCTCATTCCGGTAAAACATGCCCGAAACACCTCCCCCGGATTGAGATGGGGGGCTTCCAAAACAGCTGTCTGAGCCATCCCAGCTGGCCCCTCTTGATGTGGAGGAGCAGTGCAGTTTAAATATAACACAAAGCGATGCAGATACAGTGAAGATATTCATCATTTGCTGTATTCATATCAGAGTGGAAGAACTTTTGAACAGGCCATGACCTCAACCCTATTGAACTCGTTTGGGATGAACTGGAGGTCCGACTGAACCTCAGACCTCCTCGGTTAACATCAGGGCTTACTATCTCTCTTAAAATCCATGCTTCTGACCACAGAATAATTCTTTTGGTTTCTTTCGGGTCCTTTTCATTGAGCTTTAATGGCAGCATTTCTGGATCATGCTCACATATGGCTTCTTCTCTGGATGCTACAGATTTAGTAAAGTAAAGTACAGTAAAGACTTTATGAAAAAGTGGTTTATCATTTACATTTATGGAATTTAACCAGAACAAATTCCATTTATCTCATTCATAGGCTTGTGGTGCTGGGACTTTAATTCATGACCTTCTTATCACATTCGCTGTGCTACCATTGTCTCTGATATGTGTACATTATTATAACTGAAAATGTTGGAACAATAGAAGCTAAAACATGAATGGAATGTTCAAGTTTGTGTTTTCAAATCACAACCTCCACCAAGCTGCTCCTCTTGGGCCCATCAGTATATTTACAGTGCATTTATGTCATTTGGCTCTTATCCATCTTATCTCATTTATTCAACTGAGCATTGGACAGTTGAGAACCTTACACATGGGCCAAGCAGTGAGCCAGCAGTTGAACGTATGACCTTCTAAAACACTGAGCTCCCACCTCCCATAGTGATCTCCGCCCCATAAAACTGAACTGCTCAAGTGAATTAACTTCCGATTCAAGGTCCAATGTCTTAACCATCCCTGTTCTATCTTCTGACCTCCA
>JACRUU010000027.1:5030691-5233191 GCA_030449085.1 Kryptopterus vitreolus | reverse complement strand
TTGGTGCAAAAAACAATGTTTTTAAACAGATTGTGTTTAAAGAGCTGAACTGTATTTAAATCCTAATTGAATTATTTTATATATATATATATATATATATATATATATATATATATATATATATATATATATATATCATATATATATATATATATATATAATTTTCCTCTGAATTGAAAGGAAACTTACAAACACACAAACATACCTATTTTACTCAATTTATTTGCCATCCCATAGGTTAGCTACATTCTGTTTCCATGAATGACAAACATTTTCTAATGCTGATTATATTTATTGATAAAAGCTCAAATACACTCTTCCAATTGTAGTCAATTAACTGTATGTTTTTATGCAAGAAAATAAAATATCTTAGTATTCTTTGTAGTGATTTTTTCCCTTCAAAGTGCAGGTCATTTTTCCCTCCATTTTGCTAAATGTTAGGTTAATGACTATAGACCCCTTTAGCAATAAAAGTTCATACTGTAGCGAGCTTTGATGCATGAGCACTGGATGGTAGAAACGATAGAGAAATTACACATATGGATGACAAATGCTGCACTTTTGTCCTTAGACTCCATTTTATACTAATATGGTTATTTCAAAGAACAGCCAGACCTGGAAACACAGGAGAAATAGAGGAGGTTGGTTTCAATACCTAAATGCCTTTTAATTGGTTAGGAACTGTGTTGCTACTTTGCAATAACCGGAAGTGAATGGATATCCAGTGCCTCGCATATAAGGATGGGTTCCCTTTTGTGTCTGGTTCCTCTCAAGGTTTCTTCCTCGTACCATCTAGGGACAAACTTATAGGCATTAGTTATACATTCCAACCTCTTTATTTCTGTAAAGCTGTCATTTCTTGAAAATGCACTACAATTATTTATGGTAAAGTGGTAAACCCAGTGACTTTTATGTACATTTCTTTGTGCAAGCTTGCATTAAAAAAAAAAAAAAGAACTTGTCTTGGAAAGAACTACAGGATTTATAAACCATGTTTAAATGCTGAAGCCTTGCCTCATCTTCTAGCCTGGTTCTACCTTTTAATAATTTCTGTTTTCTCATTTTATTTAAGACTTGCTTACATATAAGAAGTAGCCTTTATTTGGTCCCATAAACATTATAGCACAGTGACCTTTTTGTTATTTGCAAGCATATTCAAATTTTTTGTTTGTCATTATTCAGCACTTCTGGAACTGCACAATTGTGTGCTGGGGCTTGATTCATTATTACAATGTGTATCAGCAACCATTTCTGTCTTATTGAGGAGACTATTGAGGTAGTTGGTTGAAGATCGTGAATGTTGCCATTGAGTTTACAAATCTTGTTATCTAAAACAGAGTCTTTTGAAATATTGTCCAAACAAGAGAAACTGTTGCCTTGTAGGCCAGTTTGATTATTGTAGTAATTCATAAAAAAAAAAAAAAAACCTTTTACACTCCATAAATATTTAACCTCTCGTTAATGGCTGAACCTGTTCTGCCAACTTGTGATGGAGATGAATGATGGACATGATTACATTGTTTAGGAGCTGAACATATGCGACGGGGCACTTACAGAGGACGATGTCATTAGCGCACATCACAAGCAATGAAAATCCCAATATCTATTTGTGGCCCCATTGAAATAACTAGGGGCCAGAACTTAGAGCATTATATGAGTCACTATAGGAAACAAATAATGGAAGTTCCTGAGGGGTTGAGTTTTAATGACCACAAGAGTGGATGAAAGACGTTCTATGGGAGCAGACTGACATTGCCATGCAGCACAGAACCCAAGTAGTTTTGCATCAGAGTAACAGGCCATAATAATGCTGCGAAAGCACATTTTACTAGAACATCAGAACATCCCTGGTTTGGTTTTAAGTTCAGCTATAGATTATTTTAGTATTATCTAGTATTGACCCAAATATTTAGTCAATTAGTCAACTAATTGGATAAGAAGTACTTTTACAAGGGGAAATAAGACACGTCACTTAAAATGAACAATTATTTGTTGTTCCTTTTTAGTAAAAAAGGAAAAAAATCTTTTGAAAACTAAACCTATTTAGTGCACTTAATTTCCATATTAAATCAAAATACAAACACATAAATAATGTATAATAATATATTTTATTACTTAATATTACTATTAAGTTAATATTAGTTAATATTAATTATTATTAATTATATTAATATAATATAATTAGGGGCACGGTGGCGTAGTGGTTAGCACGTTCGCCTCACACCGCCAGGATCCGGGTTCGATTCCCGTCTCGGTCATGTATGTGTGTGGAGTTTGCATGTTCTTCCCGTGCCTCAGGGGGTTTTTCTCCGGGTTCTCCAGGTTTCCTCCCCGGTTTCCCCCCCCTGTCCAAAAACATGCACGGTAGGTGTGTATCCTGCCTTAATGCCCATAGACGCCTGAGATAGGCACAGGCTCCCCGTGACCCGAGGGAAGATCGGATAAAGCGGTAGAAGATGAATGAATGAATAATATAATTAAGTGTTTATGTTTTAGTTTGAAATGATCTCAAACATTCCCGAATCTTTTCCCCTTGCTGTGTTGCACTTAGCAATTTTCTCTCTGCAATGCTCTGTGTGATACAATGATAGTAAATACATGGCAGGACATTGTCTTTAACAATTGATGTAGAGCCATAGACATACACCAGTGTATACCAATATACCAGAGAATACCAGGGGACAAATATAATGACAATAGGCTGGTGTGACTGAGACTGTGCACTAAGCAAAAAGCAAAGGAAAACATAAATGGATCACAAACCATTCTGCTGGACCCCCGATCAGTGTCTACTGTAAAAGCAAGCAGAAATAGTTTTGTAAAATTCCAGGCATTTTCCAGACTGCCTATGACTGTCTCCACATGTAGTCTTTCTATGTCTAGCACGGATAGTGACAGGATCAGCTCCAGTGATCAAACCAGGAATATCTGACCCACTCCAGTGACTGCCAGCCATATTGCAGTAACATGTATCAAAAGCTTCTACTTGTACTGCAACATTTTTTCCAACCTATAAATATGTCACATTTACTAGTGTGGCCTGACAACACCGCCGAGGTATTTTTAAACTACCTAGAGGGCACATAGATGCCGGCTATGTTGAGCTGGGTGAACGAGAATCATGAAGTGGGTGGACACATGCCTTCTGTCTTACAGAGCTGTGCACCTACTGAGCTGATCCAATCAGGCAGCAGATATGTTGGTTTATGAAAAACCTTTACGTTTTTGGAAATCCCAAAAAACTTCTTCAAAGCAGAATTGGAGGAAAACACGACCCAACCTGGTTTTAGTGCCGTTATGACTTGACAAACTGTCTCACACACCCACACACACACACACACACACACACACACACACACACACACACACACACACACACACACACACACACACACACACACTGGGCATGTTGGCCAGAACAATAGCATGCATTTACAATAATGGATTTTGGCAGATACTCACTATCCAGAACAACTTAAGTGCTTTAAAGTCTCTATCAATAAACATATCCATATAGTGAAAATGTAGGTTTGGGGACTAGGAGTATGATCAGTCTCAAACCCTGGGAAAGGATTTAACTAATTTAAATACCTCATGACAAGTGAGTCAGCATTAGTCATCAAGATATTTAGTGCTAGTGGAAGTTTATTCCATCTCGTAGATCTCAGAACAGGAATCTTGCCATGTGTCTTCCCTGAGAGTGCCCTGAGAGACTTTTACTGCATTTGGCTGCCGCCATTATACATTTATTTCTATAGATCTTCTCATAGTGTACATTGTCTCAAAGATCAAAATTCACTTATATTTAAATGTATGTCTATTTATCATTTGAGGCGGATATGGTAGTTTAATCTTTCTCTAATAATCCTGATGCTTCCTGAGCTCCAGTTGTACCCCACGTCTTAAAGACTATGGACCGTGAAAGTGGACCTTCAAATCTAGAGATGAACCAGTGCCCTTTGAATCTAACTTCATATAGATTTTCGACATCTTTGGTTTCCACAACGTCAACTGATTATAAGGACATTACTCATACTCATAATACTCATACTCATAATCACACACTCCTGTGTTGATGCCATGTTTCACTCTCCGCTGTTGTGTATTGTTTATTATCACATTCTTGACCTCATCAAAATGAGGATGGGTTTCCCTTTTGAGTCCGGTTCCTCTCTAGGTTTCTTCCTTATACCCTCTAATGGAGTTTTTCCTTGCCACAGTCGCCTCAGACTCGCTTGTCACATATACATACACATAATTTTAAAGTTCATGTTCTATCATTTTTACATTATGCAAACTTGCTTTGAGACAATATGCATTGTGAAAAGTGCTACAAAATAATCTTGAACTTGAACAAGGAAACAACTTTTTAGAAGTTACCCCGAGAAGAAGCAGATTCATAAAGGGGAACCCATCCTCATCATGTGTGATTATAAAAAACAAATACCAGAGAGTGAAAAATATCATCAATAATGTCTGGTCTTATACAGTCCGAGCTCCTCAGAAACTCATAAATTCATTATTGATCTCAGATGTTGACCTCCTTCAAACTCGAGCCTTTAATTCAGGGTCCCCAAACTTTTTTCTCAGAGGGCTACATCATTTCTTTAATGTTGGGCCGGGTCAGTTTATAAAAGACAATGACGTGGGTTGGAGTGACTACTAGTAGTATTATGATTTTAACTGTATGTATTATACTGCTTATATTAGAATAGTTTATTACTTTTTTATGCACCACACAGACAAATGATCATTTCTTTTCAAGCGCTATAATAATGAACTTTATTACCATTATAACTTTTTTTTAGTTTTCAGTGCTATTCAAAATCAAAACACTTACTTGCATATTAATTAGTGTGAACTGTGGGCTTGTTTCTGACTGGTGAGAAGTCCAATGTCATGTTTCATTCCTGTCACAGAGTCAAACACTGATGCAAATGTTCAGTGAATCATCAGTTTCATGCATGAAAAGGTGGGTGTCGGCAGACGTCAGGAGAAGGCTTCCTAAACCGTGAGACTGTGGATGTGTCCCGGCGTGAGTATGAGGTAGAGACCTTCACTCCTGCGAGACCCAACAGAAATGAGTGCAGCGCAGGACAAGATTTGATGGTTGATTGCCGGTGAAAATAGCATATTTATGCATGAATGCGGGTGGGGCGGGACAAAACGTAAACATTGCGGGTGGGAGCAGGACAAAATAACATTTTTGTAGGAGTGGGACATAACCTTGCGGGAGCGGGACGGTAAAATCCAGTATGGAAAAAAAGTAAAAATCTAGTATGAGGAAAGGAAAGCGCCGATGCACATATCGAATAGGGAGGTGGGACTCCCACATCATTGTCATGATTGGTCTGTCATTTTGACAGGCGTAGTGTGATTTGTGCTTCCTGGATCAGTCACGCCCGAGGCGATTCCCACAGTGAGATACCGAACGGATGTTTGAAAGTGAACTATTATTGGTCTCTATTCCGTCCAGCTCGGAGTAATGAATCATATACACATATATTAAAATTACATTTTCAAAGTATGTCATTATCTGGCATTATTCAAAGGGCCAGATCAAATGTGGGGTCGAGCTGCATCCGGCCCGCATTCGTAGTTTGGGGACCTATGCTTTAAATGTTCAACAATTGAAAAACAGCTTTTTAATGATTTTTTAAGCAGATATTGAGTTAAGTGCCTCAATCAGGGACCAGAGAGTGGCAGCTTGGTGTGGCTGAGATTTCTTCTTATTTTATTTTATTTGTTAAGCACTTGACATCATCCATGAACAATGTCTCAACGCTGCTGTACAGAGATAAAGACCCTGACTTGGACTATCCTCAAACCTGTCTTCATCCTCAACAATGAATGTTCATTCATTACAGTTCCATAAAGCTTCAGATCTGAAAAAAAACTATGGTATTGAACAATGCTAGAGGATAGTAGAATTATGCAAGTTCCTGCTACTTGTTTTTGGCTTTTTATACCCGAGTCATTTAAATATAAAGTCAACAACCTGAAACCAGTGAAAGAAGCTTATATAAGGATTAGTGTGTGAGAATTTAGGTCCCAAGCATCTGAATTAGCGACAGACAGTGTTCAGAGTCCGAATTGTCCGAAGTGAATTGTTGTAGTAGCGTTTCCAAACTATCAGTAATGATCCTCTATGGAGAGAAATAAATAACGGTGTTGAGATGTGAGGTAGGCAGGACGGTCGATTGCCCATAGTTACTCCACGCTCGAGTGCTGTGATCTGAGAATTTTTTTCCAGGCAGCTTACAAGAGCTTGACAAGAAAATGAATCTCCAAGGATATTTAGCAGCTCAGTGGCGGCGGGATTAGGGTTTCACCTGATGAGCTGTCATCCATGACGAGATGACTGTCAGACATTGGGATGTGTGCATGAGTCTGAGATAAGAAACGGAGTGGGAACTCTGACAGTCATCAGACCTCACTGAGAGAGCAGGTGCAACACTAAGCTTTAGGGGACATCGTTGGAGAGCCGCATGGACCAGATGTCACATGATACAATCGTCGCTTCTGATTAGGAAGCAAAGTACAGTATTGCCATATTTTGTTGCATATTGACTGTATCAATGGTCACATATGTATTATAATGGCGTATTACTGACTAGCGTGAGAGATATGATGCCAAACTTCACCGTTATCCATAAAAGAAACTACATTGATGGATCAGAATAAACTGCAGTAGAGTGGGAGGTCAATGGGAAAAGAAAAATCAGGACCTAGATAACAAGTAGAATTAGCATTAGAGTAAAATATTAATCTTCACTTATTATTTGTAAAAAAAACAACAAAAAACAAACAACACTGCTAGTATATTTAAATAGAAAGGTAAAAATCATATTTCTTCTTTTCCATTCTAATCCACTCTTTGCCCAAATTGATGAACCTTTGTACATATATTTGCATTAATTATTTGACTGTACACTGAAGTCAACATCAACAATATCTTTATTCATAAAACACAGAAATGTTAGAAATGTTCCTGCAAATGTGTTGGTGCACACAATAAGAAGTGCTGCAAGAATAATTTTAATGCTTTATGTATTTTACGGCTTGTATAATAGACTTACTAAAATATATATTATAAAATTATATATATATATATATATATATATATATATATATATATATATATATATATATATATATCTATATATATATATATATATATATATATATATATCCTCTTTTTTTACCTGTCAGGAGATTTCAACTTGTCAGGGAAACCTGTCAACCTGTCAGGGGAAAAAAAAACACCATAACCATGTGATATGTTCCATTATGTAGGTGTGAAGTCAGGATTAATCACACCACTTCAAAGTGAAGAGATATCCCCATTTAAATAGTAACAGAATTAACAACTTTTTTATCTAAAATGATAAAATAGAGAAGATTGTAAATAGTATATCCTGCTAAGGATCACAGTGGATACAGAGGAGTTGACAAAACTTCTAGATTATAGATGTTGCTACGTCATGGTTCAGTGTAGAACATGCGTTTATACTGAAATCGTTCAGTGCTAGATTTTGCAATACTTTTTCTGTGAGGAACATGAGATCATACCTTTAGAAAATGTAACTTAAACTGTTAAACACACACACACACATTTACACATCTCTATTACTCAAACATAAAATATTTTCATTTATTTAATTTTATTTAATCAGTTTAATTTGTGCAAATGTAATCAGTATATTGAAAAGTATATTGCATTAATTAGACTTATTCTATTTTGCTTATATATTATATATATATATATATATATATATATATATATATATATATATATATATATATATATATATATATATATATATATATATATATATAATTTAACCTATTTATCTGAATTGTTGATGTTGACAAATGTTAACTAATAATAATAATAATAATAATAATAATAATAATAATAATAATAATAACATATAAAATAAACATTTAAAAGAATTTATGCTTTGCATTTCTTCCCGGCTAACCATACCAAAATACCGAAACGCAACTTTAAAAAGGAGACTTGTGCAGCCCAAATGCATAGTTTAAAAAATGGCCGTTTAGATGTTTTCTTTCCTATGAACCTCCACCTCCAATAATGTAGTTATGTTTGCATGTAGCGTGAAGCGGTTCTTGATTTTATTGTAGTGCTACATTTAGCACATCACTCTGAGACAGTATGGAAAAAATAATCCTGCTGCTGAAGTCGATGTGCAGTGTAGTCGAGGTTGTTTTTTTTCCATTCACCATCTACTTTTATTTATCCTCAAGCACCCTTTTTAATTACATCAGCAGCTCAATGTGAAGTCTTAACGCACTAAGACTCTTGAAGGCACATTGTGATTTCAGGGTTTTGTATCTTCAAGGCTGCTAGGTTCAAACCAATCAGGGCTGATCTCCTAGAGATGTTCCAGCGTTCCCATACCAACACTTAATTGTATTGAGGGGGATTGTAGTATTGCTCGGAGGGGAGTTTCATTGCTTTAGGTTTGGAAGGAAAAACACACACACACACACACACACACACCTCTGGAAAGGTCTCTTAATGCAAAGATCTTTATCTGTGTGTGCATTGATTTTCAGTCCAGCCATATTACACTGTTCTGAAAGGTCAGTCTCACTTGTTCCCGTCGCTTTCAAACCTAAAAAGCTTGCAGCCGTAGCCTCAAATAGTCGGAAAATAAATGTGAGAAAGAGATGGATAATCTTTAAATGAAGTGCTCTTCTCCAAGTCAATCCCTTGGACTGAATATTTGATTTATAATCAATTGTTTCTACTTTACATGACATTCGGATTGTTGGATCTTGAGGTCAAAACAACTTGGTTTCAAACACGCAAATAAAAATCACACAGTTGTGAATATTATGTTATGATTTTTGCAAAAAAATAAGGCATCAGAAGAGCCTTCATTTGTCACATATACATTAAAGCAGAGAGAAATTCTGTCGTCACATATCCCAGATGGAGGTCAGACATGATACAGCGCCCCCTGGATAACAGAGTGTTAAAGACAAGAGAGGTAGTTAGCAGATACTGGGACTCGAACCTCCAACCTTCCGATCAGTAACCCAGCACTTTCACCACTGAGCCACCCCCCCCAGCTTTGATATGACAAACGCTCCTTTTTCCTCCCCACATTTCTCTTCTTGTTGTACTGTTCCCCTGACTCATCGTGTTAACGGCGTCACTGGGGTCGGCGTTCTCGGTGTAGGAGAGACGCACCGCAAGAAAGCGTCTGAAAGCTTTTGAAACTGACAGAAATTTGTCAGAGGAAACAAATTATTCCTAAAGTCAGGAAGGAGCAGTGGTGAACCGTGTCTTGCGCAGCCAAGGAGAGAAGGCTTTGCTGATGAAGTTCATGCTGTTAATGCCTGACGGATCAGGAAAAAGGGAACAAACACAATATTAGACAGGTGGTCATGATGTAATGCCTGATTGGTGTAGAGTGTAAGTGAATACTGTCGGATTGTATAATGCTGCTAGAAAATCAATATTCAATGTAAAATATTCAAAATATCCTCTAAATCTGCCTCTTTCAAACCAAGCATGTCAACATGTCTTCCCTCACCACATCCATAAAACCTCCTCTTTGGCCTTCATCATTTCCTCAAGATTCTTATTCCCTTATACCCATAAAACCTATGCCCATCCTTCATCCTGTGCATTTCAATAGTATTCCTTATATCCCTGTATTCCAGATTACTTTTGGCAGTCAAAATATTTCTAGGGAACATTTAGAGCACTGTCTCCTTTATTTTTGTTAAATATTCTTTCCTCAGAATCAAGCCTTGTGTGATGAGTCTGGTACGGTGTAATGGACCAATCAATGGCTGCCTTGTTGCTGGGAGAATCTCAAGGCAACACTCTGTCATTTTGGGCCAGACTGATTGATGTTGGTGTTTAGTAGATCAGAGAGGTTGTAAATTACACAGAGTTGGCCTGCTTTCTCTATCAGCATTAGACCAGCGTGACTCAGAGTTTTAGAAAAGGAGCTGAGCTAAGCACAGCTTTACTGATATGCATTCTTTAATTGAATTGGTTTATTTATTTGCAACATTCGTGCTGATTTAGGACATAGCCTAAAATATGTCGCTGTGACAGGACCAATGATTATTAGGTATCAATGTTTAATTGAAATAAACTGGAGGCTGAATCGACCGTTTATGTGCTCAGTGGATTTAGCTAATGTAGAAGTGACGCCCAACCTACTCACCCCATGCTGTGTGTGTGTGTGTGTGTGTGTGTGTGTGTGTGTGTGTGTGTGTGTGTGTGTGTGAATGAGAAATTGCCGTAGGCCATCAACCATGTCAAACCAATATCTATGTGTGTCTTATTATTAGTAGCATTTCTTCCCCCTCAAACCCCATTTATCTTGCAAGTGAGTACTTCTGTCGCCATTATCAAAAGGTGATGATAACACACACACACACACACACACACACACACACACACTCACACATGCACAAAAACCAACCATCCTCAAACACACAAAGCCTTTCCCTACCGTCAACAAGACACAAACAACAGAAAAATCGAAGACGCTACTTGGCTCCTGTCTAATGGCTGCTCGCACTTTACTTTCATTTCTGAAAGCATTAATAGGCTTTAAAAAAAAAAAAAAAAACACGCCGTCGTTTTGCTTTCTGTAATGTTTTTACGCACTTGTTTTTAAATTTTTTGCATTTGGACGGCTATTTACTGAACTACAGAGCATTAAAATACATTAAACACGTGAGCTTTCTGTCAAAGAAATGGATCCCATTGTACAGTAACAAAAGAAGTTCACCACAGCTCTTTCTCGGTACATTAAAAAAGTCAGACGCATCCTTTAATCTGCGCTCATGTTTGCCCTGTTCGCCCAACAACCGAGTGGCCTTTTAATACACTCTTTACTGCTCAAATTCAAAGGGACCCTGAGAGATGGGTTTGGGTATTATTCTTTCATTACAGCTTTTCTGTAGCGAGCCAGGGTTTGGGGGATGAATTCGTCATAAATTCAAGTTTGAATCTGTTCAGCCACTTACTAAATCTGATGTACTTCCTGTGGTTACATAGTGCTGGGATAATATATTCTGATTTCCACTTCCAAGGAAACTATTGTAAAAGGTTAATGTTAATAGACAGACACATAGGGAAAGAGTTGAGGAAATCAGGCTACTACAGAAAAGTTTGAACAAAAAACGTCAAAACCGGCACCAGCGCCAACGTGAACGACAGAGAGTGATGCGATGACACACTAACACGTGTCAGGAGTCCTTGGGGGAATACATCCCAAGAATTGCATTGTGATTACCGGTAAAAATTGAACAGAGGGTTGCATGTGTGTGTTTGTGTGTCCATGTGCACGAATGCGTTCCCTAAAGGCCTCTGAGAAGACGGGAAGAATATTTAAAGATGTCCCATTTACCGATCCTCAAAGGACAATGGAATGAAAGAAAGATGGAGTGGGAGAGAGGAAGAGCGCCACAACGTGTTCTAATATCAGAAGATAGCTATTAACATTCAAGCCGGGGAACAAGTCACTCTGTAGAATTGAGATCACATTTATCACAACGCTGTAACAAACGTGATTTTTTTCCAGAAAATGTTAAAATGGTAAGATCTTTTTGGAATAATTCCATCTCTCTCACTTTGTAAGGAATACGCTGAGAATGTTATTGTATAAGAGTTAATGATGTGCTGTGAAGTTGCAATCACTTTTAACATATTTGCTTCAGAAAAAAATGCATTATTTGTATAGAATTATTAAGAGATCTGTGTTAGAAGTCAAGTAAATTGATGATCATGTATCTTTAATGTATCGTTATTGTTGGCTACGGATCGAGATGAAGTGCATCCGGTTCATCCAAAGTGTTTAGGTAACTAAAGAAATATTTTCAGACAGGAATTATGATGCATTGCAACTTTGGTTGTTTAAAAAAAAAAAGGGTCAGTGTGCGATATGTGCTTTTTTATTTCAACAAACTGAAATGTAAAGCCCCTGTGTTTACTCACAAGTTTCTGTTATATAAACAAATGAAACCAAGAGAAATTGACATTGTTTAATCAATGTAAATATTTTAACGTGAGAGATCCGTGAAGCATGGTGGTGGTGGTGGCTCTTCTCTCCTCTGGGACTGGGAATGTAGTCAAGATCTAGGGAATGACGGGAAGCTAAATTATTTTGCACAAAAGCAGCAGATGCATATAAAGGAAAACAAAAATTCACCTTCCAGGTCGATAACAACCAGAAACTACACAGGAACGGCTTCAGAAGAAACAGGTCAATGTTTTAGTAGAAATCCAAATCAGAAACCAGTGGAAGTGACTTGAGGAAAGCTGTGTACTGCCGATCCTTTGACATTTCATATATCCGAAACACTCCTGCAATGGAATAAAATAAAAATGGTGATGATGGGAAATGTGCTGTAGACTCTGATCCGAATAGTCTGTTTTGCTGTATTGCAAGCAAAAGTACAAGTTTATTCTTGATATTATTGACATTCAATTTTTTCATTGAAAAATGTCTGTTTGTTTCACTGGCGTGGAATCTCGGTTTCATCCTGATTTCAAAAGGGTTTCTGTGAGTCACTGCAGATCCTCAAGGTAGCAGCTTTAGTTTGGAAAGTAATGAATGGCGCAGTTTGATCAGCAATTATCAGCTAAATGTGAGTCTCATTCGGTGCAGAAATGCAATTAGCCAATTCACTGCTTTATGTTCAATACACAACGGGCGTTCAACTTCTCTCTCGTCTCAAATTAGACACGGAAGTGTTGTAATATAAATACTACAAAATGAGAGTTCCAGTGTAAGAAAAATTACAGTGTTCTTTCAATTTTCGGGAGGGGAGTTGTTATGCTTAATTACACGTTAGCAGTGAAACGGCATAATTCGGGAAACGTCTGTTGTACACGCCGGGTCTCGGGCCCAAGTACAATCCTGTATTTATATACTTCTATGTTTTATATTTATTTATTTTCCATAACCTTTTTTTTCTTGCCCCAGAGTTTCAATCAGCTCGAGTTAGCTTCCGCCTTTAAAGAAGTAAATTGTTGTGAAGTAAATTTAGGACAGTTTTAAAGCAATTTATAAGAGGAAATGAAACAGCAGTTTATTTGTGTGTAGTGTTTTCGTGTGCAGAAGTCGGTTGGTGTGCTGATGGTAGATTGGTTAGACGGAGATCCGATGGAAAATGGTTTATTATTCTGCCACATTCGAATTAAAGGAAAAGCAAAATCTAAAGTGATTTCAGAATGTGGCTGTCTGTTGCGTTTTGTGAATACTGTGAATAACTGTGATCACTTCCAGACATTTTTATCATTTTCTATCATTTTTATCATTTTCTAGGAAATAAACAATAAATATCTATAAATAATTTCTTCACTTATATTTTCAAGTGAAAAAGTAGAACAAGTGAATGAGTCATTAGTCATAATGCAGTAACCCCAGGCAAAGATTTTGCCTCACATGCGAATGTCAAATTCATTATTCTGCTCCAGTTCAGATTTTGTACACAATATATAAAACATTTCTGGCACCTGATCATAAGGTTGTGGGTGCATTTTGAACCTCCATTGCACCATCGACAGGGGTGTTACTAAAGTCAGTAGAGGAGTTCCACCAGATTTCACATTAATTCAAAGGTGATCAGTTTGGTCCGAGCTTTATAGCAGTGATTTTAGAGATCTTAAACCAAGGCCAAGATTTTCCCTGATATATTAATGTCATTCATTATTCTGCTCCAGTTCACGGCTTATTAAGGACTCGGACTTAAACAATGACTTAATCATTTGTCTAGACAAATATCACCATGGCTGCATGTATTACTGACTAATGAATACAGAAAACACTTCATTTAGAATTGACCAATAGTTTATTCACAGTCTATGATCACTGATCACACCTTACACCAATTCAGTATAATGTAGGAGAAAAACCTGAAAACGGAGACATATCACAAGTCTGAATCATTGACCCTCGGCCACACTAACTATATATATATATATATATTAGGGCTATCAATCTATTAGAATATTGAATCACGAATTGCCATGAGTTAGCACTTTGCACATGAATCATATGTTTTTAATGTACCATAAATTAATACATTTCATGTTTTCAATACTGTAACTAATTTATTGTTATTGTTAGAGGTGGACAGAGTTTTTGTGGACGGTGTAGGGGTGGAGGTGGACGGTGTTTTTGTGGAGAGTTTAAGGGTGGAGGTGGCATTGTTTTTGTGGACGTTGTAGGGGTGGAGGTGGATGGTGTAGGGGTGAAAGTGGATGGTGTTTTTGTGGATGGTGTATGGGGTGGAGGTGGACAGTATTTTTGTGGATGGTGAGTCATGCTTGGGGGGGGGATTGAACCTAAAAAACAAGCGTCATTAAAACGTCTCTGATCTCCATTACTCATTTCTTCATCATCACTACTGTGAAAAACGCGGCCGAAGACTGACTGGAAGTGACGGAGTTCTTGGGAAAAACAAGCGGGCAGCTTTTAGGCGAGTAATTTGATCTTTAATTAGTTGTAATTCCCTTGTGTTTAACACCCAGCAAATTTCATCGTTGCATTGTTGTCGTTTTCCTTCAGCTTATAATTATGGATAGCATGAGGGTCAGCATTCGCTCCTAAGCCTCTTAGCTGGAGTATGAAAAGGCTTGTAAGAGAGAGAAGCTCCTCAGAGACTAGAGAGAGGAGGACGATCTGCTGCCGTTCTTTCCTTCCTGCCTTTTTCCTCTGTCTCGCTTTCTGTCAGGTCTTCAGCAAAGATCTCGCCAGCATGTAACAATAACCTATTCCAGGACACTTGATTGGTCTAATTAAGGCCTCTTCTCTCCCTCGCCACACTCCGAGCAAAAAAAAAAAAAAGAAAACCCATTCAACTCTTCTGGCCTTGGCCTCTTCCTGCTCGTCCCGGAGATAGAGAAGGATGTGAAAGAGAAGAATGCAAATGAAAGAGTTGAGCTTGGTCCAGGGAAATAAAATAGCCCACAGAGATCAATAGCATTAGGCAGTTCCGGAGAACACACACAGGCCGGAGAGACGGATGGAGCTGGAGACTGTCAGATCTCGGGTGCAGCTGTGCAAATTAAAAGAGCACTTTCTTCTCAGAAGTTGAAAAAAGACAAGTTTCTTCTTTAATGGTCAGATGAAAAACATAAGTGAAAGCTGTGATCCTGATCAAATCCACGTCATCTTATTCGCATCGCATTAAAAACGTATCCTGATCAATTCCATGACATAAGACCATGTTCTCACATAAGACTGCCATCTCAAAACACCCCAGTGTGTTCTCACAATGAAACTACAGCAGTCTGAGCCGAGTTCACACCGCCATCTCAAAACACCCCGAGAATCCCTCCTGCAACAACACTCATTACCTGATACTCAACAAAAACAAACAAAAACAAAATGGGCAACAATTCTGAGAAATACAAGTTTTATAGTGAAATCTCTGTCATATACTGATACACATCCCTTTCTGTCTCATTTTTGTGTATTACATATTTATTTTTATATTTATTATATATATATATATTTGTAATTTTTGTATATTACATTTTATACTACATTTGGTGGTTGGTGTTTTTGTCCACCTAAACCCTTACACCGTCCACAAAAACACCATCCACCTCCACCCCTACACTGTCCAAAAAACTTTGTCCAAAAACAAAAAAAACTCCCTCCAAAAAAAAAAAAAAAAAAAACGGCAACCATCCACCTCCACCCCAACCGCCTATCCCATCTATCCCCACCATCTATCCCCACTCTAACATCCACTCCAAAATACGCCGTCCAACCCCACCCCAACACTGTGCAAAAAAAACAGTGTCCACCTCCACCCCTACACTGTCCACAAAAAACCCGAGTCCACCTCCACCCCTACATCGTCCAAAAAACACCAGTCCACCTCCACCCCTACACTGTCCACAAAGACACCAGTCCACCTCCAACCCTACACGGTCCAAAAAACACCATCCTAAAACACAGCCACCTGCATCCCTACACCGTCCAAAACCACGATCCAAAAAACACCGCCACCTCCATCCCTACACCATCCAAAAAAAACCCCTACCTTGTAAAATCCGTCTCCAAAACATTGTCCACCTCCACCCCTACACCGTCCAAAAAAACACAGTCCAAAAAACACCATCCACCTCCACCCTGACACTGTCCACAAAAACACCATCCACCTCCATCCCTACACCATCTACAAAACACTGCCCGCCTCCACCACAAAAACAATTATTTTATTTGTTGCACAAATGCCAGACAGTTGCACTGTACCTTTACCTAATATAATACATGTAACAAGCTAGAATGTAATTATCAAGTAGCTACTGCACTTTATTTTACATTATTTCATATTATGAAGAATAACCTGCAAAAGTAATAACAACTAACATTTCATTTTCAAGTTTATTTATCTTTTCACAGTGGGCATTGTCTCCAAGCAACTTTACAGAATTTTTAACAAAATCTTTAATAGAATAAATTATTTATGTGTTTTTATCCCACCTGAGTCTGGGGAGAAAAAACTCCCTTAGATAGAATGAGGAAGAAACCTTTAGTGGACTCAAAGAGGAACCCACCCTCATTTGGGTGACATCATGAACATTACGGCACCGTGAGCAATTCCTACCTTGTCCAGAACATTAACGATATCAAATTTTATATCCAACATTTAGCAAACCTCCTCATTCAGTGTGACTTACATTTTACTTATGTATGTTTTTACCTCCTGATCTAACCCCTGACCTTTCCCTTTTCCTCACACTAAGAGATGATCACAGTGTTGATCATGTGTCTACTTCTAATATTTCTGTTCAAAAAAGTGTTAATGATTAGTAAAATCGTGGAGTTTGCTCAGCACCTGTGAGAGACTGTGTAACTGAGATGGAGAACTGCTGTCTGGTGGGAGATTCAGCACACCGAATATTGCTTTCTCTAAAAAATGGGGGTTAAAAAGGTTTTTAAAAAAACTCCCTTTTAACTACACAGAAAATGATTAATGCTGCAGAAATATCCGGATTAATAAGAAAAAACAATTATTAAACACTGGAGTGTCCAGTCTTCAGGGCCTGTTTGTTTAGGATGTTGCGCATGCTAATTTCTATTGTGTGAAATGTACGTATTGCCAAATAAAAGACACAATGAGTGTACAATGTTTACCTGCGAATCACTGACGCGAAACGTAAACATCAATATAAATCAATACGGTTGCCTGAACAAATACGACGATTCTTTATTATATCTCTTTAAAAAATAAAAATAGGCAAAGTATAGCTCAGCTTATATATAAGGGAGAAAAGTTTAAATGAGATTCAGGCCTGCAAAAAAAAATACAGAAATTTCTCCAATTCATTCGTCACAACTTTTCTAAATGTATTTTCAAAGCTTTTCCCTCCTGGTGACAAAAATATCAGAACTGGCAGCTCAGTGGCGCTTTTTCAACATCACATTCAACATTTAGCCTCCATTTTCTCTTATAATAATAATAATAATAATAATAATAATAATAATAATCTCCACTCTGCTCTATAAACATGTTCCACTGGATTTCGTGGAGATTTCATTCATCTACTAAAGTGTTAGAAAAGCTGTGTAGTGCTGCAGGTGAGGAGGCCTGGTGTTGGAGATTTATAACAGATCTCCATGGAGCTGGCTTTGATTGATTGATTGATTGATTGATTGATCTATCAATCGATCTCAAGAGAAATTCTTCAGATTTGTGTATTTTTGTGTTATTCTGTGAAGGGAGTATATAATGCTTTGTGTAGAGGAAGAACCACAAATGGCTGATCTGTTAGTCCATAGAGTTTACCACTTAACCCCTTAATGCTCGATTGTGCTCGAATGATTTGACTATATGAGTAATTTTGGTAAAAGTAGTCCTTCAGTATATAAAACCTTTAGCAAAACATGGTTGTGTTCTTAGCAGAAAAATAAAAACAGTGCGGCAAAATTTCACTGTTACGCTGCTTTATAACTCAGTCATGTCCACATTACGATGCTTTCATTTGAAAATGATCTTTTTTGACCTTCTCACCACAATGAGACGGCATCCGTTGTTCATTTCATTCTACAAAAACGCAGCTTTTTGAAAATGTTTCCCCGAAGCAAATAAATTTGTCGGACCGTGTGCGAAAAAATAAATGAAAGCGGTGACACTGACACGTTTCAAAGAGCCGTAAAGTAAATAAACAGCAGTCTATGACGATGTAGATTGAAGCATCTTACATTTAGCTCATGCACAGTACAGTAGGTGATTGTTTTCACATGTTTCAACAAAGTGCATTCTTAGACAAAAAAAGATAATTTTAAACATTTTTCCAGATGGACGTAGCATTATGGACGACTATCATTTGTTTTCTATTCACCAAAAGACATACATATTATATCTTACATCAATCAGCAGGACAGCAGGAATTGTCTTCAATTGTTGTATATATTTGGTTGGAGGACGTAATAAAGTGTAGCGTTCATGTGACTTATAAAAGCAAGGAATGAAAAATGAAACTGATACTTTTGTTGTATGTCTCAGCTCATAGGGGTGACATTAAACTACAGCTATATTTATTACGTCCTCATCAGATAATCCTGTATCTCGTACCTCACATGTCCATGTCCTGCAAATGTTCTAATTTATTAGCCTTTCCATTTTTACAGCAAGCAGTTATGAAAAATAGTTTTCTTTTTCATCCCTCTGAGAGGGTACATTTTAAATGAGTAAACAGTATTGACTCAGCTCAGGACGTTTTATATCATTCAAGAGGCACTAAATTTTCCAGCCATGAATCAGCAACTGGTTTGCAAATTGCTTATGGGTGTTTTGTTCACCACCATTTGGGCAAAGAAGCAAAATTTAATCTTGTTTACTGTTTATGGTCATTCCTCTGAATGTGAAATGTGCTATGGGTAAAAGTCGGTCGTCTCGATTGGGGGGTTATTGGGGGTTATTTAGCGAGGGTAAATGATGGGTATTGAAGTGTTGTTGACAGTCTCCGTCTCCCACTGGAAACAGTAGAGCACTGCAGCATTCGGCTCTAATAGGATTGGAGCTGTAGATCATCTCCCGTCTTGCTGACAGCAGCAGGATTTAATCTGTGACAAAAGTGACGTGCAACAGCAACCTGGGTAACATGGGGATTTTAAAAGTGAATATGCACCATTGTTTTTTATCTTGTTAAAAAGAAGTTCCTAATTTTACCACCATTAAACCAGATATATCAGGGATGTGGATCATAACTGCAACGACTCCAACGAGTCACGTTGGTATGATGACGATCCGATTTCCATTCGATTTTACAGGATGCTATGAAGAAGCTCTGCAATTGAATATGGCACACTAGTGTTTTTTTACGCTCAGACAGACAACAAATCTATTTACCGGCCTCTAAAGCATGGCCCTTTCACAAACACGCCTTTTTGAGTGCAAAAAAACTAGACAAAAGATTAAATGAAAGCAGACATTTTTTTTCCTGTTCTGTCTCCAGTAAGATGCAGCTCTGTGATATTAATTTATATTCTATGTGACTCTCAGGACACGCCTCTGTCTCTGTGTTGTGCTCTTTCATATTCATATCGCAATGAGATATCAATCTACATATCAAAATCATACATATTTCTCACAAATCATTTATAAATAATGAAAGTATATCGTTTCTACTAATAATTATATACAAATAAATCAGTTTTTAATGATACAAATGCCAGCTTGTAGCATTCATTCATTTTATGTCTTGCTGTTTATATTTGGATACATTTGAAATGTTCAAAATACAAAACTAATAATTTCTACCATCATACAGCGACATTCACCCAAACCCTCTTCTCTTGGGGAGGGGCGGAGTTTAGCGGGTTAAGGTGCTGTGCTAATGATCAGCAGGTTGGTGGTTCGAGCCCCGTATCGGAAATTTAGATATTAGATATATCTAGATATTTAGATTTGGATATTTTAGCCTGTTACCTTAGAAAAATATTCTGCACAAATCAGCTTATGAAAAGAAAAATACATAAGCAGTTAAAATGCCATTAAGCACAATTTGAGCTGGAGGATGTCAAAAGCAATTGAGGCCAGAGAAGAAGGAAAATAAACCCATAAATAACAGTTTCTCACATACTCTGGTGTTTTTTTTTCCAAGCTGCAGGTTGAACTGTTATTTATTTTTCAACACTTTATTAACAAGTTTTTCTGGAGGTTTGCATTGAAAGTAGCTGTTTCACACAAAATGCTGATCCTGAAATTCACAAAGCAACATTCAAACAGCATTAAAGTTTCTGTTCTTGTTGCACAGAGAAGTGAACCAAAAATCCCTTTATCTTCTTTTGCTCATTTATAATAATGGTGCCAATAATTCTGGAGAGTCCTTATATGCCGGATAAATGAAAAGAGAAAGTAAAGGAAACCTTTTATCTGCTTCACTGTGACTGCAACTGTAATTTGGGCAGAGGGGAATGGAACCTGGTTATTGTGTTTTCCAGCAGTAATTATATTCCTTCAGTTAATAGAATTATTGCTACATAAATGTAGATTTACTATAATTTTTTTAAATTTAATGAACGATTAATCGAAGACTTGTATAGAATACTTTGATTTGTAGCCATCCTCTGATTAATATGTTTGCTGTTACTATCGATTATTTTAGTCATTGAGTAGTGATTATTCTTTTGATTAATCAAGTAATCAGATAAAAAGTCCTAATTCAATATGTTGCTTAAATTAGTTTTATTGATGAAATTGAATCCAAAAATATCTAGGAAAACAATACACACACACACACTACTCATACTAATATACAGTATATTTACAGTAATAGATGTACGTTTGTAATTGGATGCAAAAGCATGAGATTTTTTACTTGCTTGAATTAGAAGACTGGAGCAAGGTGACGCCCCTTTAATTTATAAAGCTATGAATTTGATTGGTTGGAGTTTGATCTTCTCCTTTTCGACTGAATCCTCACAAGCACACTACAAAATCTAGTGGAACATCTAAGAATGGTGTAGGTTATAATGAGTGTGGAATGAAATGTTCAAAAATCTTGTGGTGATTTTATATATTTTATATCTATAATAACAGTTCCACATTGGTGAGAACTGTTTCATGCTCGCAGTACCTTCACGATATTTAGTTTGCATCTAATAAAAACTCTCATAAAAACATAAAAACTCTCTCACGACCGAAGCAAACGCGTCACCGACTCGTGGTAGAAGCTGTAGGGAAAAAAAACCTCCCACATATTGCTTAAACGTTTTTCTTTTTTAGTCAAACGTGCTATGACTAATCTTTGAGAGCTCAGCGATCACCTCGTAATCACGCTTTGCTATTCAACATGGCATTTTTATTTTCGCTCACGAGTTAAACTGTACAAATAGTTTGACTTGTGAGCATGACTTTTTCTTCCATTATTTATGCGCTGTTGAGTGGAGGGCATGTAGTGCGTGCGCGTGTGCGTGTGTGTGTGTGTGTTTGCTTAAAAAATAAATACAACAGGTCATAATACTTTTATCACTGGTTGAGTAAGCTGGTATACAGCAATCAATTTACACAAACGAATAGAGCGCGATTACGCCACACAAATGTCGAGGAGGTTTGATTGTTCTGTTTGGATGCGGATTTGCTGCTTGCTCCAAGCAAACGCCGGCTAAAAATGATTCGCCGTATGTCGAATGAAAGGTACATTAGCAAGGCCGGGAAAATAGAATGTGATGCATATGTACTTCTCCTCCCCAAATTGCTGATCTCACTTAAGCAGATAGCCTACAGTATTTGTGCTTTCCAGTGCACGTGTGTCTGTGTGTGTATGTGTCTGTGTATTTATCTCATGCATGACTTTTTTGAGTGGCTCAAAGCATTTAAAACCCTTT
Organism: Kryptopterus vitreolus; assembly: GCA_030449085.1. Lineage (NCBI taxonomy): Eukaryota > Metazoa > Chordata > Actinopteri > Siluriformes > Siluridae > Kryptopterus > Kryptopterus vitreolus. Next base: position 5,211,337 of record JACRUU010000027.1, on the reverse strand, counting down.
AAGCTCTTAATGTCCGGGTGGGAAACTCATCCCAGTGCATCAAGCAGCCGTTCATGAAGGACTTTATTATAGGAAGGTGAATCGATGTCGCATAGCATTTTCTGATGTTAGCAATGCAGGCTGGTAAGGTGAAATTTCTAGCATAATAAGCATAGCGATCATGGCGTGGAGGAGTTGCTGTGCTGCTGTTGTAGCAGGTGGATGACTTTAATAGTAAAGTGAAAGTATTAGACAGAATAGTTACATAGACATTCTTCCTACTCCATCAAATAACAGTCGTTATGCCATGCGGAATCACAAACAACTCACAGATAAACAGATAAACCAAATATACAGTATATTACAGTTGGAAATAGGGCTGTTAATCGATTAAAATATTTAATCACAATTAATCGCATGATTGCCATCGTTAAACTACAATTATTCGCTTATTTATCACAGATTTTCAATGTACTATAGCAGATAATATATATATATATATATATATATATATATATATATATATATATATATATATATATATATATATATATATATATATATATATATATATATTTCTCTAAAAGTCTCCATTTAATAACATTGATTATTTAATATTATTCTTTTAATATTAATTTCTTGTTAATTTAAATATTACTTTGTTTAGTGTTTGTTTTAATTGTTAAATATGGGACGTGGCTCCTTTAAGAATTCTGTTCTGGTTGCTTTCCATATAAACTGGTGATGCATTTAGGTTATACGGAAGCGCATTGCATTCACAAAAGAAAAATGAGTGGATGCACTGAAGTTTCTTTATTCATTTCTTCTTTTTTGTTGTTCAGGTTTTGTTCATTTGCCACAACGCAGAGTGAATCAATGACATAGTAATGCACACTGTGTTCCTCATGCGTTAATAACATTAGTGTTATTACTTAGTGTTATTACATTTTGTCAACATACAAAAGTATGTTGACAAATGACTATAATATTCACACATGCGTTATGAACATCTCATTCTGTAAGATTAAGGAGATTTGCACTCATTCAGCTACTTAGTGATATTTAATCTATGACTAGTTACTAAAAGACATCAAACTAATTTACTTTATTAATTTTGTTTAATGATTTGTAATCAATATACAATAAATAGGGTTAGAGAGGTGGGAGCTCAGTGGTTAAGGCATTGGCCTCTGAACCAGTAGATCGCAGGTTCAAATCCCACCACCACCAAGCTGCCACTAGTGGGCCCTTGAGCAGGCCCTTAACCCTGAATTGCTCAGATCTAAGTCGCTCTGCATAATGGTGTCTGCCAAATACCATAAATGTTAATATATATAAATTTAAAAAGAGAAACAATTATTATTTCATGTTTTTTTTTGTGGTAAAGAAAACATTGCTTACACATTCCCATGCTGCCTGTGAGGCCGAGTTCAGACCCAGAACAATAAGACAGGACATTTTGAGGCTGTGATTATTTTCTAAGCTTTATATACTGGATGTTTGCCAGTTTAGCTATTGTGCCGGTGGAGAAGATGATGACACGGAGGTCAAAGGTTTTCTGTCAAAAAAGACAGAGAGAGAGAGAGAGAGAGCACATTAATGATCTTTCAATACTGAATGGAGAGGTGTAAGTTCATTGACTCAGAGTTTGATTTAATTTGTGTGTATGTGTGTGTGAGTGTGTGTGTGTGTGTGTGTGTGTGTGTGTGTGTGTGTGTTGATAGGGTTTTACTATGGATATGAAGCAGTTGCCCTCTGTGGGAAATGCTGCAGCTTGTTACAAACAGCAGTTCCTGGTTGGGGATTAAAGGAAGTCCCATCTGTCCAACAACAGCTACAACTGCCTGCTTTAAACTGCAACATAACACAACAGACGTCCCACCAGGACCCCCCTTTTTCAATATCAGTAACGCCTGCAGTCTACTTTATATTCACTTCAGGAAGTATATTACAATATATTCATATATATTCACAAAATGTTGACTTAATAATCTCCCACCTACTAACAGGTGCCATGCTGAAGAGATAATTATTCAATTCTATTTTTTGCATTAAACGCAAATTCATTTTAATGCTAGAAAGATCTGACCTCTTAAAATTGATAGTAAAACATGAATGCTGTAAGTTCCCTGTACAGCAGAGATGTAAAAGTGCGTTCCTGTACTGAGTTATGTCATGTTTCCGCCTCTCTAACTGAGAATGCAGCTGCTAAATGACAGTATATTCAGGTGACTAGTTGATAGATTAATGCGGATTTATCCAATCACGGTGCACATACTAACGAGGCCGGATATCTCTGTTTCTTTTCCACTGTTTTTATCCATCTTTAAATAAATAGAATATGCAGAATATGAAGAAGTTGGACGTCTGATATACAGATACAGAATGTGGCTGATGCTGATAATCAGAACAACTTACATTTATCACACTTAGCAGTCGATGGTTAAACACCTTGATTAAGGGCCCAGACATTTTGGCTGGGATTGAAACTCACAACCTTCTTGTTTAAAATCCAATACTTTGAGAACGTTTCACCAGTTCCAAACTGCTCCTATTCTCTCTCTCTCTCTCTCTCTCTCTCTCTACCCCTCAGACAGAATGAGAAACAAAGCATCATTCTGAGAATGTAAGGCAGAATAAAGGAGGTGCTGAAATGAATTTGTCAGTCTTACTCAGGACGCATGTTGGTGAGGGATGAAGATTCAAAGCCACGCAAATGGAAATGGATGTAAAAAGCAGGCGGGATTATGGGCCGTGAGCAGCGTGAGCGAACCTGTCATGGCTTACGTTCTTAACTCTTTTGCGCTAATAGCACTGACAGCAGACATAGAAGGGATTTCTAAGCAGATCATACATGTTGAGCTCAAGCATTTAAAAGGGATTGTCACTTGTGTTTTCTCACAGATGGCACTTTTTTCTGGATTAGTGTAAACAGCAGTTAAAACTTCGGATACTTTAAAAAAATTTTTTTAGACGATTAATGTCACGAAACAAGGTTTTGGTTTCATTGTCATGCAGTGCTGTCTTGGTAATGATTGGATGATTGATTGGCATTGGTCATTGAGCCAGACGCCCCTTAGCCCCTGGCGAGTCTCCATATCAACGCTTCCCTCACTCAGTAATGGAACAGCAAAAAAACACTGCTGGAATCAGGACTTTGTGGGGGGTCGGTTATGATCATTGTGTGAATGATATGCAGTATGAGATTTCTCTTACAATTTAAACAATGTTGCTTTTTTTCTTTCATCCAGCTTTATGTCTGTGTGAAAAAAAGCAAACGACTGTTTTCGATTCAGGTTCACCGTCCATGTAAATCACTCTTTGAATCTGAAAAAATAATACTTTTATGAACCAGTGAATGTGGAACTAGATGTATTAGTCCGTCTGACATTTTCATACTGCTTTATGCTTTTGTGCTCGCTAACCGTAAATGGACTCCTGCGGTGTGTGAATTCAGTCACACTGACACAATAACTCTGGGTTTTCGCTTGCAGCATGCAAAAACTCACCGAGATCCTACTGGAGGACTCGAGAAAACCAGCAACGCATCTGACGTTCATTACAGGTTCATTTCCTCTGCCATGTATACAACATTATACATGGAATGCGTTTTGTAATTCCTGTTCCATTCTAAAGTACATGTACAGTACATTTTGTGAGGTACTGAAAGCTTTATATGCATATGAATATTTAATTTATGATATGAATAATAAAGCCCTTAACTTGGCAGATTAATCTCTCGGGTCACAAATTATCTCTATGGCCAGCTGTCTGACGTACGAATTATGTTCTGCAGTGACACATCACTTTATCGCCACTGGCATTTTTTGACTTTGAGCATTTTTTTCTCCTTTCGGGATGAGTGGATGCAGGTGCTGCACGATGCAGCTGTTAGTACAAACACGACTCTGTGATGAATATGATTATTAATTACTTTGTGAAATGGCTGCTTAAAACCATTGATATGAACAGGTTCAGTTGATGGACATTGTTATGTTCATCATTAAGTGTTCTTATTCCAGTTCTTTGTGAGGAACAACCCTTTGAAGTTACATTTCAGGCAGAATTTATTCCGAGGCTGAATATGCCAGCCCTCACTTTTATGCACACACAGGCAAACACACACACACAAACACGCACACACTCTCAATGCACACACATATGAATAATCCTTTATGCTGCAGTTTCCCCACCTCCTGCTGTTCCTGGCTGCCTAGACTTAATGAATATTTTAGTAAAATGTCAAGAATTGAACTTCATGAATCATACACCAGCTAATAATGTGTTTTCAAATGCAATTAAACACAATTGTAATCCATTAATTTATTTTTATTTTTTTAATTTTTAACACATGGATGAAACAGAAATACTTTAGTATTCCTTGTCAAAATCCATACTGACAACTGAAATACTGTCTCCTACCAAGGTGCTGAGTTACTGATTAGAAGGTCGGGGGTTTGAGCTGCGGTATCACCAAGCTGCCCCCCCTGGGTCCTTGAGAAAGGCCCTAAACCCTCTGTGCTTCAGGGGGCGCTATATCATGGCTGACCCTGTACTCTGACCCCAACTTCCAAACAAGAACCAATTTCACTGTGCTTTGATGTTTATGTGATAAATAAAGGCTATTCTATAGAAAATCGTATGCATTTTAATGTCGCAGTAAACAATTGTCTTGTTTTAGCTTGCAAATAGTGCTTGGTGTATTCTTTTGTGTGCTTTCTCTGCATTTTAAGCCTGCATTTTAAAGTCCTTAATTTGTTTCGGCTCTTGTTATGAGGTGTTGAATCAATTGCCAACAAGTAGAATAGAAGAGCCTTTATTTGTCACATAAACATTACAGCACAGTGAAATTATTTCTTCGCGTATCCCAGCTTCCTTTAGAAGTTGGATTCAGCTTCAGCCAGGTATGGCACCTCTGGAACACAGAGGGTTAAGGTCCTTGCTCAAGGACCCAATGGCTGCAGCTTGGCAATTCCAGGGCTTGAACCCCAACCTTCCAATCAGTAGTCCAGTGCCTAAGAGTGCTGAGCTACACCCCTCCCCCAAGTACCAGGATATAACTGTACTGGGAAGTGTATACCCCTCTTACTAATGTTTTTGTTTTGTTTTTGTTTTTTTTTGTATAGGTAACCGGTAGGATGGTGGCAGTGGAGATAAGTGGGCACAGCTACCTAGTGGCGTGCTGGCAGCCCATCCTAATTCTAATGCTTGCCACTGTGCTGTCCGGCTCGACCACCGGCTGTCCATCCCGATGCGAGTGTAACGCCCCAGAGCGCGCTGTCGTGTGCCACCGTAAAAAGCTGATGTCCGTTCCCGAGGGCATTCCGTCTGAGACAAGATTCCTAGACCTCAGTAAGAACCGCATTAAAACTATTAACCCAGAGGAGTTCTCCGGATTTCCCAACTTGGAGGAACTGGAATTGAATGAGAACACCATATCCACCATAGAACCTGGGGCCTTTAACAATCTGTATGGCTTACGGACTCTCGGGCTGCGCAGCAACAAGCTCAAACTTATTCAGCTAGGCGTGTTCACCGGCCTCAGCAACCTCACCAAGCTTGATATCAGTGAGAATAAAATAGTTATCCTGCTCGACTACATGTTCCAGGATCTTTACAATCTGCGATCTCTGGAAGTTGGTGACAACGACCTGGTGTTTATATCCCATCGAGCGTTCCATGGCCTCAATAGTCTGGAGAACCTGACCCTGGAGAAGTGCAACCTGACCTCTGTTCCTACAGAGGCCTTTACCCATTTGCATAGCCTCACTACTCTGTGTTTGCGCAACCTAAACATAAACATCATTCGAGATTATTCGTTCAAACGTCTCTCACGTCTCAAAATGCTGGAGATTGCTAATTGGCCATACCTAGACACGATGACCACTAACTGCTTGTATGGCTTGAATCTCACATCCTTGACGATCACGAACGCCAATTTAACTTCGATCCCGTACGTGGCACTTCGGCACCTGGTTTACCTGCGATTCCTGAACATGTCTTATAATCCCATTGTAATTGTTGAGGGCAATAAGCTTCATGACCTTCTCAGACTACAAGAGTTTCACTTGGTCGGTTGTAGACTGGCTACAATCGAGCCATATTCATTCAGAGGACTCAATTATCTAAAGATCCTTAATGTTTCAGGCAATTCTCTAACGACCTTGGAAGAATCCGCTTTCCACTCAGTGGGGAACCTGGAGACCCTGGTGCTTTATGACAATCCTTTGGCATGTGACTGCAGGCTTCTGTGGGTTTTCCGTCGTAGATGGAGGCTCAACTTCAACCGCCAGCAGCCCACATGTGCCTCACCTGAGTTCGTCCAGGGAAAAGAGTTCAAAGATTTCCCCGACATCTTACAGCCTAATTACTTCACTTGTCGCAAATCCAGAATCCGCGAGCGCAAAGCGCAGCAGACGTACGTGGATGAGGGAACCACAGTGCATTTCACCTGCCAGGCAGACGGCGATCCGGCGCCAATAATCATGTGGCTTTCCCCGCAAAAGCACTTCATCACCCCAAAAACGATAGGAAGACTTACGATGTTCGCCGACGGTACTTTAGAAGTGCGCTACGCTCAGATTCAAGACAACGGGACGTATGTGTGTATTGCAAGTAACGCCGGCGGAAATGACACTGCGGTCGCTCACCTTCACGTCCACAGCTACTCCCCTGACTGGCCCAACCAGCCCAACAAAACCTTCGCATTCATTTCTAACCAGCCCAGCGATAATGGAGCCAACGGAACGAAAGCTACCGTCCCTTTCCCTTTCGACATCAAGACTCTCATCATCGCCACCACAATGGGCTTCATCTCCTTCCTGGGTGTGGTTTTATTCTGTTTGGTTTTATTGTTTCTGTGGAGTCGAGGTAAAGGGAACACCAAGCACAATATCGAGATTGAATACGTCCCCCGTAAATCAGACGCCGGCCTTAGCAGCGGGACGGCTGATGCGCCTCGCAAATTCAACATGAAAATGATTTAACCCGTGCTTAAAGTGTTAAGGACGCCGGAGCAAACACTGAACCACTGCGAGTGAAAACATGAAACCTACCCCACAGGACATTCTTCTAGAAGGAGTGTTTATGATGTTGTGTGTTTGATGTTGAAAAAAGGAGGAGGAAAATATCTTTGTGATGACATTTTCTCTTTTTTTTTGCTTTCAGGGACCATTTCTTGAAAGACAATTTTGTTGTCAAAAGAAAACAAAGAAAAAAAAAACAACAATAGAAGTGGAATTTTATGGGCAAAAAGGAAAAGACTAATGAACCCTCCTTGATGTTCTTGTGAGCCGCCAAAACCACAAAAGATCATTGTCCTCCTTTGCCTGCATTATGTGTTATTGTATGATTTCTTTTTTGAATATTCCAGCGGTGACAGCAGCAGTAAACATTTCTGGGTTGATAAGCACATTAACGAGTTCAGCGTTAGGCTAAAAATACAGTTTGTTTCAAAACGATCACTGCCACGCTCCTTGAATGCCGTTGGTATCCGAGTCAAATGTACTCAGCCATTCTAATAAGACCAGAGAGTATTGACAGCCATTTTCATTCGGTTGTGATTTTTTTACCCCCTTTTTTTCTGCTATTCTTTATAGAGGTACAAAGGGAATAAGTGTAAAAGTGCTTGATTTTTTTTCCAGTCAGTAATGATTCAAATCTGCTTTAATTATTCATGTGGTTTGGTGACTAACAAATAAGCATCATGTTCCATTGATAAATCTTGACAAAAAAAGAAAACTTTTCGAATCGTACAACACGGCTCCCTGCACCATGACATTCACAACACCTTCAGCTTTCACCAGATGTGGTGTCATCACACGTCCACTCGAATCCTCATTACAGTGATTCTGCTTTGCTTTTCAGTCAGTCAGCTCTGTAAGGCCTGGATTAGAGCCCTGTTATGTATCAGGAAACCGAATGTAAAAATCTAATTATAAAGATTTTCAAACCTTTCATCCTTGACATACAGATATCTTGTATATTTTAGCATTTCTTCTCAAATGCATAACGTAAGTGAGGGAAATGAAATTTGAAGCTTTAAAACAATGCAAGGGTTAGGCGTTTATGGTCTTTGACACACTATCAAGCTCCTATATAGGAATATGCAAATGGGTGAAATACAGGAAAGCAGATATTTGCCCTAATAGATCTTTTTTTTTTTTTACAGATACAGTATTGACAAAAATGATTACAACTAGGGCTGTAGTTATCGAATATTTTTGGCATTATTACAGGTATAAAGGCTCTACCAATTATCCCATGGATTATTTGAGTAATCTGGTAAGAAATACTTTTTCTTCATTTAAGTGTGATAATCAATATACAAGAGAAAATCAGACAAAAGTAATTTGTTTCATTTTTAGAACATTTTTATTGCAGAAATTGCAAATAAGAATTTCTGTGAAAACTAAACTCATTATGTGCATTTAATTGACATATCACATCAAAATACAAATATCTAAATAAAAACATCATAATCAATTTCAAATTACTCTAAACATTTTTTATAAATTATTTAATAAATTACATTATTGTGTTTTAGTTTAGCTTTATGTTTTAGTTTGAAATTATCCCAAAGTTTGGAGACTTTCTGGCATTTTCTTTGTCACCATTTTCTCACTGTTTCTTCATTTTTTAATTCGTTTGCAGGTGGTGTATCAGTAATAACTGTCCGTGGGGAAACTGAGCTCCATGTGAAGTTTAATGGATTAAACCAAGGCAAATATTTTCCTCTAATGATTTTTGTATTTGAACAAAATACTTGATGAACAGCAGTTTCAGAGTTAAAATGAATAATACTACGTTAACAATTACTAATACTATATTTTTAGGTTGCATGCATAGGGCATTTATAACACATCCATATTCAATGCTTAAATAAACATCAGATGTGAGTTACAGAGTTAATCCATACAGAGTTAATCTTTATTCTTCTGAACAGCACATGTATGTGTACAAACCGGATTCCAAAAAAGTTGGGACACTATACAAATCGTGAATAAAAACTGAATGCAATGATGTGTAGGTGCCAACTTCTAATATTTTATTCAGAATAGAACATAACACACGAAACAAAAGTTTAAACTGAGAAAATGTACCATTTTAAGGGAAAAATATGTTGATTCAGAATTTCAACAAATCCCAAAAAAGTTGGGACAAGGCCATTTTCACCACTGTGTGGCATCTCCCCTTCTTTTTACAACACTCAACAGACGTCTGGGGACAGAGGAGACCAGTTTCTCCAGTTTAGAAATAGGAATGCTCTCCCATTCTTGTCTAATACAGGCCTCTAACTATTCAATCGTCTTGGGCCTTCTTTGTCGCACCTTCCTCTTTATGATGCGCCAAATGTTCTCTTTAGGTGAAAGATCTGGACTGCAGACTGGCCATTTCAGTACCCGGATCCTTCTCCTACGCAGCCATGATGCTGTGATTGATGAATGTGGTCTGGCATTATCTTGTTGGAAAATGCAGGGTCTTCCCTGAAAAAGATGACTTCTGGATGGGAGCATATGTTGTTCTAGAACCTGAATATATTTTCCTGCATTGATGGTGCCTTTCCAGACATGCAAGCTGCCCATGCCACACGCACTCATGCAACCCCATACCATCAGAGATGCAGGCTTCTGAACCGAGCGTTGATAACAACTTGGGTTGTCCTTGTCCTCTTTGGTCCGGATGACAAGGCGTCCCAGATTTCCAAAAAGAACTTCGAATCGTGACTCGTCTGACCACAGAACAGTCTTCCATTTCGCCACACTCCATTTTAAATGATCCCTGGCCCAGTGTAAACGCCTGAGCTTGTGGATCTTGCTTAGAAATGGCTTCTTCTTTGCACTGTAGAGTTTCAGCTGGCAACGGCGGATGGCACGGGGGATTGTGTTCACTGACAATGGTTTCTGGAAGTATTCCTGAGCCCATTCTGTGATTTTCTTTACAGTAGCATTCCTGTTTGTGGTGCAGTGTCGTTTAAGGGCCCGGAGATCACGGGCATCCAGTATGGTTTTACGGCCTTGACCCTTTCTCACAGAGATTGTTCCAGATTCTCTGAATCTTTGGATGATGTTATGCACAGTTGATGATGATAGATGCAAAGTCTTTGCAATTTTTCGCTGGGTAACACCTTTCTGATATTGCTCCACTATCTTTCTGCACAACATTGTGGGATCTGGTGATCCTCTACCCATCTTGGCTTCTGAGAGACACTGCCACTCTGAGAAGCTCTTTTTATACCCAATCATGTTGCCAATTGACCTAATTTGTGTTAATTGGTCTTCCAGCTCCTCATTATGCTTAAATTTACTTTTTCCAGCCTCTTACTGCTACTTGTCCCAACTTTTTTGGGATTTGTTGACACCATGAAATTCTGAATCAACATATTTTTCCCTTTAAATGGTACATTTTCTCAGTTTAAACTTTTGTTTTGTGTGTTATGTTCTATTCTGAATAAAATATTAGAAGTTGGCACCTACACATCATTGCATTCAGTTTTTATTCACGATTTGTATAGTGTCCCAACATTTTTGGAATCCGGTTTACCGATTTTAATCGGTAAAAGTTGAATAACATTGCAGTTGTCTGTTGGAGGAAAATGCTGCATTAGCATTACTGTCAGAGATGATTGTAGGCCATGTTCTCATGGTGTAAAACTAAATTCTAATGTGAGAATTATATGTGGAAAACATAACGAAGTAAACTCTTTGTGCTGTAATGTGATCCACTGAAATTCCATCAACCTGAAATACAATCATGAAGAGCTACACGGTGAATCCATTAGCACACTAATAACTCCCTAATTTAACTTGAATTGATTTACAATAAATTTGCGTCTATTTGTGAGACCACCAGAAAGACACATCTCTACCTGGATTCTTCAATTTCAGTATCACTTTAAATCTCTCTATTTTTCTTCAGAGTTCATATTTTTGCGAATCAAAGCCTATGTCAATAGCAAATAATCAGAGTTCAGATCGTGAGTTCAGATCAAAGCACCACCTCTGCTGGGGCCATAACCCACACCTTTTATAAGTGTAACCTATCAATAATTCTACATAAAACCAGGCACATCAAGTAAATACTAGGTATATTATATGAATGTTCTATTCTGCACAAGATGATGCGGATCCTGTGGAAGTCAGATTAATGATATGAGCTACTCAAGAAAGTTGAGGAAGGATATCTATAGTCAGGACCACAGGTTTGCATGAACACTTTTCCATTTTTTTTTCCAAGTGTAGGATGTGGTCCCTTTTGAGTCTGGTTCCTCTCAAGGTTTGATCCTCAGGGACTTTTTCCTATTAATGTATGAGGTACTATAAGGTACTGTTAGGAAGGTTACATAGGAAATGTAATAAATAATAAATGACCCTTTTCAAAATGTAATAAGTATTGTAACTTTAATTACTTTATATAAGTAAAGTAACTGATTACATTTGATTACTTTTTGATTACTTTCAGTTGTCCACTACGTGACACTTTAAGTTAACATTCTAAGAAAAAAATTATAAAAAATAGGCTATATTTTTTTAATGAAACTGGTTGTGGTACATTTTGGTCATGTTACTCCTGGTACATACTCTGAGACTGAGCGTGCCACTGCAACCTACTGTAGTGGATGTGCAATTATACTTTATTCTAGTACGGCAAAAAAGCATATTCCCCGTGGTCACCCCCCCCCCAATTCTGGCATCTCACCGCTCCACACAATTGGAGAACCAATGCAGTAGTCTAAAGCACTTACTTTAAATTGTTCAGATGTAACCCGATTTGCAATCTTGAACATTTTCATAAGTGACTGTGATTTAATTATACATTTTTTTCTGAGTGTAACAGATTACTGTTACATTTATTTTGTAATTAATTTATGTAACACATGTAACTATTTACTCCACAACACTAATGGGACAGTGGCCATTGCTAAAAGTGCTCTACAAATAAAATGGAATTTTTATTCCTTGAGTGATCCCAACCATGAAATGAAAAGTGAGAACTATTTGTAAATACAGTAAATGCAGATAAATCTTCATTCAAACAAAAATACAAGGCCTTTAAAAGGATATTCTGTACAGACACACAATGAGGAACTCCTTTACTCACCACAATAGAATAGAATACTCTTTATTTCTCACAGACAGTGAAATTATTCCTTCTCATATCTTAGCTGGTTTGGAATCTAGGGACAGAGCGTGGAGTCAACACCCCATGAGCACAAAGGGCTAAGGTCCTTGCTTAAGGACCCGATTAGTAGCACAGCACCTTCACCACTTTACTACTACCTCCGTCCACACTCTTAACAGAACTGTGGCTTCTCATTTGATGATGGTTGTGAATCCACTTCAAAGCTGAGAAGGGAGGAAAAGCATGTTACAAGATAATATATATTTGTTTAGTTAATTTCTTTAATAGAGTCAAGAAGCAATGCTCATGGATCAACAGTAGTATACTGTAAATAAAACAATATACTACTACTCACCCTAAAGGCGAATTTCTATTTGTTGCCCCTTTGCAAGGCCACCAAAAAACAAAATCAAAAACACAGTTTTCGCACGACTTTACAATAACATTTACAATTCTATACAATAACACTACCAAGGACATTAATTACAATAAAAACCATGATTACAAATATATTTAACTATATATGTAAACTAAGATTTAAATCTTGAAATATCCTACTTGTATTCCAATTGTTAAAGGCATTTACTGGAAGAACTGAGCGTGTCATGTTTAATTACAGTCTTCTGTAGTAACTACATTGTTACTTCACCGTTATTATCCTTCTGCGTTATAGGTGTGATGGGAAGGTGCATAACCATTAAAATAATAAAAATCAAGCAAGAATCCACCAAAAAAATAAGCATACAAACTCAATAAAGGTTGCAGTGTTGATTACTCGATCTCATGACATCAAGTATCTTAAATGTCTGTAAAGAGATTCAGTTGATTTTAAAAGAGCTCGTTTGTGACCACCTAGAAAAACAATTTAACTTTTTGTGATACAAAATGCAGTATTTTTATGTTGTGATTTTTTACTTGAAAAATAAGACAGCAATACTTTTGTAACCACATAAATTCAGTTTTATTTGTAGAGTGCTTTCAAGAGGTTGGAATATGTTTATTGTTATTATTAGTGTTTTCCTACTGAGCAAACCAGTAGTGACAAAGGAAACCTCCCTGAGAAAAAAATCTAGAGAGGAACCCTTCAATTCAATCCCATTATTGTTGAGGTGTAAATGAATCATTGCACAATGTAGCAGACTGCTGATATCCAAATCCAGCTCCTGAGATGTTCAATCACTTCACGGATCTTTAGGCTGTAGATGTGCGCCGATGCTCAGATTCACCGAGTCTCAGTCTGAAGAGAATTCCGTTCAAAGGAAAGAAAGGGATGGGAGAACATTTCACTCGGCAGAACGAGCAGGAGAACAGAGGGAGGGAGCAAGAAAAAAGGATTATTGTGTAAATAAAGTGAAAGTGGGATCAGGGTGCAGTGATGGAGGTACCGTATTCTGAAGTTCCAGAAGTGCACCTAGTTTGTATCAGTCATGGCCTCATAAGTTATCAGACTTCTACATCCAGCTTCATTAATGTGCAATTAATAGGCCCGTGAGCTAGGCCCTTAAGACTCAATTGTTTAGTTGAATCTCTGCAGATAAATTTCTGTAAATGTAAACAAATGGTGTCTTCATATTTGTTTTGTTTGCATCTCTTGCATTGTACAGAGTGTAGTGTGTATCTGATTCAATCTGAAATTCACCCAAATTCAAGCAACTACAGGGAGCCATATTTTTTGTTTATTATCTTCGTTATAAACTATATGACTCAATTCGCCAGCTTTCAAACCTCACTATACATACACACACACACACACACACACACACACACACAACTGTATGTTTTTAAAGGTCTTAAAGTGACAGTATTTTTGGCATCGGATTTTTCCATTCTGTGTTTTCATACCTATAGCAGGTACGTGAAGGAGCGAGTTTTTGCAAGCAATTAGAATTAATTTAATATTAAAGTTAATGTGCTTGACAACTCTGATGTTCCTGCTGTTTATAATAACGGGATTAAAGAAAACAATGTCTAGAACCAACTTTATTTGAATAAACCTTCCCATAAATATCTTTTTTATTAGATTTTTTTAAAATATGTAAAATGAAATACTTTTCCATAATAATTGCACAAACAGTTAAAGAAATGAATTAATCCTGTGTGTGATTTTCAGAAGAGTGTATGTGTGTGTGTGTGTGTGTGTGTGTGTGTGTGTGTGTGTGTGTGGGTGTGTGTGATGTTCTTAGTGAAAGTCTTTTCATGTCAGAGCTTTGTGTATGTGAGGGGAATAAAGCTGGATTGAGCGTCAGTTTATAGACAAAGTGGGTTAAATGCCAGAGCAATTACTTTGTTGCTCTTATACTGCTGCAGTGCACAGATGATCAAGGAGCACAGATGGTTTCACTTACCTTGATGCATTTGAAAGAAAATCCTATTCACATAAAATTGTGAAATTCACAAACATCTCATTTTATTTTTTTGTTTGTTTCTTTTTAATCATTTAAACCTGCTGTACTCATCCTGTGCAAACTCTCTTTTTGAAAAAAAAAGAAAAAGAAACTGCTACTTATTCCTTTCTAACCTACAGCCCCAGATGTGAAATAATGTGGTCCACAATATTCTTTTATATTGGGGGGAAAAAATCAAATATGGAATAAAAATTGTTCAGATTGTTTTGTGCAATAAAAAGTAATATGCATTTTTTTTAATTCACAGTTTTATTGATGTTGAATTGTTAAACATATGGTATGTTGCATTAAATTAATCTGTGGAGAATTTGTAAAAAAAAAAAAACACAAAACAACACGCACAAAAAGGCTTACATTGATTTAACATTTCAACCAGGATTACTGCAATTAAAATAGAATATAAAAAATATATATTAATCACACAAATTGCATTTTTTATCAGTCCACATTAATGTGTTTTTATATGAAAACGCATATTTGTTCCTAGCTTTTCGCACGCTCTCGAAAATGGATAAATGTGTTCTTGTTATTTATTGAATTACATTTACTTTTTTTAGGAACACTGTGTGTTCGCAGGTCTTACAGCGTTATTGGATGTGTTCTTTCAAAATACTTAAACACGATTTAGACACATAAAATTGATCTTCCTTAAAAATGTCTCATCTGGAAAAACCCATTGTTGGATTTTATTCTGAAGCCAAGGAAAGCGATTTAGTTCATTCTATCAGGGTGTTATCAGCAGAGCCTTTGAGGAAAGTTTGACAGACGTTTGAGCTCTTAGTGATTTGAGCTTTCAGGATTTCACATTGCTAAAAGATAAGAGTCAAATTTTTCTTGTTTGTGCTGTTTGAGTTTGATGAAGCAGCTTGTGTGAGGGCAGTGCAGTTACACAACCAGACTCCCTACAAAGTGACAATGAGTTCTCACATGGATGCACTCGGTGGCTTTAGATTTGGTTTAAAAAAAAAGCCAAAATATACATTCCACATTACAATCAAGTGTTTTGCTTATTTAAATACCATTTACTATCCACGATTTCCTAATCAAGCTCGGCCTTCCCGTTCAGCAGAAAAATTCAAGGATTGCACTTCAATTCATAGACAAAGGAGCTGGTGGTGGAGGAGGTGATGATGTTGAAATGTTGTTTGGGAGTGATGAGGATGGACAGGATTAGTAATAAGTTTAGTAGAGGGATATGTTGAGGATGGAGGAAAAGAGGAAGGACGAGGAGGAGGAGGTTTATGGATGTGGTAAGGGAAGACATGCATATAGTTGGTTTGAAAGAGGCAGATATAGAGGATAGGGGTGGTGTATAGAATGATGATCCTCTGTGGCAACCCCTATAGGAAGCAGCCAAAAGAGAAAGAAGAAGATATTAATTCATTCATTCATATTCTACCGCTTTATCTTCCTTCGGGTCATGGGGAGCCTATGCCTATCACAGCCATATTTGCGCATCAAGGTAGGATACACCGTGTATGGAAAGCCAACCCATTGCAGAGCAGACACATACTCGCACATACATTCATATACTAAAGACAATGATCCAAAGTGTCAATCAACCTACTGTAACGTTTTTGGACCAGGAGGAAACCAGAGAACCCGGAGAAAAAAACCCTGATTCACGGGGAGAATGGCGGAGATGGGAATCGAACCCCGAAACCTGGAGGTGTGAGGCGAACTTGCTAACCACTAAACCACCGTGCCCCCTCTGAAGAAGATATTTACAGTAAATAAATTATGTGAAATATACAGTATCATCAACCAAGGATGTCCTGGTGAAGATTTATGTTGAAATAATCCATCCGGGTTATGGGACAGGGCTGTTACCAGTATGGTCACCTTTCAGGGGTATTTAAGAGGTGAGGTGAGCAAAGAACAATCCTAATGATCATTAATAAAAAGTGCACCCTGTATGTAAAATCTTTAGGTTTCATCACCGTTATAAGACCAGGGGTTCGAGCTCCAGTAGCACCACATTTGGGCCCTTGAGCAAGGCACTTAATCCTATCTCCTCCAGGGGTGCGATATCATGGCTGACCCTGTGCTCTGACCGTAGCGTCCTTACAAGATGGGAAATGGGAAAAAGCTTACTGTAGGTGGATTACTGATGTGCAAGATTTGAAACTTGTACAAGTAAAGAAGGAGGTCACAACTGTCAGACCGTTCAGCAACTTTACACTCAAAGCTACATTTCCTTCATTATATCGAGAAAAGCTAAAACGTCTTGTGGTTAACAATCATTCTCTGTTGACTGGAGATATGTTGAAGTGCCCTTGAACTGAAAAACTCAAATGGTGATCCATATTTTTTATAATTTTTTTTTAAAGGCCACCAGATGGTGTGTTCCAGTTATAGGGGAAACACATTCCTCAGCCTCTCAGGAAATGCCTATATTAGGATTATGGCAAGGAAATTCTCTGAACCTAGAGTTCGTTTTAGCATTATTTATTTATTTATGTTGTAGATGAGTGTTGGGTTAGGTCAAGGGCATGTCTTAGATTCCACACCTGTTGTTTTTTTTTTTTACTTACTGGCTAATCTAGAAATCTGGAACCACAACCTAAAAAACTAGAACAAATATAATGAATATATAATGAAACTTTTTGAATAACATTTAAGTAGCTGGTATATATTATTAACATATTATGCTATATATGACACCAGATGCCATTTTACAGGACACCACACAAAAATAACGAAGAAAACAATTAACTAAAAGCAATTAACCTAAACAAATGACAAATAAATAAGTCCAGACAGGATTTGCATATATATATATATATATATATATATATATATATATATATATATATATATATATATATATATATATATATATATATATATATATATATAATAACACCACGGTGGCTTAGTGGTTAGCATGTTAGCCTCACACTGCCAGGGTCCGGGTTCGATTCCCGTCTCGGCCATGTGTGTGTGGATTTTGCATGTTCCCCCCGTGCCTCAGGGGGTTTTTCCGGGTTCTCCGGTTTCCTCCAGGTCCAAAAACATGCATGGTAGGTTGATTGGCACCTTGGAAAATTGTCCCTAGTGTATGAATGTGTGTGTCCTGCGAACTTAAATTATCCACTGATAGCAAACTAAAAATGATATCCTCTGTCTTTGTGCCGTCATCCCTTTACTGTGCAGTCAGCTGTTGGTGGTTGTAACGCGTATTAATAGTGATAAATCATTTTAACACTTTTTATTTAAATGTTACACCATAATCTTCTAATTTAGAATAAAATTTTAAAAACTAACGCACTAAAATAAAATACATTTTAATAAAATTTTCATTAATTACTTTCAAAAGTCACTGGGAGCCGCATCAGAGTGATGAAAGAGCTGCATGCGACACCGGAGAGGATTTCCGACCCCTGACCGCGGGGCTTACACTCAAAAGTCTCCCACGCCAGCTGCAACCTTTGGCCCAGAAGCTCCTTATCATCGCTCTGTTGAAGGTTTTAAGGGTTAAGGCTGTGGTTAGAGTTTGGAAAGCTCGCTGTCATGTGCACACCAAGAAGCTTTTTTAACTGCATCTTACAGCCAAGCTCTAAAACATCATGTCATGAAATGTATCATGTATAACATGGTGGTGCTGAACGCTAGAGAATAATGTGAGCATCGCATGGCAGCATCACATCATTATTTTTTATGCCAAAGCAGTGAAGTGGGGAATCCTACCATCCCTGGTAAACAGGATTATTAGTGTTTATTAAGATTTCATGGTTTTACACTTTACATATACATTGCACTTTATTTCAGAGATTAATTAATGGCACTGAATATTCATTCATTCATTCAAAAATCTTCTAACGCCATATCCGATCTTCCCTTAGGTCATGGGGAGCCTGTGCCTATCTCAGGAGTCTATGGGCATTAAGGCAGGATACACCCTGAATGGAATGCCAACCCATCGCATGGCACACACACTCACACAAACATTCATACACTAGGGACAATTTTCCAAGGTGCCAATCAACCTACCGTGCATGTTTTTGGACCGGGGGAAACCGAGAAAAAAACCCTGAGACACAGGAAGAACATGCAAACTCCACACACACATGGCCGAGAAGGGAATCCAACCCGGACCCTGGCGGTGTGAGGCGAACGTGCTAACCACTAAGCCACCGTGCCCCATGACACTGAATATAATTAATGATTAAAGGCTTTGTGGAAACTAAAAATTCATAATCATGTCAAACTAGGTTATATGCAAACTTTGTGTGTGACAATAATCACAAACTCAAAGTTCCAATGTTGTATTTTAAAAGATCTGGAACAGAAATGGACAAAACAAAATGTATAAGTTACAGTATCCCAGTATCTTGGTTCCACTCAGCATTACAAAAAAGAATTGCACAGTTGACAATTCTTATTAATGTCTTTTTTTTTAAAGCAATTTTTATAAAATTCCTGCTTGTTTTTAATAAAAAAATGCAATCTATCAAAATAAAATACATTCATTATACATACATTATTTAATACCAGTAATCCCTGACCAGTTATATATAGTCTGCTAATTACTTCCACCTTGAAAGCATCTTGTTGCATTTGAAATTTGAGTAAAATGCTTTACCTCATACGTAGAGGACATGTCCTGGAATTCCATCCCCCGTTGTTTCTGTGGTCACGGAAACCCACAAAACTGTGTTCATCAATTAAAAGATGAGGCTAATACCTCTTTGTGTGCAACCACTCTAAATGTTTCCTAACAATTTATTAAAAGTGACACTAAAATTACATGAGCTAAAGAATAATCTTTTATTACTCATCCTTCCAGGAATCACCGCAGGAGTTTATTGTCTTACCAACAACACGATGGAGGTTTTATTTGTTTTTTCTCACCACATTGTATTAACAGAATATCAGAAGCAGAGAACGTCTGTCAACAGCAATTTTCAAGTCTTGCCGAAAGATTATCAATACGATGTAGATCTTGCTGTATGTTTTGGGTCATTGACCTGATCGAAGGTGAATCTCTGCCCCAGTCTCAAGTCCTTTAGAGCATCTAATAGGTTTTCTTCCAAGATTGTCCTGTAGAGCTTCATCCATTCCCCACTACATACATTACATTTACAGCATTTGGCAGACTAGAGCGACTTGCAATCCACTAGTGGCAGCTTGGTGGTGGTGGGATTTGAACCTGTAATCTTCTGGTCCAGAGGCCAATGCCTTAATGTATAGTCTTAGGTTTCCACACACACAGTGTTTTGCATGTAGATCAAAAAGTTACATTTTGGGCTCATCTCACCTTCTTGTGTTCTGTGTGTCCCCTACACGACTTGTAGCAAACTGCAAATGGGATTCTTATTTGCTATTGCACATGATTAATAGTTATAGTGGATCTCTGCAGTTCCTCCAGAGTTACCATAGGCCTTCTGGGTGCTTCATGGATCAATGTTTTCCTTCTCAGACCTGTCTGTTTAGGTGGACATCCGTGTCTTGGTAGGTTAGCAGTTGTGCCGAACTCTTTCCATTTTCAGATGATGGATTGAACAGTGCTCTGTGAGATGTTCAAAGCTTGGGATATGTTTTTATAACCAAACTCTGCTTTAAAGTTCTCCACTACTTTATTCCTGACCTGTCTGATGTGTTCCTTAGTCTTCATGATGCTCACTAATGTTCCCTAACAAACCTCTGAGGCCTTCAGCTGTAATTATACTGGGATTTAAATACACACAGGTAAACTCGAATTAATAATTAGGTTACTTCTAATAATTAGTATCAGAGTAAAGGGATTGAATACATATATACACCACACTTTTCATATTTTTTTGTATAAAAATCTCTAAACACATGTATCATTTATAATAGTAATTAATAAAATTAGTGGCATTAATTTGCCTTAATGCATTAACTTTGACAGCCTCATGCATGCTATAGTTTATATAGTATATATATATATATATATATATATATATATATATATATATATATATATTATATATATATATATATATATATATATATATACACATAGTGGAACTTGTGAGTGTCCTAGTATATTCAATGATTCTGTTTGTGAAACTGGATTCGTAAAAAAAAATACTTATTGGCTTTGGGGTTAAAAAGCGATACAAATTTTGCGGCCTGAAATTTGAGGGCATAAAGGTTCTTGAGAGACACACAAACTCAGCAGCCAAGCAGGCAATGAACCCGTTAGTTCCTTTGTTGAGTTCATAGCAAAACAAGAATTGTATTTACCTGATATCATAATGGAAGGAGTATCATAATGTCATAATGGATATCATAATGGATTCTCCTTTCATACAATAATTCTCTTTATTCCTCCTCCATTCAATCTTCTCATAGGTAAAGTTTTCCTCTTTCAGATATTAAGGCACCATTATTAAATGCTAAAAAGCAAATTTTATTTTTAAAGTAATAGTTTTGGTTGTCGCACTCTACGACTTTACATAATTTCTTATTAGGGAAATTTGTTACAGCGTATGAATATTTATATATTCGTGTCTCATTCTGAAATGAATTAAATTCCTAAGGCGAGGTATCACTATATGTTATTATTATTATTATTATTATTATTAATAAACACAAGCCATCCACTTTGGTGGGCTCTCAATTATTTAGAAAGAACTGAGGATCCTCCGGGTGAGAAGATCTCTGTTGAAAAGAGTCAGTAAGATGAGCTCTGGAGAAAACTCACTGTCTCACAGAATAATATAAAAGCCAGCAGACAGAGACACTGTGAATTCATTAAGATGATGAATGAAAAATTACTGGTTTGTGCTTGAATTATTACCAGATGTCTGCCTCGCACAAGCTTAGACCACTCCGATGTTTTACTGTCTTGTGCTTTCAAGTTGAGGAAACGTTCTTTTCTTTCTTTTTCTGCATGGTAAATTCTCTACAGCACAATTTCATTATTAAATTTCACAGCCAGAGAAAATAAAGGTTTCATTGCGTTCAATTGCTTTTTCACGGTACATGCATTATGTACAGAGAATGCCTCATTTTAATCAGTGATGTCTGAAATCATTCTGCATCTTTTCATATGATTGAAGATATTGTTTTTTTTCCTAATCATTGAAGTCTGACAAAAAACAGGAGCGCATACAAACCGCATTTATTCAGTTTTACATGTTACAGAAATACATACCAGCAGCGTAACAGTGAATCATTTAAATGGAAGAATCCAAATTCCAATCATGCACTGAGTAACAGATACAGTACTGCAATATGAATGGTTGGAAACAGCAAGAACTTTTTAAAGACACATGCATGATAATGTTGTTTATACACATTATATCTAATGGTATAAAGATTTACCCTGTTATATAAACGTACAGATGTACTTTTCATATAATGAAATAAATATATAGCTGTGCCAGCACATCGGGAGTGGAGGGCGTAGCTGGACAACAATAAAGACAATAAAGAGGAGAGAGGACAGCCTCGTGGAGAGAGTCACAGGGCGATAAGGTCGGTACAAGCTGACAAGCATGAGGGGGAGCTGGAATGAGGACAATCCGATCGGCGGGTGCATTCGGGGGATGCACGTAAATACCCAAGCTGATGCGAGAGAGGCAGGTCGATCTGCAGTCAAGAGACAGGCAGACACAGGCTAAAACTGCATGGCGCTCCACAAGCAGGTGTCAATATAATTTGGAGGAGGGCTCCAGCGATGTGAGACTTTCTCCCAGCTCAGACACGTGAATCATTTACAATAGAAAATGCTATTTTGTAATAAAATCACATTTATATCAGGCACATGAAGGTCAGTAGAGACATTTGGGTCCTACGGTGCCACTACAGTTACTCTATACACTATATCTGCGATCAGACATGTAGGAGCGTGTCAGTGATTGAAAAACTATGGCATTTTCAAAAATAAGGAAAGTTGATGCTCAGTTTTTTTCTGCGATAAATAGTTGGAAAGATACAGATGTATTCTTCCTCTGTCCTTTAATCTTGTATGCCTCATTTGCTTATACTCTGTTGCGGTAGTCACTGACAATATGGTAGATTTTAGCTGTATATATAATATATATATATATATATATATATATATATATATATATATATATATATATATATATATATATATATATATATATATATATATATTCGAACACGGAGTTGTTCGAAGCCACTCCAATATTTTAACGAGTGACCGACTTCGGGTCATTGTCTTGTTGGAAGGTGAACCATCGGCCCAGAATGAGGTCTAGGAAGGGTTCTGATCATCCCAAACATCTTCTATTTAAGGATTGTGGAGGTCATTGTGGTCTTAGGAACCTTAAGTGCAGCAGAAATCTTTTTGTAACCTTGGCCACATGTGCCTTGCCACAATAATCTGTCTCTGAGCTCTTCAAGGCAGTTACTTTGACCTCATGATTCTCATTTGCTCTGACAAGCACTGTGAATTGTAATGTCTTATATAGACAGGTGTGTGGACTTTCCTAATCAAGTCCATTCAGCATAATCAAACACAGCTGGAGTCAAATGAAGGTGTAGATCCATCTCAAGGATGATCAGAAGAAATGGACAGCAGTATGGGGTGCTGTGTGTACATTAATGAAGAAAATAATGAAGTTAAATGATATTAGCAAATATGCTTGCAATATAACAAGAAGTGAAAAAATTAAGGGGGTCTGATATATATATATATATATATATATATAATATATATATATATATATATATATATATATATATATATATATATATATATATATATATATATATATATATATATATATATATTGTAGTGCATTTGGATCGACACAATTTCTAAACGATCACATCACATTCACATATAGTTGCATCCCACTCAAAGATGCCTGCGCGACATTCAAGTAATTTTACGACCACACCTGGCGCCTGTCTGGCTGGTCATTCACAGATAGGCCATCTTATCGGCACTTCTGGCCCTTCACCTTTGACTTTCGTGCCTCTCAAACACTCAGTTTACGACGAATGTCATTTAAATCCCAAACAAACCCCCATTCTCCCACAGGATGCTGACACATTTCTTGAACTCAGCCACACACACACACACACACACACACACACACACACACACACACACACACATATGCCTGTATGTGTTAATGTATGTATGAGGTTCTATTTTATCATGCTGATGAAACTCTTTTCATTTTCAAATGATCTCTCTCCTGAATCCATTCATATATATATATATATATATATATATATATATATATATATAATATAGATATATATATATATATATATATATATATATATAAAATCTCTGATTTGAAACATTCATTGCATAATCGTAAATATACTTGGTTTTTTTGGTTTTTTTGTTTTTTTTAAATGTGTTATTATTATAAATTAACAAACCAATCAGTTATTCTAATAAATAAATAAATAAAGTAACACATACAAACTAACTAAAAGAAAGCCAAATGAATTAAAAAATAAACTGACAAGCACACAAATAAAATTAAAAAACACAAAAATTAAGCAAAAATTAAGGCAATGTGTATGCAGATGTTCACAGGACATTCTTTCATCAAAAGTTCAAGCTTGTTTTTCTTTTAGAAGCTGGGGTCAGTTGACTACCTGAACTACCCATTCCTAATTTCTTAGCAAATAGCAAAACATGTTTTTTTTATATTGAGTGATTTTTTTTTATCATTATTATTATTTATTGCACATCTATCAATAATTAAAGAGTTAAATCTCTGCTTAAAGTCTTCTCCAGAAATTTTTTATTTTGGGTTTAAGGTTTGGACTTTATGGAGTACAGTCACTGTGTTCTCACTTTCGTCATGTTGGAATATGGCTGTGCTTTTTGCAAAGACAGTTTGAAAATAATCTGGTTATTCAAGACCTTAAAGTAATCAGCTGACCTAATTTTTTTGTGAATGTAACATACACAGCACCACATCACAGCACTCTCCTATAGGATTGTAGGCTTTTTTTTCAGATGTGCCCTGTTAAGTGTTTTTCATACAGATATACATATTTATTCCTGATTGGCAGATATTCTTGATTGTTTCTTCAATTTGATTTCACAAAAGTCTAAATGAACATCAATAAGGATCACTCCAACTACATTTCCTCCTCAGATGATGGCTGGCCATAAAAATAATGCACTGGGCATTTCTTAACCCAGTTTCGGTAGTTTCAGGAATCAAGTTATTTCCTTTGATTCTGAAAGCGAGTGACATCATTTTCCTGAATGCAGGATACGCCTTGCCAATGAGAAGCTCTGTTTGAAACCGGAAACAGTTTGAAATCAGTTTGAAAACATATTAATCACTCCACTAATTATCCATTGGAATCATATTGATTACTTACATCATAGCGGGGGATATTTTTATTTTCTATATCACCTTCTCCTCTCATAATAACTACTACATCAAGATCCATTCCCAATCCCCAGCTCTTAAAATTCTCATCTAAATCTTTAAACCTCATGGCCTACTGAAGCATTTCATTCGAGGCACCATGTAGTAACATCAACCCAAACAGATCTGCCATGTGTGTTTATAAAAGGAGAACAACTCCCCACCAAATAATGTAGCACTAATAATCATGCTAACAAATGACAAACAAATTGAACAAGAATTTGATTGTTTATCAGCAAACAATACAAACCAATGCAGTTAGAGTTAGACTGAAGTAGCAGATGTTGTATGTGCAGTAATTCAGTGGTTTGAAAACACTGACAGATTTAAGAGACTTAAGATTCACCCTTGATATTTATTTATTTTATTTTTTTACTTCACTGAAAGTTTTGGGACATTGCTATCTTAGATGTTTGGTGAATGCATTTCGTTTGTCACTGTATGCAAATAAATCAAATATTCTTTAAAAAAAAATTAGTTTTCATTTATATCATATACCAAAATACACAAACACAATATATGCAATTTTCCCAAAACCACACAGAATTCTAAGGGGGGTTTTAATGATATACAACACAAACAAAGTTTTGCGGACACCTGCCAATTAGATTTGTATGTACCTTTTTTCTAAAACATTTAGTCCACATTTCATTTTATAATAATTTCCAGTCCTGTGGGATACAAAATGTTCCATCAAATTTTTGTGCACAAGATTGTATCCTGATCATATGGTCACTGCAGTTCCCTGATCCTGTCCTTATCCAGAGGATAGATCAGCACTGATAGACCACCTTCATACACTTTACTAGTTTGTTGGTCAGAGGAGAACTCTGACCACGGAGCCTCGTTTCTCCCTGGTTTTATTCTCCATTTGTGTCACTGATGAAGTTTTGGTTCCCTGCCGCTGTCTCCTGTCTCCTATGGCTTGCTCAGTTGGGGAGACATAATTGTACAGAATTTTGTTAAATTTGTTTCTGTGTGTCATTAGTACTGTACAGCTGCTTTGACACAATCTGTATTGTTAAAAGCGCTATAAAAAGAAAGGTGACTTGACAAGGATGTTAGTAAAGTCAGGTGCTGCTGTAGGTGAGAATGTAACGAGGTCTGGGGTGTTGTTTCAATAGGGATGAAGTCGAAGCCCTATAGCATATTATATTTCACTGCAACCCATGAAAAGCACATATATATGGATCTGGTTTACAGGTGCATTGTCACTCTTTAACAGATTTGCATCTCCTAGTTCAAATAAAGGCACAATTCTATTTTTATTTGTTAAAATTGTGCACCTCTATCTTTGTAGTAACCATTTCGGTAAGAGTGATGGAATAAGTGTATATATGTAAAACTTTAAAATTCTTCTAATTCTTTCACCTGGTAAAAGCAGAGGATGAATCTCTAAGAAAGACCATAATAAAAGTGTTTTTGGATTAATATCTTTGAAATTGGACTTGCTAATGTTTGAGACATTATTTTGAGAGCTGTTACATGCTGACTGACTGCAACAAAGCATCACATTCTTGAGTAAAATCATTTTCATTTTGTTACTGTTACTGTTTAAATTCAAGTGATAGTAAAAATATGGATCAATCAACTAGCTGGCCACATCCAATATTCCTTCAGGCAAGTGAGGGTCATTTCCTTACCTTGCTGCTCTGAACCCATCAACAATTACAGATCAGTATCACTTCTCTTCATCTTTCAAAAAAATCTAGAACATCTCTTGCAGAACAACCTTCTAGACCCCAAACCAGTCTGGGTTCAAAGCAGCACATTCCACAGACGTGTTCCTTCTGGCAGTCAAACTGTCCTCTGTCGTCATCTTCCTAGAGCTTTCAGCAGCTTTTGACACTGTCAACCATAAGAATCTCTGGCATCTGCTGCAAGGAAATGATTTTCATCCTGCTTGGAAGGTCGATCATACCAGGACAAGAGGATCTAGACTCAACAAGGTTCACAACTTGGTCCTCTTCTTTTCTTATTCTATACTCACTCACTTGGTGAAGTCATCTCCTCTCATGGATTTGAGTTCCACTGCTATGCTGATGCGACTCAACTCATCTTTTCCCTCCCTCTATCAGATACCAAAGCATCCACAAGAATATCAGTTTGCCTGTCTCACATGACCTCATAGATAAGCGTTCATCACTGAAACTCAACCCGAATAAAACCGAACTGCTGGTGATCCAAGGTGATTCATCTTCAGGTCAGGATCTCAGCATAACTCTTCACAACTATCTGCAGCCAGTTCTCATAACCTCTGGTTAACTATGGACAATCACCTGTCATTCTCTTCTCATGTTGCTAACGTGACTCTCTCTTGACCTTCTCTACAACATCAGAAATATTCGACTGTTTCTATCCATACAGGCTTCTCAGGTGCTTGTTTAGTCTCTCATCATTTTGAAACTTTATTTCTGCACCTCTCTACTGGCAGGTTCTACCTCAGAATCTGCCTCCAACCTGCACAAGTTCTCCCACACCACCCCACTGCAGTGCCCTCGACAGACTCCAACCTGCCTGACTTCTCCCACACCACCCAATGCTGGCTCTACTGGCTCCAACCTGCCCGAGTTCTCCAACACCACCTGACTGCTTCGTCCTCGATTGCCTCCAACCTGCCCGAGTTCTCCCACATCACCCCACTGCTGGGCCCTTTACTGGCTCCAACCTGCCCATGTTCTCCCAAACCACCCCACTGCTGTGTTATATTTCAGTTTGTGGAAAAAGTAGTGTGAGCCCCCTTGTGAGTGTGTGTTTACTCAGATATGGGAATTCAGAGAATAGAAATATAAAGGTGTCGTGATATGATTCGCAGTAGATGAAAACATTTTTAGAATATTTAGTGTGTCAAAGCTCATCCTTACTTCAGAATACACTATAATATATTTTTAGCATCCAAAAATATGTAAAGTGTTTAATAAACATGGATTATATTTATGTTCACCATAAAATGTCTGAGAAGAAACAAAAAAAAGTATGCATTGTCATATCTAAATACAGTTTATACATTTATTTACAGAAATGTTTGAAAGACCGAGGAGCACCAAGCAGATTTGACTGGCCAAGCCATAAAGTAAAGCCAGCAAAACGGAATTTTGTAGTTTTTATCCTGAAGGTTTTTTTTTCATGAAATCATTGCATATTTAATATCAGCACTGCATATCAACGTGCACTGTATCAAATACAAATAAAACTCAATAGGATGTAGTAATGATGAGAAGGTGAAGACTACTGGTTCTGCTACCATTTCCATCCACCCACCAGTCAATTATATTCCAACACTTTCCCTCCCACAGTCAGGCAGCGTCACAGAAATGAGCAAGAGGCATGAAGAGTACATATTGCAAGTGATATGGCTCATTTCTATAATTGCATTTTTCTATTAATTAGTTTTTATATTGATTTTTTAATGCTTTCATTTAATCCGGTTTTGAATTCATTTGCAAAAGAGTTTTATTTGATTTTATTAAACACCTGATAACTGATTTGTAAATTCCAGAATTATTTAATCTCCTCAAGGCTTTCAGTATACTACTACTACTACTACTGCTACTACTACTACTACTACTACTACTAATAATAATAATAATAATAACGAATGATGATCGTTGTTGTTGGATTGTTAAATTTTAGCACAGGCATAATAAAGGAGGCATAATATAACACCATTATTCGTCCATGTTTTAGGAGCTTGATTGCAGATGATGTCATTATATAAGCCAATGTTAGAAAACTGGCACCAAAGTAATATTTCCCCTTGATTTACCATAATGCTGCAGAGTGAAACAAATTTATTTTTTGTTGGCCATTAAACCCAGGTTGCTGAGATCTGACATTTTTGGGGCCCTTGTGAAAGGTCCTTAATCTGCTATGCTTTAGGGTTGCTGTATCCTGGTTGATCCTAAAATCACTGGGATATGCGAGGAAAGAATTTCCCTGTGCTTTACAAACAATATGTTACAAGTTAGAAAGGACATTTCTTTCAGTTCAGCTTATACAGGGTGCACACTGTATGCTTTTTAAGAGTCCCTTGCGATTATTGCTTGTCAAAGATCTGACACAAAAAAGGAAAAGTATAAAGTTTAACATCATCAATATGTGACATGTTCAAACTCGCATTCTCTCAGAAACATTAGCAACTAGCAAACAACATGTTCATTTCAAAATTCATAGTTAAAAA
Organism: Kryptopterus vitreolus; assembly: GCA_030449085.1. Taxonomy (NCBI): domain Eukaryota; kingdom Metazoa; phylum Chordata; class Actinopteri; order Siluriformes; family Siluridae; genus Kryptopterus; species Kryptopterus vitreolus. The sequence goes on along the minus strand of JACRUU010000027.1, from coordinate 5,182,301 downwards.
AATTTCAAAAAATGTTCAAAAAATCATAGACACTTAAAAACTCTTAATAACACTTAATAACGTTTCTCTTCATGCTGCACTGAATCTCTTCAGCATTTTCCCTCAGATGGGTTGAAGTTGTCGTGTTAATTTCCTGTTCCATTTTTTCTGATCCATCTGATTTCTGGCTACACCTTAAGACATCATTCCACTGGGATTGTCATTATTGCTGCATTGGAATTACAGTGAGATTATGCTTGTGATTTTGATTGGCGTGGGTACTTTTTTCTTAGTTGATGTGAGCCTGGAGTTATATCGGCCCACTCTTTGTAATAGAAACCGTCGCTCCTACTCTTTTATAAGTCTGTTTTTTACATTTTGCTTTCCATTCTTTAGATTTTTACAGCATTGTTAAACATTTCTTTTATTATAATAAACTTTGTTTGTACATATCCCTGCACCTCTTGCCTTATTGCAAGTGAAACGCACCTGTGTGCTTTCCTAAACTTGTTTATTTCTTTCTCGCTTCTTTTCCCCATTATTTCGGTGTGGCCTAGTCGTTACAGCTTCTTGCCATGTCACTACATAAACATTACAGCACAGTACATACCCCAGCAGTGTTTTGGAAGCTGGGCTCAGAGCTCAGGGTCAGCCGTGATACAGTGTCTTGATATAGATTCTCTCTGCCTAGGGCGAGACTTTGACAGTAACATTCAGATAAGATAGTTTGCCTTATAGGCAGATATATGCATGCCTCTGCATTTCATTTAAATGCCAAGGAGAATCCACATTGGACTAACAACTGGAGACATACAGGAAAACACACACTGTGTAAAAGTTTTAGGCAGGTGTGAAAAATTGCTGTAAACAAGGAATGCTTTCAAAAATGGAAGTGTTAATTATTATACTTTCATCAATTAATGGAATGCAGTGAATGAAGAAAAGAGAAATGGAAATCAAATCAATGTTTGTTGTGTACACCCTTTGCCTTCAAAACAGCAGCAACCAGCAGCTGGTGGGTTGTTCCATCTTGGAGAAGTAAGCACAGATCTTTTGTGGATGTAGACTCTCTCACATCCTTCTGTCTCTTCATGTAATCTCGATGATGTTGAGATCAGGTCTCTGTGGGTGTCATGCCATCACTTCCACTACTTCTAGTTTTTTTAAAGTTACCCACACGAAATATTGATTTGATTTAAATTTTTCTTTTGTTTGGGGCTTGAAAGCTAGTGCCTGGTGGTCGGGCCTCCCCTCATGGGGCCCGGCCGGGTTCAGCCCGAATTATAGACGTGGGAACCCCTTCTTGTGGGCCCACCACCTGCAGGGGGACCGGTGCAATGTGGTTCGGGCAATGGCCAAAGGTGGAGGCCTCGACGACCCGACCTCTGGACACAAGACTAGCTCTAGGAACATGGAATGTCACCTCGCTGATGGGGAAGAAGCCCGACTGAGGTTAAGAGATACCGGCTAGAGATAGCCATTCACAGTCTGGGATCTGGAACCATACTCCTTGAGAGAGGTTGGACTCTCCGTTATTATGGAGTTGCCCATGGCGAGAGACGGCGGGCTGGCGAGGGCCTGCTCATAGGCCCCTCATCTTAGCCGGCATGTGTTGGAGTTTACCTCGATGAACGAGACGATCGTTTCCCTGCGCTTTCGGGTTGAGGAAAAGTCTCTCACTATTATTTGTGACTATGGGCCGAATAGCAGTGTAGAGTACCCAGCCTTCTTGGCGTCTCTGGGAGGGGTGCTAATAAACCCTCCGACTGGACATTCCGTTGTTCTACTGGGGGACTTCAATGCCCACGTGGGCAATGACAGTGACACCTGAAGAGGCGTGATTGGGAGGAACGCCCCCCCACCCTGATCTGAACCCGAGTTTTTGGACTTCTGTGCTAGTCATAGCTTGTCCATAACGAACACCATGTTCAAACACAAGGGTGTCCATCAATACACATTTACCAGGACACCCTTGGCCGGAGATCGATGATAGACTTCGTGGTTGTTTCATCTGACCTTCAGTGTGTTTTGGACACTCTTGGACAAGAATAATTCTCCCAGAGCTGTGGAGTGGTGAACTTCAAGGTTGACCTGGAATTAACAGATACGGTTGTTTGCCATGGCATGATACACGCTCACCATGCGAGACACTATCGCTGAAGAAAAAAAACGTTGAATGTTGAACAATCCTGTGAAATACTGGGAGAATATAATCTGATGAGACCAAAAGTGAACTATTTGGAAAGCTTTGGACATTTGGACATACTTATTCTCAGATCAGGGGTGGAAGATCTCCTGCAATTGAACTCTGATCTCAACACTATTAAATACTTTTGGAATGCATTGGAAGACTGAGAACACCCTTATTCCACTGGAAAATCAAATCTATCTTCCCAGAAGCGTGGAAGTTATTATTACAGGATATGTGGAGTGAATGTGGAATGAGACCTATAAACTGTATTATATTCCAGATTAAAGATAGCATTAAGCATATATTACCCCCACACACTTATGCAAACACGTTGTTGTGCTCTGTGTGTGTGTGTGTGTGTGTGTGTGTGTTTGTGTTGTAGTTATACTTCAGACCGGCTCCAGATATAGAGATCACACACTAATCGTCTCCATGGAAACTGTTCTCTCCATGTCTGGTCGCATGCAGACACAACAAGAAGCAGATAATATGAACCATCCTACAAATTAATGACGCAACACACACCAGTTCACCCCGTGCCTTCATCTTGGGAATATATTATCGTTGTTTATTGAAAGAGACTTCACGTCATAGCAACCATCTTGAGAAAAGAAAAAAAAACTGTGCATTCTAAAAAAATACCCCCCAAAAACAAGCTAATTGATTTCATATACATAAATATTAATCACGGTATTAAAAACTCGCCATTTGTGTTTTCTATGTTTCTTTCAAGGAGAAATAATTTATGTCCCTCAGCTTGTTGGGTTGGAGAGCTATTTTGTGATGCTCTGCAGCAAGGTTATGAGTGTGTTTGTGTATTAAAAAGAGGTCTGAACAAGGTCTTTATTTTCCACACACACACACACACACACACACACACACACCTGTGCTTTATCGTGGCTCTTTATTATTGTCACTGCTGACCGAACTAAAGAACACCCTTTAGAAAAATGTTCATACTCAGCAATCACTTTTCCGATTTACGTTTCAATGTAAAGCCAATAATATGATATATTTAAAGATACACATGAAGCAGCGTAATCATGGTAATCATGACTCCCCCCTTCTGCAATTCCATGTAATACAATGCAATAAAAAACGATGCTCTGGAATTCAGTATGCTAGTTTACTTTTATTACTTTGTTCCACACTGACAGAAAATCATCAATTTAGTGATATCTAAGGCTTTTTGTTGTGCAAAAAGGAAAACATGATATAAAATCAGACATTCTTTAACAGTGTCTTCTGGAAGATGCATCTCTGCCTCTGCCATGTTAATCTCTATTCTCTGTGACTCTCTGTAGTGCTGTGATATTCATGTAGCAGCAGTGGTGCTGGGGGAACGCCCCACGAGATGTGCTCATTAGCTAAACTTTTGGGGCTGCCTCCCAAATTAGAATAAAAAAAAAAGATCATAGGTTGTGTGCAGTGAGGCGTTTTTAACTACTGCCTTGCAAGTTGAACAAGATGGTTACTGTTGTCATAAGCGGGCGGTGAGTGAAAAAGAAGGATCCAAAGCGGGACGCAAGGTACGAAACAAAAAGATTTTATTTACAAACAGAAAAGTTTATTTTTGAGGGCAGAAACACATCACCATGAAACCGATAAACCCAAGACAATGATCCAGAGTCAGAGTTACGACTCTGAAGACCTTAAATACCTCCATAACATGGCCGCCAACCCGGAAGTGCACTCCGTGTGACAGCGAGTGTGGCCCAAGAATCCGGAATTGTGCATCCCAAAACCAAAAGTCCATGCGGCAAACCCGGAAAGTCCTAACATCTGTAACTTTATAGAGAAAGTTTGTATTAGTAATTTTAATGACTGAAGGAGATTCTGCAGGATTGGCACTTTGTTACACCTAAAATTTAACAGTCGCAATTGGCCCTGATCTCTTTTCTGCTCTGTTTTGTTTGAAACTGCGTTGTGCAAATTGTGCGGTTGGCTGATATATATTGCCGAGGACGAATATACAGCATCAGCTGATATTTGTAATTTAGTAATTTTTGGCCAATAATCTTTGCATCTTTTAAAGACAACTCAGAGTGTTGTATTTGGCACAACATAGTATTATGTACAAAAGTGCCTGCATATCTGTGAAGCCACTTTCCAACATAATGCTATGTTGTGTCAAATACAACAAGACAACGTGCAGGAAAGTGTTATTCAAACAGTACCATAAGATCCACGGTCAACAGTAGCTTTGGTGGAGGACATAAAGTGATATACAGAGTGATATAACTCACAAACAATCAAACATACCACAATTAGCTCTTCCTCAGATCTGCATGTTGGTCTTTTAAGGTGTATGTGCTACAAGAGCAGAACATTTGAACTCAGCTGAGGAAACAGAATCTGAGATTATCATGAGTACGTCGACACCCCGCATTGGATAATCATTTTCTCTGTTCTGGTGTAAACATGAACTTTTGTCATCATTACAGTCATTACATTTAAACAGTTGAGCATGGTTAAGGGTGTGGCCCTGCACTTACAGCTTGTTGTGCGACTCCATGACCCTCCGGACCCAAAGTTCAACATTAAACACTAAAAACTCCAACACCAAAATCCAAAATCAAAGTCACATGTCAAATTCCACTGTCAGACCAACACCAAAGATCAATGTCAAGGCCAATTCCAACACCAAAGTCAGAAAGGTTTGAAGAAAATAAATGGCATCACATGAACTTTTTCCAGGTTGTTATTATCAAAAGTGCAAATGATTCATATTAGAATCAAATCAAGAACAAGTCCAACAACCCAAACAAGTAGACAGCAGGGGGCAGAACCTTCTCTCCCAAAGCCCCTCAGTTCTGTAACAGCCTTTAAATATGTGTGTTCAGGGCAAGAAAACAACATTTATTTACTCCAACCTTTAGTGACTCGGTGTCTGAGATAAAGGAAGAGACCTGCAGGAATGATAAAAATTGATTGTTTTGGTGAACTGAGATCTTTGAATGCTTTCACTCATTTCTCTATCCTCATCACTGCTGCACTCCATACTCTCCTGGGTTTGAACTCACAACCATCTACACATCTGACGGCTGAACTGCTGTGCGCCATTATGGTGCAAACTGTTGGGTAGACGTATAAACTTCTATCCCATAGAACACAACCAGTCTTCCAGGTGGAAACAACAGACACGTTTATATTCTTATTAATTTATTTATTTGTGTATTTATTTATTTAGTATTGTTAAACACATCATATATGCTGTGACGGGAAGTGGCATTACTTCAGCACAAATACAGGACAATTTGCCAGTCCTAATAATGTAATTTTAAACCACTGCATGTATGATGTGTGTAAAAGAAAAATAAAACAAAGCAACAATTCATAGCAAAAGGCATGGATAATAATATACATGGAAAGAACACTGCATGCACCATTTGTCATGCATGTATTGGAAAGATGCTCTTGTTAATGTTTGGAATAAATTACACTAGTCAGCTGTTTATCATCACATTTATGCAGATCTCTTTGTGGCAGGTAAAGAGATTTAATTAACATTCATATCAGATATTAGAAGTCGTTGAATTGTGATCACGATTGCTGCATTTATGGTTTGGATATTGGTTGCCAGATTGTGTTCATTCAGCACTGGGCATTTTCAAACACAACAGTATTTTGAGTTAATGCAGAATGCTACGAACAGAAAAGTATCTCAGTGCACTGCACGTGCGAAACTGAAAGTGGACGAGCTTTATGTTCATTACGTTCTGCTCCTGTTAGCTGAGAACACCAATCTGAGTTCATCATGGGCACAAGCTCATTGAAACTTGATATTTTCTCCAGTTTGATAAGTAAACAGGGACATAAAGTTCTCGACCTGCACATGCATTATACTGCACATTGCAATTTTCTAAGGCAAAATGAGTGATGGATTGAATAAGTGCATAAAGAAGTGCATAAATAAGGAGCTCTAAAGAGCCAATTAAGAGCCAATTAATCTCCAAACCTACATAATGTGTATCTTCATGACGCTGACTTTGTGGATTGTTATGCGAGTGCCAATTTAGGGTTTCCTAGTTCTCCAAGAAAAGTAAATTCTATCCTTTCAAATGCCCCCCTTTAGTTAGAGATAGTTATTATTTATTTTATAAATTAATTATAAAGAATTTTGGATTGTGTTTTTCAGTGCATCAATTTCACGCTGTACTCAGAGCGCTCTTGCTCAGGCAATTTAGCAGATTTAATTTGACACTTTAAATGCAAATCCTTTCTGCAGTGTGGCCTTTCAAAAATGTTTTTATACATATCTTTGTGTCATTGTGGCTTTGAAATGTTATGAGGAAAGTTTTTATGAATGTTTATCTGCATTGTCTTTCCTAACAACTGTAAAAAGATACCATGAGGTTTTGTCTATTTGAAAAGCAATTTTCGTTAATTTATTAGAAAGTTTCTGTGTGATGCGTTTGAAAGACAACAACATTGTTTTATGAACTTGCTGAATACCTGGTGTATGGTACGCATTTTATTCACTACATTTAATAAATTGTAAATAAATAAATAGAAAAGGGTCTAATTAAAACCTAACAACACACATTTATTCACAAAGTTTCATTTGATGTGCTGATGATTAAACACTTGTAAATTATTAATTTAAGGTACGTTTAGCAGATATACAAATGTTAAGTTAATCACAGTTCATGAATCATGCCATTAATCACGATTAAACATTTTAAAACCTGAAATAAGCTTGTCTTTTTATTTTTAAAGATGGAGCTCTGTGTTTTTATTATTATTAATTACAGTTGAAGTTACAGCAGAACTGGAGTGAATGTCCACCATGCAGTCGGAATTTCCGATGAATGAAGTGTAATTACATTCATTATTACACTATTTTCCCTAAAAATCTCTTTAGCTGTGTTGGCCTTGAAGGGCAAGATGCTTTACAAATCCATATATGCACAAAAATGTGTGTGCATGTGTGTGTGTGTGTGTGTGTGTGTGTGTGCTGTAAATAAATCCAGTAAAATGACTTGGGAGAAAGGCGTAGTGTAGGTGTTAAATATGTATGAGAGAAATGTGTATAAGTAGAAAGATGGGAAAGAAGAAGAAGAGAAGACAGAGCTAACGGGATGAAAGTGAGAAGTATGTAGGAGGAAAGCAATAAAACAAGAGGGCTGAGATACGGGGAAGACAAATGAGAGCGATCTGTGCTGGAGTAGCTTATATGAGCCGTTCATTAGCTTCCTGTGGATCAACGCTTTCAGACAACAATGCTCTACACACACACACACACACACACACACATGTTTATCCTTTCACTATATAATCAGCTTGAAAAACGGCTTTGTCTAAATAGGAAACTTTTTGAGCCTTTGTTCCAAGGGTTTTTCTTTTGGTTTAATTGAATAAAACAGATATTTTATAGGAATTTTCCGAACCTCCATCTTATGGGAAAATCCGCTCTATAAATATACATGCAGTGGCTTATACACTTATCCACACACTGTTCACACTGTTAAGAGTAATAGGATTAATCCTACCAAATTAAATACTAAGTTACATCCCATAATACACTACATTAGATATACGAGTTGGGGTCCAAAAAAATGCCGAGATAACTGGTGCTATTGTGTCCATCTGCATTACACCGTTATTTTTTATTTAAAAGTTAGAACAAGGATTAAAAGTGAAATTCTGCATGAAACATTTGACCTAATGCAAGAAAACTACAATAAAATAAAGAAAATGTAAAAATGTTAGTGTAAAGTGACCAGTGTAAAAGTAAAAGTGTTCTTCATCCACACCACTGTTAGTAAAGTCAGGCAGTGATGTAGGTCAGAAGGTGGAGTTCTTGGGTGCAGTTCTCGTTCTACTTCATCCCAAAGGTTCAGTGGGGTTTCAAAGCATGTAAAGCAGATCTTCATGAAGCTGGATGTGTCGTGTTGGAACTCTGGTTTGGGCTTCCAAGTTTTATGAGTTTGGAGAAGAAAAATTAAGAGAAGACTAGGGAAGGTCAGGGGTCCAATAACTTTTGTACATTGACTTTCATTTTATACACAGAACATATAAAATTGATTAAAATATTTAACCTTTATTTACTGAATAATTAATTAATCACAACTTGATTTGAACACTACCAGTCAAAAGTTTTTAACCCATTTGTTAACACATTTAATGTTTTTTCTTCACTATTTACATTTTAGTTTCTCAACAAAGCACCAAAGCTATGAATGAACAAATATGGAATTGTGTAGTAAACAGTAGACAGGCACCTGACTTAAACCCAGTGGAGATGGTTTGGGACAATACGGGGCTCAGAATGAAGGCAAAAGGACCAACAAGTGCTTCAGGACTGTTGGAAAACCATTTCAGGTGACGACATCATGAAGCTCCTCGAGAGAACGCCATGAATATGCGAAGCAGGAATCAAAGAAAATTGTGGCGATTTTGAAAAGTTCTTTCACACTTTTTTGTTTACTACAGAATTCATTAAAAGTGTATTTCTCATTCTCATGCCTTCAGTGAGAATCTACAACAAAAATAGTTATGAAAATTAAGAAAAAAAACATTAAATGAGAAGGTGTGTCCAACTATTTGACCGGTAGTGTATCTGTTCTAAATGTACCTTACATTAATATTTAACAAGTTTTAATACTCTAATCAGACCTAACGGGATGAAAGTGACAATTGCACATGGACAAATGCGGCTGCTTTATGTAAATGTATATTTATTTTTAGTGAAACCAAACTCAACAAGGGTCACGGTGGCTTAGTGCTTAGCACGTTCGCCTCACACCACCAAGGTCCGGGTTCGATTCTCGTCTCGGCCATGTGTGTGTGGAGTTTGCAAGTTCTCCCCGAAAACCAAAAACATGCACGGTAGGTTGATTGGCACCTTGGAAAATTGTCGCTAGTGTGTGAATGTGAGTGTGTGTGTGCCCTGTGATGGGTTGGCATTCCATCCAGGGTGTATCCTGTCTTAATGCCCGTAGATTCCCGAGATAGGCACAGGCTCCCCGTGACCCGATGGAAGATCGGATATAGCGGTAGAAGATGAATGAATGAAACTCAACATAGAGCACAATATTAAAGACACAATATTATAGCAGAAAGTAATGTATTAAAACAAAGTAATGATGGTGTTTACGCAAAATCACCAGGACACCAAACTGAACTTAACGGAACACTGTGGTGTGGAGAAGGACGATCATCTGTGGAGACACCTAACAAGATGTTTTAGTGTGAATGAACCAAACCTTCACTGATGCTCCATGGGGTCAAACAGGCACCGTCGCTCTTCCCTCCGCCTTGGACATTTACACCACATGCTGCTTCCATAAATAGTCACCACAATTGTGGCTGATCTCGCAAACCCTCACACACAGACACATACAAACACACACACACACGTACACCCTTCTCTCTCTTGCCGTCTAGAAAGATGTACAGAAGCATTCAGGACGCAAGACTGGTATGTGCAACAGCTTCCACAAACCATCAGTCTCCTCAACACAAAGGAAAAAAAAGCATATATAAGCTGCTGGTTTGCACACTATTCTACCTCAATGACACTATTTACATTAAAATGTTATTTATTTTTATCACATTTGAACAAATCCTTTTTTGTAGGGAGTACATTGTTTATTGTCTTGTCTTTCTATTGTGTTTTTTTTTCTTTTCTGTTGTGGTTTAGAGTTATGTGCAGTTGTGTGATGTTGCACCTTGGTCCTGGGGAAACTGTACGTAGTTCATTGTGCACTGCACTGTATGTTGTTGAAATGACAATAAAGCCCACCTGACCTGACCATCTCGAAATATTCTGTGGAATCCGAGTCATTTCTCTCTTGTGCATTCCAGGTACAAATGTACATACGACCCTAAAACGTCCTGCACACACTTCCTGCACACTGTGGATGTTTGATCTAATCCTTGAGAAGGACACGGAATTGATGTGTCACTCCGCTGACGAGGAAGTGGAGAAATCGGAAGCGTTTTCCTGCAGTGTATCTGCTCAATCGATGGACAGAACCCAGCTGTGTTTGTCGACCACTAAGATCACATCTGTTTTGTGCAGCAGAAGGAATGACAGCTGTTTAAAGAAGACTTTCGAGTATCTTTGGCCAATTGGAGCAGAGTGGAATATGCGAAATTCTGAACCAAAGTTATTGCACTCTTGACTATGAGTCCTTAAATGAAACTACAACATAAATAATTAGCACAGCACTCGCTCGTGCGCGTATAGCAAATAAAATAATAATAATAAAAAATGAGCCAGGTGTTCAATCTGCTGCTTCAGGTGAAGCTTCCAGCTTTCAGTGCATTCATCTTTTTTTTTTGCTATACCCTATTTTTTGCTATTTTTTTGGGTTTCCTTTGATAAAACAAGAGTTGTTGAAGTTTTTTTTTCATGCTACGATCCTTGTTTTGTTTATCGACATTCCCATGTTGGAAAAGGACATTATTCTGTGATTAGCATAATGTCTAAGTCATTACGTCTAAGTGGTTGTCAAATAAGCTCTGGTCCCAAGCAATTTTTGTCATTGATCATGTCCAGCAATTTGGGCATTAGCCATATACATCATCCCCCCCCCCCCACACACACACACCCTGGAACACGCAAAATTTCATAAAAAAAAAACATGCTGGTTCAGTTATATTTGCTATACATTTATAGTTCTGTAATGCTGAAATAAATGCAGCGTGTCAATCCAGGAACATTTTAGTTGTTTCCATTACTATTATTATTATTATTATTATTATTATTATTATTATTATTATTATTATTATATTATTATATTATTTCCATTCTCGATGAAAAAGATATAAATGAGAAAGTCAATAATCAGTGCATGACTTTTCATTGCATATTTAGACAGAAACAACAATCCAGTGTGTAAGATATCAATAAACGCATTTCCGTTACCCTTCAAAATTTCAATAGCGAATTGAAAATATGCCTAATGGAAACGAGTCAAATTTGCAATAACACACGTATGCGTATCGTAAAAAGGTTTTTATGCTCGTATGAGGTGGGGTTTTTTTGACGATAAGAAGGAATAATTCACAAAAGTGTAATGGAAATGTTTTTTTCGCAGGTCACATGATGTACCTTGCTTTGCCTTGGGCATGATGCTGCAGGTGCTACACGAGGCTCTGTTGCACTGCGCAGCTCAACAAAAGTGGATGCTTTCATCTGGAAAATCTGAATCCACGTGTCCTGCTCTAATCGCATTCGTTGTCATTAATTCTTGTATAATGTGCCTAAGTCTCCGATTAAAAATAAAAAAATGCCTAATGAGTTGGCTGTGATTATAAGTAAGCCTGCTGATATATGTCTCCATTTTTTTAATGATTTTTATCGCAAGAGGAGTTTTAGTCGCATGATATGGTTAATGAAAACATTTCGCAACAGTTTTTATCAACATTTATAAAATATCGTAAAAGTTTTGTTCAAATTTATAATGGAAACACACTGTCGCGGCCATGTCTCCTCCCAGCTCTGAGCTCCCGCGCTCACAGTCGCCAAGCTACTGATGAGCTCCAGTTGCAGCTAGTTGGGGTCATCAGTAGCCTGGTCTTTATAAGCCCGGCGTTTCCTCCATTCAGCGTCCAGGCTCGTGACGCTAAGGCTACAAACGGACACGCATACCTTTCGTGCGACAAAACTAACCTTCTGTCTTTTCTGATCTCCAAATCAGGTTCCGATCCTGTCTTCCCGAGATTCCTGGACTTCCAATTCCTGCGGACGTGACATCGTCTGCCGTTAGTCTGCTCGGATTCCCAGCCTAGGACCTCCAGAGTTCTACGGACTGCCATACAGGCCGTACAGGGCTGTACACCCGTTCTGGCTACTCGCTTCTGAGTAGCGTTCCTCAAGTTCTCCATTCTTTTCAAAATAAACCAATTTGAGTTGATTACGGTGTTTTTGTGTCTGTCCTGTTACACACGCCTTATGATTTGACACACAAAGCAGACATTAGTTTAAATTAATCCAATGCCATTACTTATATTCTTGTTTGCAACCCCCAGGAAAACAATAGGTCTTATCACGTCAATAAATTGTTTAGAATCCTAAAACTTTATTGCAGAATTTAGGTGTTTCTCCACAGGGAAAAAAAAACACTTCAGGATTACAGGATTGCCCTGCATTCAGCTCCATCCATCAACCTGCTGAAGAAAAGCATCCCGACAGCATGATGCTGCCACCACCATATTACACGGTGGGAATGGTGTGTTCAGGCTGTTAAGTTTACGCCACACACAGTGTTTTGCATGTAGGACAAAAAGTTACATTTTGCTCTCTTTTGATCACAAAACTGTAAATGGAATTATTATTCTTTTTTGTCAACTGTAGCTGTCTTCTTGCTGCTCTTCCATAATAGCCAGATCGGTGGAGTGTATTATTAATAGTTATTCTGTGGACTGCCACCTGAGCTGTGGATCTCTGCAGCTCCTTGAGAGTTACCATGAACCTTCTGGCTGCTTCTTGGATCAATGTTCTCCTTCCCAGACCTGTCAGTTTTGGTAGACCACAATGTCTAGGTAGATTAGCAGTTTTGCGGTACTCTATTCCACACCTTTTATATTTTTATTTGTAAAAAATAAATAAATAACTAACTAACACCATGCATCACTTCCACTTCACAATGATGTGATTACTTTGTGATAGAACAACACAAAGTAATACCAAATGCAAGTTTGTGGTTATAAAGTGACATACATACACACCATTATATGGGAAAAATGTTTTCGAACCATACCTACTTTTTGTGTACATGTATCATTTCTAATGGACACATTTCCCTTCTTAAATGATTCGGTATAAGATTTAAGAATTAGCAATTAATTATTTTGCCTTGAAGTTTATCATTTTTATATCTGAGTAAAGAAAGTACGTTGTAAGTAAACGTTGCATTGAAAAATTTATTTTGTCTCATCACGCTGTAAATAAAATTAAAATTAATTTGCATTTGCTAATAAATTGTATAATGCAATGTACAATTTTGGTGTTAGACAATTTTTTTCCAGTAGCTTACAATAGAGACAATTGTGTGCTTTTAAATTGAGGATCTTAAACAAATCCAAATAGGCTCATCTTTGAGATTAGACGAGTCACATCTTTAAGATTAGAATACATCGTTTGGCCTAAAATTGATGGAGACGTAGGGACAAGGTGCAATGTCACTTTATTTGGATATCAATGATCAATAATTAACACTCAATATAGCAATGATGCCAAAAGTCAATCAGAATCCAAAACAATGTATGAAATTATAACAGCACGGTGTACAACAACTAGGAACACCTAAGAAAAATAAAACAAATAATAAGCACAGGCTCGTCAGCAGAAAAGGCAGGCTAGTGGACGTGAAGATCCGTAAAACACACAGGTTTTGTCTACAAACACACACACAGTGAAAGACAAATTCAAGCCGCACTGCACTCCACACAATTAAGCCACCACCAGCACTCAAAAGCAGCTAGCAGCTCAAACCCGCCCCCCCCAGCCCCAAAATATAAAGACGAAAAAAAACAAAAAAAAAAACAATGAACAAACAAAACCCATGTAAAACACAACAAAAACACACCTAAAGGACAATCTTGAGCATTCGGAGAGGAAGCAATTTTAATATATAAAAAAAAAGTCTCTCAATAAAAGCAATAACCTACAATAAATAAATATTACCAAAGAAAGAAAAGAGGAAAGGAAAACTAAAGAAAAACAGCAGCGCCGTCTCCTAAACTCTGAGCGAAGAGACTTCCGGCGTCCTCACGTGACTACCTGGCGCGGTGTCCGAACGAGAGAGACAAAGCAGCACATGAAATAGATGGTGCAACACCAGCTGCCCCGCTGGGCACAGTTTCAAGCAGGTAAACCCGCGCCTGGAAAATCCCACAGCTGACCTGCGAGTGGACAGCCGCTAACCCAGTGTTTTTGGACCGGGGGGAAACCGGAGAACCCGGAGAAAGACCCCCTGAGGCACGGGGAGAACATGCAAACTCCACACACACATGACCGAGACGGGAATCGAACCCGGACCCTGGCGGTGTGAGGCGAACGTGCTAACCACTATGCCACCGTGCTGCCTACTCAAGCTTCACTGGTCTGTTATTCATCTGTGTATGAATATTGTTTTTTTTTGTTTTTTTTGTTTTTTTTTACATGTAATGCCATTGGTTTGCCATGATCAGATGTGATATTTTCCCAAAATTAGTCAAACAATAATGCACATTAACTCAGGAACACCACAATGTTTTGAGGAAGTTTGTGCCCCATATTATGAATTGCACACATTAAGGCATAGAATGCCCTAAAAGCATGCCACTTTTTTCACAATGATCCTGTTGTTGGATTCTATTTCCTCAAGACCAAACTCAAGTATAATATAAAATGTTAAGTGTAAATGATTCTGATGCAATTCACATCACGATGCAGAGCCAATGATAGGATACATTAAAGATACATAAGAAGCAGCTAGTGATGCGTTACAATAAGACCCCCTTCCCATCAATTCTTTCACACTTAATTCACACTTGTTTAAAATCAATGCATCACATCCTTAACATTTATAAATATTCAAATTAAATTTTTATTTATCTATTGCACAGACGCAGCAATGACAACGAAAATAGAGGAACATGATTTACAGGCACGATGTTGGAAGCCTGTAATTCTCACATGGTTCATGTGCGATGCTTATTACAACAAAAAGCAAAAATGAATAAGTGTGTTTTTCATTTTATATTTACTGATATTACTTCCTTATTAAAGAAAGGAACATGCAAACCAACACAACCTGTTTTTATAACCTTTTAGTTGATGTTTTTGGTTTTGGAATGTTTCTTGTTCATGTCCATCATTTACACAAAATGTTGAACTCAAATAAAATGGAACGTTTTTTATTTCATGTTTTTCTCTTCATATTCAAAAAGGAAAATTACAATTAAAACTGCTTATACATTTTACAGGGACAAAATGTAATTACTGCTGTTGGAATTTACTGCTGGAGAAAATAATAATGATACTATTATAATTAATTATTAATAATCATTTATTTTAATAAATATTATGAATTCAATTTTATTATATTTATTATTATTATTATTACTATATTAAGTTATTATTATTCTGATATTTTTCACTCAAAATATACTGTATATGTTTCGCATTCAATAAATAAAAAGAAAACATAAATAAATATGAAATTTGACTCGAGTAACCCTCTGTACTGCCTCTGGGTGTAACGGTACAGACACAGGGAGTCCGGAAGTCAAAAAATAAGGAGTTTATTTGGGAAAAGGAGAACACAAAGGACGCTGCTCTAAGGAGCAGCCGAGGACGTATATACTGTCCTTATCGGCGAGAGCCGTAATGCCGTGAGCGAGGAATGTGCGGTCGCTTGCTTCCGGGTTCTCAGCGGCGGTCGAGGAAGCGTCCGCGAGGAGACCGAGTCCGGTCGGGCTGGACCGGCGGCGGCGAGACCTGATTCGGAGATCAGAGAGAGAGAGAGGTTAGTTGAGAAGTCCTTACCGGATGCGTGAGTGTCCGTACTCTCACTGTAGCGTTTACGAGCCCGGACGAGGAAGGAAGGGAGAAGCCGGGCTTTAAATAGACCAGGCTACCGATTAGTCCAACAGGCTGCAGCTGGAGCTAATCAGTAGCTAGGCGACCGGGATTGGGGAAGAGTAGCAGTGGGGAGAGAAGGGCTCGTGACATCACCCCCCCCTCCAGGGCCCGCTCCGGAGGGCCCTCCGCGACGGCGGCGGGGAGGACGTCCCCGCCCTCGGGGTGCCGGCCAGTTGGGGTGGGCCCGATGGAATTCCTCCAGGAGGTTGGGGTCTAGAATGTCCTCGCGAGGGACCCAGGCGCGTTCCTCCGGACCGTAATCCTCCCAGTCCACTAAGTATTCCAGCCGGCCCTGGCGGCGTCGAGAGCCGAGGAGGTCCCTGATCTTGTAAGCCAGGCCGTCCTCGGTGACGAGAGGAGGAGGTGGTTCCTGCTGGAGTGCGGAGTCGGCGGATGCAGGCTCAATGAAGGGCTTGAGAAGCGATACGTGAAAGGCCGGGTGAATACGGTAAGAGGCCGGTAGCTGGAGGCGGTAAGTCACCGGGGTGAGCTGTTGTATAACCTTGAATGGTCCGATAAATTTGGGGCTGAGCTTCCTTGCTGGGGAGTCGAAGGCGGATGTCGCGGGTGGACAGCCAAACCCTCTGACCTGGATGGAAGACGGGTGCCTCGCGCCTTCGACGGTCCGCCTGTTGTGTGTGGCGGTGAACGGCTCGCTGTAACTGCCGATGGGCCTCGGCCCACACCTGCTCGCTCTCTCGGAACCAGTGGTCCACGGCCGGGAGATCCGAGGGCTCCCCAGACCAGGGGAACAGTGGTGGCTGGAACCCTAGGACACATTGAAAAGGGGTTAGTCCAGTGGCGGAGTGGCGGATGGAGTTCTGCGCATACTCCGCCCAACCCAGGTACTGGCTCCAAGAGTGCTGGCGGCGATGGCAGTAGGTGCGGAGAAAGCGAGCCACTTCTTGCACCCGACGTTCCACGAGCCCATTCGACTGCGGGTGGTATCCGGAAGAGAGGCTGACAGCTACCCCCAGGAGACCGAGGAAGGCCCTCCAGACCCGAGAGATGAATTGGGGCCCGCGGATCCGACACGATGTCCTCGGGCAGGCCGAAGTTCAGAAAAGACACCTTGAAATAGGTGGTGAGCAGTCTCCAGGGCGGTCGGCATCTTGGCTAGGGGAATGAGCCGGCAGAACTTTGAAAACCGATCCACCACCACCAAAATGCAGGTATTACCTTCAGATGATGGCAGGTCGGTAATGAAGTCCACCCCTATGTGGGACCAGGGTCGGTTTGGGACCGGCAGCGGCTGCAACTTCCCGGCGGGTAGCTGCCGCGGGCTCTTGGAGACTGCACACCCCCTGACACCCGCGCACGAATCGTCGAACCTCCTCCGCCATGGAGGGCCACCAGTAGCGAGCGCGGAGAAGGTCGATGGTGGCGTTGGCCCCGGGGTGTCCGGACCCTAAGGAGGTGTGAACTGAGGAAATTAACGGTGTGCGTCGGGTTCGAGGTACGTACGTGCGCCCCGGAGGGCATCCCGGGGGTCGCGGTCGGGGTGGTTCGGCCTCGAGGGGTGTGCTCCACTGGATGGGGCTCACAATGAGCTCCGGGTGGAGGATCGGACCTGGAGCCTCCACCATCTCGTCCTCCGGAGCGTGTAGTCGGGACAGAGCGTCGGCCTTGATGTTTTTCGACCCGGGCCTGTAGGAAATGGAGAAATTAAAGCGGGTGAAGAACAGCGCCCACCTGGCCTTGTCGGGGATTCAGACGTTTGGCGTCCCGAAGATATTGCAGGTTCTTATGGTCGGTGAGTACGCTGAATGGGTGAGCAGAACCCTCGAGCCAGTGTCTCCATTCCTCCAGGGCGAGCTTGACAGCCAGGAGCTCATGGTTGCCGATGTCGTAGTTGACCTCAGCGGGGGTGAACTTCCGCGAGAAATAGGCGCAGGGGTGGAGTCGTGATGGGTTGCCCCGGAGCTGTGAGAGCACAGCCCCCACCCCCGTAGTGGACGCATCTACCTCGACTATGAATGGGAGGTTAGGGTCAGGGTGGACGAGTAGAGGCGCGGTGGTGAAGGCTCGTTTCAGGGCGTTGAAAGCCTCCGCGGCTTTCGGCACCCCACTCCAGGTCGACGTGGCCTACCCCTAAGGAGAGAGGTGAGAGGGTGAGCCAGCCCGCTATAGCCCCGGATGAACCTACGGTAGAAGTTCGCGAAGCCGAGGAACCTCTGGAGCTCCTTAATGGAGGTTGGCTCAGGCCACGAGGTTACCGCCTGCACCTTCTCCTGGTCCATCTGCACCCCCTGCGCCGACACGACATACCCCAAGAAGGACAGAGTGGGTTGATGGAATAGGCACTTCTCTGCCTTGAGATATAGTCGAGAGTCCCGGAGGCGCTGGAGCACTTGGTTGACATGCACGTGATGCTCCTCCTGATTTCTGGAAAATATAAGGAATGTCATCAATGTATATTAGAACATACCTCCCCAGCATGTCTCGGAACACCTCGTGCATGAAATCCTGGAAGACGGAGGGAGCATTCGTCAACCCGAACGGCATCACCAGGTACTCGTAGTGGCCGGTAGGGGTGACGAACGCCGTCTTCCATTCATCCCCCTGGCGGATGCGAATCAAATTGTAAGCACTGCGTAAATCCAGCTTGGTGAATATCGTGGCTCCTCGCAGTTGCTCCAGGGAGGCCGGGACGAGCGGCAGGGGGTATCGAAACTTGACGGTGGCTCGGTTCAGGGCCCGATAGTCAATGCAGGGTCGAAGGCCGCCATCCTTCTTCCCCACAAAGAAAAAACTCGATGCCGCCGGGGAGGTTGACGGGCGTATGAATCCCTGCTCCAGGGCGGTGCTGATGTAGTCCTCCATAGCCTGCTGTTCCGGTAGTGAGAGCGGATAAATCCTGCCTCGAGGCAAGGGCTCCCCCGGTAGTAGATCGATGGCGCAATCCCAGGGCCGATGCGGCGGGAGTTGGGTTGCAGCCACGGGACAGAACACGTCCGAATATTCCGCATAGGCCGGAGGGACGTTCTCCGGTACAGGGTCTCCCCAAGCGACGGCAGCTGCGGTGACCTGAGGGCGGAGAGGCAAATCTGGGAAGCAGCGGTGAAAACACTCATGACCCCATTGCAGAATGTCCCCTGTCTCCCAGGACACCACCGGGTTGTGGTGGACTAACCAGGGGCGACCTAGGATGATGTCAGCCGTAGAACCCTCCAACACCAGAAGGGGGAGCTGTTCGTGGTGTAGGAGGCCTACCTGAATGTCCACCGGGCCGACCTCCATCTGTACGGCTCGTCGCGTCAGGGGCTGCCCGGTAACGGTTCTGACCTGGTAGGTTCGTTGGGTCCGTTGGGGCTGTAACCCCAACTGGCGGCTGAGCGTACCGGCGATGAAGTTCCCCGCCGATCCTGAGTCCAGCATTGCGGAGACCGTGACGGAGTGCGTGGGGGTGGAGATACAAACAGTGGTAGTAAGTGGTTTCATACTGGATTGAGGGAGAATGGCACTCACCATTGATCGGTGGGGTCGTTGGGTGCACCCTGGTAGAAGGTGGTCGGCCCCGCCGCAATAGAGGCACAGCCCGTTAGTCAGTCGCCGGCGACGCTCCCTCTGAGTAAGACGGCCTCCTCCCAGTAGCATAGGCTCCGGATCCGCTGCCTCGGAAGAGGGTGTAGCGTACTCACTGGCTGAGTCGGAGGGACCCCGGCCCCGAGTTATGGATCCCAGCCGCGTGGAGCAACGGGTGGCCCGCTGGATGAACTGCTCCAGCCCCTCAGAATCGTCCACCGCCGCCAGCTGGAGGCGTAGGGCGGAGTTCAGGCCCATCCGAAAGATGGTGATGAGGGCCTGTTCGTTCCATCCACTGGCGGCGGCTAAGGTACGGAACCTCAGGGTGTAGTCCTTGGATGGAGCTGGAGCCCTGCGCGAGGCGGTAAAGTTGTTCCCCGGCTGACACATCCGCCTCGATCCGGCCAAATACTTCCCGGAAGTGTGCGAGGAAGTCCCGGCAGCTCGGAAACACGGGATTTTCCTGCGGCCACAATGACTCGGCCCAACGAAGAGCGGGTCCGGTGAGAAGCGAGATGATATAAGCAACCCGTGATCTGTCTGTCGGAAACATGTTGGGTTGCATCTCGAAAACGAGCGAGCATTGTAGCAGGAAACCTCTGCACTCCTGCGGGGAGCCGGAGAAGAGGGCGGGTCTGTTCATCAGGCTGGAATCGATCGGCAGAGATCCGAGCGGCGGAGCCGTGCGGGGCGGGGCGGCGGCAGCCGCCGACGCGCTCGGGGGCGGAGCCGCCGTGCTCTGGGCGTTCTCCATTCGTCTGCTGTTATGGTCCGGGCTTCTGTAACGGTACAGACACAGGGAGTCCGGAAGTCAAAAAATAAGGAGTTTATTTGGGAAAAGGAGAACACAAAGGACGCTGCTCTAAGGAGCAGCCGAGGACGTATATACTGTCCTTATCGGCGAGAGCCGTAATGCCGTGAGCGAGGAATGTGCGGTCGCTTGCTTCCGGGTTCTCAGCGGCGGTCGAGGAAGCGTCCGCGAGGAGACCGAGTCCGGTCGGGCTGGACCGGCGGCGGCGAGACCTGATTCGGAGATCAGAGAGAGAGAGAGAGGTTAGTTGAAGTCCTTACCGGATGCGTGAGTGTCCGTACTCTCACTGAGCGTTTACGAGCCCGGACGAGGAAGGAAGGGAGAACCGGGCTTTAAATAGACCAGGCTACCGATTAGTCCAACAGGCTGCAGCTGGAGCTAATCAGTAGCTAGGCGACCGGGATTGGGGAAGAGTAGCAGTGGGGAGAGAAGGGCTCGTGACACTGGGTTTGTGCAATACTAAACATTCTCCGACTCAATGTGTATTTACGTTGAAGGATGACTGAGACTGGCATGGAATCAAGGCACCACGTTGCTTATTTTATTGTAAATGAAACTTTGACCATGAAGAAGAGCTGGAGAGAATGTAGTGTGGTGAGTGAAAAAGAGAAGGTAGTGTAGTACAGCACTGTTATTATACACGGTCCCTTTAAAAAGAAGAATAAACCCAGTTTTGCCAAACAGAATCAGAAACAGAATTTTTTTCTATATGATGATTAAAACTGAATTAAAACATAACAAATGAAAGAGAAAAAGAGAGAGATAAATGTAGGACTGTATACAAGCTTAAATGTATTTTTGGGGGGATTTTATATGATAGACCAACACAAACTATTGTATAATAGTGAAGTGGAAGCAAAATGTTTTCATGCATCGTTTTCATCATCCGGAATTCAGACACAGTTACATCTGAATTGGTTGTTTTTTGTTTTTTTTTATCCCACACTCCAACACACTTATGTGAACTGGAGACTCGTTACGGCAGAATCAAAGTGTACATTCACAAGTACACAACCCACAACATGCATTTCCCTGCCCTGTGTGCATCCTGTGTGGCCTGAGGGAGTGCATCTGTTGCATCATGATAAAACAAAAACAAAAAACATAGTAATTCTGGTCTCACAAGATTTTAGCCATGAAGAATTTGCAGAATGCTGTTGTTTAACACAATAGCTGTAATTACTCTAATAAAACATCCAGCCAAAAAATTAAGCTCAATAAACCGTTCTTGAATGAAAGTTCAAAATATTTTAAATTAATTGGAAAATAACTATGTTAAGAATTACAAGTTAACTCATGCGATTAATTATAATTAAATATATATACTCGGATGTATGGGGGAAAAATTAAACAGCACACACACAAGCACCATAGCTAAACTTATAATGCTTTCTGTTTCATTTTTCAGTTACCATCATATGTTAAATTGACACATATATGTACACAGACCATCATAGGTATACCTAAACTATGAGAAACAAAAAGAGAAATCACATTGTCTGATTTTTAAAGAATTTATTTGCAGATTATGGTGGAAAAGTATTTGGTCAATAACAAAAGTTCATCTCAATACTTTGTTATATACCCTTTGGTGGCAATGACATTGTGCCAATGTTTTCTGTAGGTCTTCACAAGATTTTCACACACAGTTGCTGGCATTTTGGCCCATTTCTCCATGCAGATCTCCTCTAGAGCAGTGATGTTTTGGGGCTGCTGCTGGGCAACACGGATTTTCAACTCCCGCCAAAGATTTCTATGGGATTGAGATCTGGAGACTGGCTAGGCCACTCCAGGACCTTCAAATGCTTCTTGCGAAGCCACTCCTTCGTTGCCTGGGCGGTGTGTTTGGGGTCATTGTCATGTTGAAAGACCCAGCCACATTTCATCTTCAGTGCCCTTGAAGATGGAAGAAGGTTTTCACTCAAAATTTTACAATACATAACCCCATTCATTATTTTCTTTACACATATGAGTCGTCTTGGTCCCTTAGCTGAAAACTAGCCCCAAAGCATGATGTTTTCACCCCCATGCCTCACAGTAGGTATGGTGTTCTATGGCTGCAACTCTCAACTTTTTCTCAACTTTTGTACAGTATTGTGTATGTGTGTATGTATGATATATATATATATATATATATATATATATATATATATATATATATATATATATATATATATATATATATATATATATATATATATATATATATATATGTGTGTGTGTGTGTGTGTGTGCGTGCCAACTTTTCTAGTTGCTAGTTACATACCTGAGTAGAAAAAGGGGAATATTGCTGTAATTCATTAAGTTTGATAACAGCATAAATACCGGCTATCAAAGTGCACAATGTACAAAGTGAAATAAAAAAAGACTCATTGAATTATTGAGTGATTATTCCAGCTTTATTTCAGCAAATAGTAATCAGTCAAGTCCATCAGTCAAGGCTGGTCATCAAATACTGTGACGGATATTTAATCTATCGTGCTTGTGAGTAACATGATTACACAGTTTTCATTGTAAATTCATTATATTTGCTGTTAATTTCACAAACACTGGTTTCCCCAATTAGGTTTCCTGCATATGAATCAGTGTCAGGTTTACTTGCTAATGCTTTTCAATAATTTGGCATGATTTATAATAAGAATAAAATATTGTAGCTTCATTAATAGATATCATAAACCATATAATATTTGCTTTTTAACACTTTTAATATACATTATAGTTTGTATTTAGTCAATTTAAGTCATTTCCTTACTCATTGTAATGTCTGGTGTCTTTCTGGGAATTTTTTTAACTTTTTTATTGTAATGTAAATCCTTACTTATGATGCTGTAACATTTTAAGATTGGGGAAAAATTAGCGAGCAAAGTGCCCGCCATTCTCCACCATTATCTGTAAGGTTTTAAGATTGGTGAAAAATTAACGAGCAAAGTGCCCGCTATACTTCACTGTAATACTGTAAGGTTTAAGTAACTTGTTTATGTTCTCCACCCGTCGGTAACCGACAATTTATGTTGAAATTACAACATGTGTATCCAAATACTCATATTAATTATAAATGTTTATAATTAATTATAACTATTGAACTTTGAATTGAAGATTAATGGGAATCAATACTTAATTATTTGATCTGTTCGTCCCGTGGGCAGACAATATAATTATTCATTAATCCCTAGAAAAGTTATCTTCCTTCCTATTGTAATATAATGCAAGTTGTAATTGAGCGAGGTAGATCAAAGATTCATTGACTTGTAATTGTGAGGCACACACAAAGACAATCACTTTTATCACAAACAAAGACAATCACAAACATTTAATAATAAGGCACATAACACATACTAACCTACGACAAACATATCTATATACAATAGTAGTGAGGGGGAGAGAGAGAGAGAGAGAGAGAGAGAGACAGACTGCAAGTTAAAGGAGTCAAATTTATCACACCTTGATGAGAATCATAAAGAGGAATTCAAATTCACCTTAAATAAAAGGGGCTTCACGTACATACACTGAATTGATCAGCAGCGTTACTTGCATTGGGTTAGAAATGGAACAAAAGTTCAGATGAAGTCCATTAGATGATGATCAGGAATTGCTGTTTTGTCTCAGAAGGAGATGTACGACTCAGAAACGCCAGCATGACCTCGCTCCTGGCTGGAGCCATGAGCATGAGTTGGGTTTTCCGAGTGTCTCCGAGTTGGTCCGGAGATGGTCCGTAGGAGCCCGAAGGCTTGAGAGGCGGCAGCCTCTCAGCATCGGCTCACTTCATCTATTCTCTCTCCTTTCTTCTTTCGCCCTTCTCCTTGTCTCGCCGAGTTGTAGAGAGTGTAGATGGTCTTTATGGGCCTGGATGTCACACCCAACTTTTGAACTGACCAATGCAATGCCATGAAACTTGAGCAGAAAGGTATTTCTTTGTCTATGCTTAAGCTAATTTGCACATGGGTAATAGCTTGGAAGCTAATAAAGTTATTTAGTTGAAATATGGATTAATGAATTGAAACCTCTTACAGTTACATCATCTTCATCATGGTGTAGGAAATAACAAATGGATCATTTGGATACTAAGAACGGCCAACAACAAACAGAGAATTATATATATATATATATATATATATATATATATATATATATATATATATATATATATATATATATATAAGTACTTCTTGCTTACAAACATTGGTATGCAATGAAGGAGAGAGATCCTTCCTTGAAAATGAAAAGAAGGAAAGAGAAAGGATAAAGGCAGGGAACTGATCAGCCTTAATGATAAAGTACATGTTATCACTACATAATTATGAAGGGTAATAACAATGTTCTAGAAATATAATCATTATTTTTATGAACCCTATTGTTTAACCAATAGTAATTAATAAAACAGAATTGTTTTATAACTGAGGTTGTATAGAACAATAAGAATAAATTGTGGAATGGGGAGCAGGCATCTTTGAGTGGATCCAACTATATGTAAATGTAATCATGTTGAAATTTTTGTTGATCTAAATGCACTACAATATTCATTCATTCATTCATCTTCTACCGCTATATCCGATCTTCCCTCGGGTCACGGGGAGCCTGTGCCTATCTCAGGTGTCTATGGGCATTAAGGCAGGATACACCCTGGATGGAATGCCAACCCATCGCAGGGCATACACAAACAAATTCACACACACATTCATACACTAGGGACAATTTTTCCAAGGTGCCAATCAACCTACCGTGCATGTTTTTGGACCGGGGGGAAACCGCAGAACCCGGAGAAAAACCCCCTGAGGCACGGGGAGAACATGCAAACTCCACACGCACATGGCCGAGACGGGAATCGAACCCGGATCCTGGCGGTGTGAGGCGAATATAAAATTAGGCAATCACTATTTACATACTATATATGTATATAAATAGTGTACTGTATTTGCCATGTTGACAAGGTGACAATTGTGTTACTCAGTATAGTGATACAGTTGGTATCGTGATACCTGGTTGTGTATTCTATTCACTCATAAGCTTGTAAATCTCTGGTTAAAGCTCTGATCAGACGCCACAGAATGACACCTATTGTTGCCCTTGTTATAAGAAAATCCATTGAATTTGGTGTGTGGGAAAATCAAAATTTCATGTTGCACTTAAAATCTAATAGTATGATTTCATGGATTTCAGGTATATCACAAGTATCCTCACTGTTTGAACAACGAATTATAGTATGTAAAACTCAAAAAAAATTATTTGCAAATATCAAGTACACTATATAGACACTATATGGACAAAACGTTCCCAGAACACATGCGAATTGCGAAAATCCACAAATAATGAAAAATGCCTTTCAGCCTTCTCTTAGAGTGTCTTAACGCTCTTCTGGAGCTTAGGTTCTTTGCCAGAAGCCTTAGCGGTTGTTTGGGTGGCATGTCAGCGCTTTAAAAAGAGCAAAACGAAAGAACGAAT
The DNA here is from genome assembly GCA_030449085.1 of Kryptopterus vitreolus. Taxonomy (NCBI): domain Eukaryota; kingdom Metazoa; phylum Chordata; class Actinopteri; order Siluriformes; family Siluridae; genus Kryptopterus; species Kryptopterus vitreolus. Next base: position 5,156,777 of record JACRUU010000027.1, on the reverse strand, counting down.
AACATTCAGTGAAACACTCAAGAGAGTTATATTCGGTAAACCATAGTTATGCATGATTAATGTTAATAACTATGTCACAAAAGTAGTAAATTATATTGTTCTTAATAATTTAACATTAAGGATCTTTTTTCCAATTTGGGAAGGGTGTGGCTCAGAGAAGAGGGATGTGGTTTATGCTGGGCTACTGATCGGAAGGTCAGAGGTTCGAGCCCTGGTATTGCCAAGCTGCCACTCTTGGGTCCATTAGAAAGTCCCTGACCTCTCTGTGCTCCAAGGGGTGCTGTATCATGGATAACCCTGCACTCTGACCCCAAATTCCAAACAAACTGGGATATGCAAAGAAACTGTGCTGTAATGTTTATGTGACAAAATGAGTAAGTGGGGATTTCAAGAAAAAAATCCTTTAATACCCGAAGCCGTAAGTACTGAACCGAGAATAAGTGGGAATTTTCCATGCTACAGTGGGTTGCATTGGAATATTTAATGGCCCACAATTGAGTTTGGGATGATTCGGTATGCACTCCTCACCTTACATACTGTTTACTAATGCCGTTGTGGCTAATGGAGCACAAATCTCCTGAAGCACACTCCAAAAACTTTGTCCAGAAGAATGGGGTTTATAAGAACAATAAATACGATTTAATAAGACTAATTGTGGGGGCACGGTGGCTTAGTGGTTCGCACGTTCGCCTTACACCGCCAGGGTCCGGATTCGATTCCCGTCTCGGCCATGTGTGTGTGGAGTTTGCATGTTCTCCCCATGCCTGAGGGGGTTTTTCTCTGGCATTCCATCCAGGGTGTATCCTGCCTTAATGCCCATAGACACCTGTGATAGGCACAGACTCCCCGTGACCCAAGGAAAGATCGGATAAAAGCGGCAGAAGATGAATGAATGAATGAAGACTAAATCTTTTCTTCTGTTTATCTTCTTCTGAACTTTCCAGTAATTAAAAGGTCCACATTTGGAATTTCTCATCTAGCAATAGTTTGGTATAAAGGAATGGAGATTGTTGTGCACACTCCAAAGCTGCGTCGCTCTCCAGGGGGAAATGGAGAGAAGGGTAAATATTGAAGTTTGGTATCATTTTCATTTCACAGGCTGTCGAGCTTTCATCTGTGTTTGCTGGCTGCATCAAAAATGGCCGTTTTCTTACCAGTGTCGAACAAACATCACTGAACAGATGGATTTACACTGCCAATCAAACAGCACCACACAAGCATCAGTAATGTGCTCTGGGGAACAGTTGTCTGCACATGCCATAAATACATGGGATGGATGAGGGATAAGCAGAGGTGGAATTTCACATTTGAGTAAAAATGTAGATGCATCACTGCAAAACTTCCAAATTTATTTGAGTAAAAATATCAGAGCATTTGATTTGAACAAAACTTAATTATTTGCCAGACATGCCAGAATGAAAGAGTCAAACAAAAGACAAGGAAAATTAACAAATGAGACAAATAAAATCAATCAATCAAAAATGGATCTTTAATTAAAAAATGGAATGATCTATTATGTCACATAAGAGCTATAGACAAATTAAATGAAATAAAATCACATGCAGAGATATTTCTGAATGCATTATCAATTAAAATATAATGGAGTGAAAGGTACTGAGTTATAAATTTAGATGAGTGCTACTAATAAAACATACCAGGTCTAAATAAAGTACATTTGCTGACATACTTTACACCATCAGAGTTGCAATACTCTGAATACTAATATACAGTGTGGGAATAAAATACCATGATACCAATTTACAGGTTGCAAAACCTATTACTTTTTCCATTCAGACATAAAATGTGATGTGGAAAGTATTATAATTAAAAAAGACTTGTTGGGTGTAATTTGTAATCTGGTTTTATATCAGGTCTTTGTAAAATGATTAGTTAGTTTATCGGCCATGTGTGTGTGGAGTTTGCATGTTCTCCCCGTGCCTCAGGGTTTTTCTCCGGGTGAATGTGCATGTGTGTGTGTGTGTGTGAGTGTATGTGTGTGTGTGTACCCTGCGATGGGTTGGCATTCCATCCAGGGTGTATCCTGCCTTAATGCCCAATGGGAAGATCGGATATAGCGGTAGAAGATGAATGAATAATTAGGAAGATAAATAAACTAATAATATTACAAATAATTGTTCCAAAATTAAATTAGTATTCAAAATGCTGAATCTCTGCTAAATCTTTAGTATCAGCAAAGACTTTTGTTTAAAACAGTTTAAAATTTTTACATTATCACTGCTTCCAGGGTTGACTTTTCTATATTGATACGTATCCTGCTTTGGGGTTGCCAAAGTGTGTATTTTTAAACATATAATATATATCAATTAATCACTTAGACCTGATTCCTAATTAGTTTGTACAGTTTGTGCAGAATTATTAGGCAAGTTGTATTTTTGAGGATTCATTTTATTATTGAACAACTAATAGATTTATATTTACATTTATGGCTTTTGGCAGACGGCCTTATCCAGAGCGACTTACAACTGAGCAATTGAGGGTTAAGGGTCTTGCTCAAGGGCCCACTAATGGTAGTTTGGTGGTTGTGGGGTTTGAACCTGCAATCTTCTGGTCCAGAGGCCAACGTCTTACCACTAAGCAACCACCTCCCTACTATATTCTCAATCAACCCAAAACACTCACATATACGGAAGCTGAAAATATTTAGAAGTTGAAGTGGGGCTTTTTAGTATTGACTATCTTAGAAGGATGTCTGTGTGTGCAGGTAACTATTGCTGTGCAGAATTAGCAGCAACCACGGCCTCCCACAGTGTGCCGTTTTCCATCTTTGTAAATCTCATGTTCAGTGAGGGACCATAGAATCTCTATGGTGTTCAGATCAGGTGAATAAGGGGGCCATGTCATTATTTTTTCATCTTATAGACATTTACGGGCCAGCCATGTTGTGGAGTATTTGGAGGCATGTGATGGCATTGGACTGAACTATTGTCCTGCGTGAAAATCATGACTATTAAGAGTGAGAGGGAGAGGATTCCAGACGCTCCAAAATAAAAAACAAAAACAAAGAACAGGGAAGGGTGGGCTGGCCAGTGGTCGGCCGAGTCAGGATGTCCAGGAGGGGCCAGCTGCCCTGGGAACCAGTGCAGAACCGGCGGGACAGGAACGGATGGGACCGTCGACCAGGGCGGAGCAGGCGGGACCGGGGCGAACGTCTCCTCGGGCTCGGAGGCCCTCAGGGGTGGGTCACAGGTTCGGCGGCCATTTTGGCAGGGGTCACAGGTCCAGTGGCCATCTTGGCAGGGCTCACAGGTTCGGCGGCCATCTTGGCCATGTGCTAACCACTAAGCCACCATGCCTTCTCAAAACTTATTTATGCACATAAATATTCTCTTCACAATCCGTAAGAATACTTAGTAATGCCTACATTTCCCAAACCACACACTCATCACACCAAACACCATCCTCCCATCCCCCATCACATCCCCCCACCAAACCCCACACCCCCCTCACACCTCATTCATTCACTCTCTCACTCACTCAATCTCTCTCAGTCTCTCACACACTCACTTGCTCATTCAGGCCCTCACTCATTCTTTCTCTCTGTCTCTCTCACTCAGTCTATCACTCACTCATTTGCTCATTCAGTCTCTCACTTACTCTCTCTGTCTCTCTCTCACTCACTCTCATTCGCTCAGTCTCTCACTCACTCATTCTCACTCACTTGTTCAGTCTCCCTCTCTCTCATTCACTTACTCTCGCTCTGTCTCTTGCCCTGAATCTCTTTATCTCTCTCTCTCTCTTTGCCTTATATCTACATCACTTCTTTTATATGTACATTTGCCGGATAAAGAAATTAGCATGCAGTAGCTGCTGTTTAATCCAAGATCACATGCATTAATTTACTTTTTATACTGCATTTGATGAATAAAATTGTGTCACGTGGAGGCACGGTGGCTTAGTAGTTAGCAGGTTCGCCTCACACCTCAGGGGACGGGGTTCGATTCCCACCTCTGCCATGTGTGTGTGTGTGTGGAGTTTGCATGTTCTTCCTGTGCCTCAGGGGTTTTTTCTCTGTTTTCTCCGGTTTCCGGCCCAAAAACATGCATGGTAGGTTGATTGGCACCTTGAAAAATTGTCCCTAGTGAGTGTGTGCCGTGCGATGGGTTGGCATTCCCTCCAGGGTGTATCCTGCCTTAATGCCCATAGACACAAGGGAAGATCTGATAAAGCAGTAGAAGATGAATAAATGAATGAATGAATGAATGAATGTGTCATGTTTCCCTCAGATCCCCCTCACAGATTGATTTAAAAAAAAAAAACATAAAATAATACTCTTGATTATTGCAGTTGCATTATGACACCACCAGCTGCCAGCAGCAAGAGAGAATTATAAATCAAACCATGTAATGCTCCTTCAACAGGGTTCGTCTGGTTAATCTGAGATTTGATCAACATTCTTGATGCTAATGGAACTTTATTAACACATGTTGATTGAATGAGGTTAATGTGATGAAAGAGAAAGATTTCCTGCAATGTGGCTCAAAGGACCAGTAATGTGTTATAATGTTCACATGCCAGTACTAGTTTTGGACAAGTTTACAACATAAGGAATTCTTGCAAAAGCCTGTTTCAGAGATGCAGGTGGAGGATCCAAGGAGGATGTAAGGGCTTGAGAGAGAGAACTGAATCAGGGATTCGAATCCGGGAGTCGAATCAGGGAGCCGAGTTAGGTATTAGGACTCCTGGAATGTGAGGGAGGCATAGATGGAATCTCCATGTTTTGTGCATTAGTAAATGAGATACTAATTCAGTGTAGTTGAAAGAGCAGGTTTAAGCTTCATAGTGATGTGTGAGATCCCATCATCCCTCAGGTTGGTTGTTTGTCTACTGGTAGCATTAGCACTGTCCTGGTTATGGTGGTGTTTGTTACGGCTGGCTTAATGCCTTCCATTTGGGTAAAAGGTGGTGAAAGAAACCTTAGGACTTGGTTCAGTGATGCCTGGTAGCTAAATTAGTGTTGGTCGCTAAGGGAATAGTGGGTTCCTGCAACTTTATTTATCTTTCTTTATCGGTTAACAGTTTTTTTCTCCCCCTTGGGGTTTCTTTATGTGTGTCCGTTTCTTTGTATATGTTTGTGCGTGTGCATTTTGGGACACCAAAGAAATGCACTCAAGAGGAAAAGACTCACAGACAAGAGGCTTGAAAACACTATCCCAGAAGAGGGCCGAGAATAGGACGTAACATGGGAAGCACAAAGCTAAAGAAAATAAATAAAAAAAAAAACAAACAGCAATAATTTAACCAAATGGGAAACACAAACAAGTCTGGATGGAAATCAAAAAGCACAAGGTCATAAAGGCTAGAAATGACAGAACTCCAAAAGTTTAGGCAGCACCCCCAATGAGGAAGAAAAACTGGGCCACCAGTGGGACTTGAAAGCAAGTTTTGCTGCTGCAGATGAACTGCTGCAGGAGCTCCTCAACAAAGGCAGAATAACTGGAACAGGCAGTTCTGCATCTCCCACACTGATACCCATTTTTTCTATGTTATGTAGGATACAATTCTGAATGGGACGTGACTGCCAGATAAAATCTAGGTCCCCGAAAGCTTGAGCTAGAGTGCTCCCTGTCCTTTAGTTCAACACTCAAAATGTTCAAAGTCTCTGTTGGGTGAATGGTTGGTTGGATCATTGTCAGGTACCAGAGCGGGGCTTGGAACAGTTTGCTGCAGCAATGATGGACACACTGTCAGTCTGCCATAGGGAGGCATTAGAATCCAGATGCAGAGAAACACTCAGAATGAAAAAGTTCAAAACAGCAAAACAAAAATAGCTAGACTTGGGGTGTCACGGTTCTCTCTCTCTCTCTCTCTCTCTCTCTCTCTCCTCGCTCCTTCCTGCTCTTTCCACACACACACACACACACACACACACACACAAACACACTAATCAACCTCAGGTGTTGCTGATCGCATCTCCCTCGCCATCTCCCTTTAAATTGCCCGGCTCTCCCTACATTCCCCGTCCGGGCTCGTGACTTTTACGTAGTGTCGCAGACCCGTTAGATATTGATGTATATGCCTAACCTTTTGTCTGTTCCTGATTCCAGTCTGTTTCCCGTTTCCGTCTTTTTCCCGATACCGGACTTCCAAGGCTCCCTAGCCTGTCTGACCGCTCCTTTGAGCGGCGTCTCCTCAGTTCAGATTATTTAAATAAATCCTTTGTTTTTGAATTCCCGAATCTCCGTGTGTCTGTGCAGCGCGACCACCGACCGTTACAGAAGCCCGGACCCGAACAGCCCAACCCGGAAGTCGCGCTTCCGCCGCGGTACGGAAGCCGCGTCCGCGACTGCCGAACCCGGAAGTCGCGGCTCCGCCGCGGTACGGATAGCGGAGTAAGCCGGACCCGGAAATAGCTTCTCCGCCGCGACCCAGGTTATTTTTTTTCCCTTTTTCCTTTTTCCTTTTTCTTTTTCTTTTTTGTCATCACAGACTCACGAGCGCCACCATGTTTCTGCACCCCGTGGCCGTGATTCGGAACCCGCCCCCCTCGAAGCCCGCGAGTGCCGCCGTCGCTCCCCCCGCGGACTACGCCGGCTCGGAGGAACCGCGTTCCAGTGCGGCGGCTACTCAGCCCCAAGATGGCCGCCGAACCCGCGGCCCAGCCCAAAAATGGCCGCCGAACCCGCGGCCCTGCCCAAGATGGCCGCCGAACCCGCGGCCCCGTCCCCGTGAGAGGGCCTCCGAGCCCGAAGGAGAGGATGCCGTGGGGGCCTCCGAGCCCGAGGAGGGACATGCCGTGGGGGGACCCCTCCGAGCCCGAGGAGGGATGCCGTGGGGGGCCTCCGAGCCCGAAGAGGATGCCGTGGGGGCCTCCGAGCCCGAAGAGGATGCCGTGGGGGCCTCCGAGCCCGAGGAGGATGCCCCGTGAGGGCCTCCGAGCCCGAGGAGGGTCTCGAGCCCACGCCCCGTAGGGCGTGGGGGCCTCCGAGCCCGAGGTTCCGCCTGTTTCCGCCCATCCGGTTTTTTGTCCCGTTCGAGCAGGCGAGAGGGCCGTTCCGGGGTCCCATGTTCCCGCCTGTTCCGGGCCAGGTCCCCTGTTCCCGCCTGTTCCGCCCAGGTCCCCCTGTCCCGTCCCGTTCCAGTTCAGGTCCCGCCTGTTCCGCCCAGGTCCCATGTCCCGCCTGTTCCGCCCCTGTTCCGCCCAGGTCCCCTGTCCCGCCTGTTCCGCCCAGGTCCCCTGTCCCGCCTGTTCCCCCCCGCCTGTTCCGCCCAGGTCCCCTGTCCCGCCTGTTCCGCCCAGGTCCCCATGTCCCGCCTGTTCCGCCCAGGTCCCCTATCCCGTCCGTCCAGGTCCCGCCTGTTCCGCCCAGCCCAGGTCCCCCCTGTCCCGTCAGTCCAGGTCCCGCCTGTTCCGCCCAGGTCCCCATCCCGCCCTGGTCCGCCCCAGGGCCCCCTCCGCCTGTCCGCCCAGGTCCCCATGTCCCGCCGGTCCCGCCTGTTCCGCCCAAGTCCACTGTCCTGTCAGTCCCGCCGGTTCCGCCCAGGCCCACTGCCCCCCCGTCAGTCCCGCCGGCTCCCGCCCAGGCCCATGTCCCAGGTCCCCCTGGCCCCGTCAGTCCCCACAGTCCCGCCGGCTCCGCCCAGGCCCACTGTCCCCCGTCCAGTCCCAGCCCAGCCCACTGCCCCGTTCCCGCCGGCTCCACCCTCCGCCTGTTCCGCCCAGGCCCACTGCCCCGCCCACTCCCGTCAGTCCCGCCGGCTCCGCCCAGGCCCACTGTCCCGTCAGTCCCAGTCCCGCCGGCTCCGCCCAGGCCACTGCTCACTTTCCCCAGTCCCGCCGGCTCTGCCCAGGCCCACTGCCCCGTCAGTCCCGCCGTCCCGCCGGCTCCGCCCAGGCCCACTGCCCCGTCCCCAGTCCCGCCGGCTCCGCCCAGGCCCACTGCCCCGTCAGTCCCGCCGGCTCCGCCCTGGCCCACTGTCCCGTCAGTCCCACTGCCCGGTCCCGCCGGCTCCGCCCATCCCGCCGGTTCCGCCCTGGCCCACTGTCCCGTCAGTCCCAGTCCCGCCGGCTCCGCCCTGGCCCACTGTCCCGTCAGTCCCTGACCCGCCGGCTCCGCCCTGGCCCACTCTCCCGTTAGTCCCTGACCTCGCCGGCTCCGCCCTGGTTCCCAGGGAAGCCGGAACCTCCTGGCCCCCCTGGCCCCCCTGACCCTGTCCCGGCCGACTTCCCTGGCCCGCCCTCCCTCCCTTATTTAGTTGCGGAGCGTCTGGAATCCACTCCTAGGAGGGGGGGTAATGTCACGGTTCTCTCTCTCTCTCTCTCTTTCATTCTCTCTCTCTCCTCGCTCCTTCCTGCCCTTTCCACACACACACACACACACACAAACACACTAATCAACCTCAGGTGTTGCTGATCCCATCTCCCTCGCCATCTCCCTTTAAATAGCCCGGCTCTCCCTACATTCCCCGTCCGGGCTCGTGACTTTTACGTAGTGTCGCAGACCCGTTAGATATTGATGTATATGCCTAACCTTTTGTCTGTTCCTGATTCCAGTTTGTTTCCCGTTTCCGTCTGTTTCCCGATACCGGACTTCCAAGTCTGCTCCAGCTCTCCGGTACTCCCGGTACCACGGCGCGCAGCGCGCAAGGCTCCCTAGCCTGTCTGGCCGCTCCTTTGAGCGGCGTCTCCTCAGTTCAGATTATTTAAATAAATCCTTTGTTTTTGAATTCCCGAATCTCCGTGTGTCTGTGCAGCGCGACACGACCGTTACATGGGGGAACGTTAGAAATGGGGTGAGAACAGGGTGCACAGGTAACAGATGAACATAAATGACTAATAGAAAAATCAAACATGATAATAGAATGTAGAAGGCAGAGTAAAAAAGAATAAAGGGGTAGGCACACACACAAAAGGCTGGTGAAGGATGGGGGGAGTTATGTAGGAGACTAAAAAATAGAACTTGGAGAAAACAAACTGAGTCTAGAAAATGCAGGAAACTGTAAATGTTAAAAAAGGGAAGCAAACACAAAAGTGCAAGCAACAACAAACAAGTAAAAGGTGGAACAAATTTGTGGGATAGGGAATTGATAGAAGATGCCCTGTAGCCACGGGTGGGCAAAACAAAGTTCCAGAATGTCAATGCTATGACAAAATGTTTTTATGGTGTGCACATGTGACTAAATGATTTTGTGGTTGCAGTAGGGAGGTGAGGGCTCAGTGGTTAAGGCATTGGCTTCTGAACTGGAAGCGTACAGGTTCAAATCCCACCACCACCAAGCAGCCATTAGTGGGCCCTTGAGTAAGGTCCTTAACCCTCAACTGCTCAGTTGTAAGTCACTCTGGATAAGGGAGTCTAAATGTTTTGAGAATTAGATTTCTGATAATTACAGTCAAAAAATCCTTCCTTGAAGTTCATGAGTTGCTCAATAATAATAATGGATTTCAGGTTGTTGATGTGGAAACATCCCCAGCTGCAGAGAGAGGGAGAGAGAATAGGTGTGACAGGGAAAGAACTTTAGAATGATATCATACAGCCTGTTTATGTTGCATGATATGTTCATTGTTGTCTATAGTAGGATTAAATCATCTCAAATTCCTTTACAGTTTAACACCATGGCTGTGGTTTGATATTGTTTTGTCTTGAAGGTGTTTTTCTTGTCCAAATGCATATAATCGCACACAGCCAACTTTTCCTCGGTTACTGAGTGAGATTGTAAGAATATAATTGTGAAAGGACACGTGAGAAGATCCTAAGGCCAACCACATTTTTTGCATTTAGGTGGAAGATGGGAAATGTCTGTTCTGGCGCAGTGAGCTTTAGAGAAGGTTATCTCCTACAGGCGAACAACCAAGTGGAAAAAGCTCATCAAGAGATAGGACCATCCATGCATTTTTTCTGCACCAATAACCAGGAGCACAACTGCTCCCTTGGGATAAAGAACGCCCTCAAGCAGTCAGCAGTCAACCTCTTATCCAAGTTAGAATCCTCGCCCAGCACTGACAAATGCTTGGTTCAGAGAGAGTGGATGTGTAGGAGCCACCAACAACTTAAATACCAGCTCAAACAAGCAAATCATTTTAAGCCATTATACAGACATTTGAATTTCTGAATATTTCAGATGTCGGACAATTCTACAGAGAATTGATGTAGAAGTTTCAATTCCCACATCACAGTCATTTAGTCCTGACAACATACAAAACAACACAACAAACCAGTTACAGAGAGTTCAATCCCTTATACTGTACTACAACATTAACTCCATTCAGCCTGAAGATTGAGGGAAATCCTGGATTTGTGTCACAGTAGAGGCAAACATATAAATCATTGAATGGGACGACTCTGGATTCCACCAGATTCCATTGTTCCAATCCATGATGTTTATAAGATCCCCTTTTTAGAAGGTACCCCCGAAGATTTAGATATTACATAGAGGTTACCAGCTATAAGATCTACCACCCAGTAGCCCAACGACGGAATCCACTGGTGTGGGCGAAGGTATGCTGCGTGTATGTGTTTTCTGCGCAGTTGTCAAAGATTACTACAATGGATTGTAGTTGTTATATTAATTACATTTTAAACTTGCATCTCTACTCCAATTTATAATAATATTTAATTGTATATTGTATTACTTACTTAAACCCAATCACCTTATTGGTTGTATTTTATCTTTCATTTTAATAGATGATTCTCAGCATTTCTTCTTTTCATTTAATCATTAATTATGGGCCTGGAGTCGCTCAGAGATTTTGTGCTGGTCAACGTCTCATGCTGAACCTTCGTCAGAGGATTTAACGGTAAACTTATATTATTTCAGTCACTTAGTTATAACTTGCTAAGTCAGTGATAGTTGCTATACATACTCACGGACACAAACTCGCCAGTCTGAATCTTAGTCAGAGGATATAACAGTAAACTAATATTCTTTAAGTAGGCCGCCCAATGTTTGCTCATGCATAAATAATTGTTTATTTTAGCCATTTAGTTATAACTTGCTAAGTCAGTGATAGCCAGGAATCAGCAGGTCTCAGGCGTTGTGCTCTTTGCTCCATCCGCTCCTGTTTGTACTATCCTGCTCATAGATTTGTGGTAACACCAGACTATACAACTTATTAGATATAAATGATTTCAGTAAATTTTAGAGTAATCAAGAATCTTACATTTATTTTCCAGGCTATAATCAATTAATACAAATTGCAAAGTAAAATGTTGAATAGTAAGGAAATAAAATAAACAAGGTAATATAAACGATTAACATGAAAACATTTTCTTACCAATGTAATTAGCAAAGAATTGTACTAGAAATGTTACCAAATTGTGTGGGAAATTCTGGCTACAGACTGCTTCCTGCTTGTTACAAAGTATAATTTACGTATTGTATACTTTAAGAATATTTTAAGAATTGCTAAAGTATTATTGAATTATGTATTTTACCTGGCAGACGATACACACAGAGAACTGATCCCCTGAGTGTTTCACCAAATGTCCTTAAATACCGGAACCACCATCGTAAAACCCGTTATAAAAGCTTGAGCAACCTTATGTCAAAGAAAGGGGTCAGTCTACTTCCCCTTCCCATCACCAGGGGGATTTGGTAAAATTTATTTTTATTGGAATGTTATTTATTCTTTATTTTAGATCTGTTCAATTAATGAGAGAATTTTCAACCACACTGAGACATTTTAAATTATAAATATTATATATATAAATTATATATAAATATATACAAATATAATGTAAAAATGAATATCTTTAACATAAATATCTTATGCAAATATTATGACTTCAATCACATGAGACGCCAAGTCACCTTTCCATGACCCTGCAATATACCCAGTGGGCAAGAGGGGGGCTAAAGGGTTGTTCTTTGCAGATTAGAAGTTTAACAGTTTTATTACATGGAAGTTCCGGTGTATGACCTCATGAAGATAGTTGCTGTTTAGAAAGTTAACCATTTTATTATATGGAGGTTCCTGTGGTCTGGCTTCATGGAGATATCTGACCAGCCTTACATGTTCAATTATATGTTTTTGAAGTCTTTCTTAAAGAATGAAGGAAACAAAGGAATGAGGGCTCTGGACCTGAGGACAGGTTGTTGATCACAGACCATGTTGTTCTCAACTATAGTTTATCACACAATTTTATTAAGACCTTAGATTCAGTCTAACATTGGAAGTAAATTCTGGATTCATAGATAGATAGAATCCTTAGAATCCATTCTTAGATTCCATAGGAAAATAAGAATGACATACATCATGGAGTTGAAAGGTCATCGACTCTGAATTCTACTCTGTGGTGTTTTCAATTGAATAGGTTATTCAAGACTTCCATTACCTTTGAAGGAAATCCTGTTTTCATGGTGCAGAGAAGATAAGAGAGGGCTCTGGATCCTAGGACAGATTCTGTATTCCAGCATGTGTTGTTCTCTATTCCATAGTTTTTTCAAAACTCTTCCACATGATACCTGAACCACTCAGGTTTACATCAAAGGGGAGGCTCTGGAAGAAAAAAATTGCCTTTACACTTGAAACAGTGAAATCACACAAACGCTACAGTAAATAATTCATGGTTTAAGAATCAGTTTGTTTAATCATTGATTTTTAATTGTTTTTTATTTATGTTGTATTTAATTTAATATTTATGATAGCATCTCACTCAATGCCGTCCTTCTTGCAAGTTCTTCTTGCATGCCCTCATAGTCTACATTTCTTGAATCTACAGAAGGATACGAGCACATGTAATAATTTGTTCTTGCTCCCTTTAAAGTTGTTCTGCTACTGCCTGATGTGATGCTAGTACATGAGGTTTTTCTACTGCTGTGTCTCTTCTTGCCCTCAGGGTTTACCTGATTCACCCCATCTCTGTGGTTTTCTGCTTCTCTTACAGGGGAACCATCATACACAGAGATTCCCGAGAGATTTCCAACCATCTTTAATGCCTGGTATTATTTCAAGCTCTGCTCGGCACAGTTCAATTTCCACTGTAGCCTCAGATTTCGAGTCCTGGGTAACAGGAGTGTTTTCTCAATCTGAGGTACTGTGCTTTGAGGTTCTGCCTCAGGGTCTGATGTGTTGTGAATTTTGAGATCCTTTTCTGGTGGTTGAGGTGGTAAACACACACACACACACACACACAAAGATATAGATAGACATATATATATATATATATATATATATATATATATATATATATATATATATATATATATATATATATATATATATATATATATATATATATATATATATATATATATATATATATAGTATATATACTATATAATAGTACACACACATAATGCTACACATGCAAATACATTTTAATGGCACTCATTGTTTTGATGCAAAATTAAGCAGCACTAATTTCCATTTTACCATTTCTTATAATAAATACATATAAAGGAGACCAATTAAAAGTTTCAACAAAGCAGACATTCATTCACGATGTCCTTTTTAACAAACTAAAAAAATATCCACCAAACATTTGATTTACTAATATATCAATTCAAGCACAAAAATTGGCCATGATGCACATGTTCGGCAATTAAAATATATATATATGTAAAAAAAAACATGGAAAAATCATACAGCATCAGTTTTTCTCAATGTTTACTTCACCTGATTTCAAGTCAAGCCTCTGTTTTTTTATGTCTAGGGTGAAAAGAATGCTTCATAATAAATACACAGACCAAATACACAGCAGCACAGTGACCTTTGGCATGCTCTTGAATCAATGATACCCTGTTTAGCATACAAATGAACAGCATGTGTGCATCCGTGCATCCATCTGTTAACACTCCCTAGTAAGCTGACAGAGATGTGAAAATGGTTGGGGAAATATGAAATGTACTGTCCTTATTAAACACTCATTATTGTGCTTTGTCTGAGCAAAACGATTTTAGGAAGCTGTTGAATGTGATTGAGGGCGGCACCAAATCACTGTTATACAGATGTACGCTGTCTTTTTTTATGGTTTACCATTTCTGTTCTTATTTGTCCACATGGTCAGTCTATATGCGTTGAAATGAGTAAGTGCTACAATAACACATACTCGGTAATGGATTTCTACATGAAATGATTGCAAGAAATATTGACGATGACACAGTATATTTTAATGATCTAAAGTTTATTATGGCATTATGCTTATTATGGAAGTATCATAAAGTAAAGGAGTGAAGTTCATTTCAACTGATGTGTACAGAAGTCTGTGTACCAGCTTTTGAGGAGGGCCGCCTGGGCAATTCTCCAACCCTGACATCAGCTCCGAGCGTCATGGCAGAGGGAACCATGGACTTAGGCTCTTGATTGGAAAATATGGGGGTTGATAGCCATAGACCACCTGAAAGGGAGAGAGGCAGGTGGAAGTAGGGAGCGTGTTGTGGGCATACTCGGCCCAAAGAGGGTTCACGGCTAGTGATTAAGCAAAGGCTGGTCTCCATACCTGGTTAAGCCACTAAGTCTGGCCGTGGGATTGAGGGTGGAACTCGGAGGACAGACTGCTGCAGATTCTTAGCAGCCTGCAAAATTCCTTCCAGAAGGAAGCCGAGAATTGGGGTCCACGATCGGAAACAATGTCTTGAGGGAGTCCATGTAGGTGGAATACATGGACCATCGTGAGCTCTGCAGTTTCTCTGCAGGAAGGTGGATAACTGGTGACATGGGCGATATGGGACCAGGGACGACAAGGAACAGGAAGCGGACGTAGCAAGCCAACCGGGGGTCCAGAAGTAGTCTTGTGTTGTAAGCATTCTGGACAGGCAGTGATGTAGTCCTTGATATCTTGGGACAGTGATAGCCGCCAAAAGCAAGTGCAAACTACAGACAGGGTGCGGGTGATCTCAGGGTGGCAGAACTGGTGGGAGGCGTGACACCATTGAAGAACCTCAGAGCGCAGCTCCACCTGGACAAAAAGTTAATCAACAGGGCAGTCCTCAGGGGGGTTACTGGGACCAGCAGCCTGGCGGACCCTCTGCTCTAATCCGAAGTCCTAGGACTCTAATAGTAACGGTCTCAGGCAGGATTGAGTCAGGAGGGGGTTCCTCCCTCTGCTCAAGGGTATGGTTTTCAGACAAGGCGTCGGGTTTGGTGTTGCGGCTACCCTGTCTATAGGCTAGGGTGAATCGGAACCACCCAAAAAAGAGACCCCACCTGGCTTGATAGGGATTAAGTCGTTTGGCTGACTGGAGATATTTGAGATTGCGGTGGTTTGTCCAAACCAGAAATGGGACCTCAGAGCCCTCCAGCAACGGTGCAGCCGGTCGTCTTTTGCGTGGAGCGAGAACGGCTCCCACCCCTTCATCAGAGGCATTGACTTCCACAATTAATTTTTTCTTGGGGTCTGGGAGCAGAACGGGTGCTTCTGTGACAAGGTTCTTGAGAGTCTCGAAGGCAAGCTCAGTCTTGAGGCCCCAATGAAAGGGCAGGTTAGATGACGAGTCTGTGGGGAGGAAGGGCAGTGGCGGGGGCTGGCCACTCTTGGACAGCATGAATGTGGGCTGAATCCATCCCAATGCTCCCCACAGAGAGTGTGAACCCGAGAAAGTTGGTTTGAGTGACATGAAAATCACACTTCTCAGCTTTAATAAAGAGACTGTTGCTCAGGAGGCGCTCCAGGACGGCCCTGGCATGTCCGGTATGTTCCTCTGGTGTGCAGGAGGAGATGAGGATGTCGTCAAGATACATGAACATGAAGTGGTTCAGCATGTCTCTGAGCATGTCGTTCACCAGTGCCTGGAACACAGCACGGGCATTGGTGAGTCCAAAGTATGACCAAATATTCATAATGGCCAGCTGGGGTGTTAAAGGCTGTCTTCCACTCATCACTCTCCATAATATGGACCAGGTGGTAGACATTGCGAAGGTCCAGCTTAGTAAAAATGGAGGCGCCATGGAGAGCTCAAATGCAGAGGTCACAAAAGGCAGAGAGTAACGTTGCGAATGGTTATGGTGTTCTGTCCACGGTAATCAATACAGGTTTGGAGAGGGTAATATTTCCAGCGCCGGCAGATAAGGAAGAGGGACAGATGATTCCAGAAGCTAATGGTTCTTGTTCATAGCAGTAGTCTCGTGTGGCGACAGCTGATAGAGACGGCCTCAAGGGGGAGCCGACCCCGTGAGAAGATCGATATTACAGTCGAAATGGCGATGGGGAGGTTAGGAGGTAGTGTAAGCTTTGTTGAAAATGGCTACTACCTCATGATAGGACTCAAGAACGGACGAGAGATTGACATCCTCTATTACAGCAACCGAAGGAGGGAGGCTGGAAAGATGGAGACACTGCGACAGGCACTGGGTGCCCCACTCCGAGCAACGGTGGTGGCTGGAGCATGGGAGATGCTATCACCCTTCCGGTTCTTGAGGTAGGACAGTAGCTGAGACATTTTCTGTGTCAATTCGCTGATCTGATGGTTCTGAGCATCCTGGCGGCAAGATAAAGTTGAAGTTGGCTCTGGAAATGGGGTCAGTGGTTTGGCGGCGTGATTTGGCGGTCTGGAGGTCCCTGGTCGGGGAACTGGTTCCTCTGCGGGATCCATAACTGGCCGATTATGCCAATTGTGCATGAAAATGTCTGGTTGGAAATGGGGTAGGTCCAGGGGCTTGAACAAAGGCAGCAGGTCATACAGATTGAACACAAATCAGGGAGGAAATATTCCAAGCAATATTCCCTGGTGTATGAGCTCCCTGTACAAACACAAAAACAATACACAGCAAAGTACAAAAACAGAGAAGCAGCCGTCAAAAAGTGGTAAACTTATTCTTAGCATTCTTCTCACTCAGTCCCCCATGTCCCTCCTCTGTACACGTCCAAACCATCTCCATCTCTCCTCCCTCACCTCATCTCCAAAACATCCTACATGTCCCTCTAATAAACTCATTTCTAATCCTGTCCATCCTCATCACTCCCAATCAACATCTCAAAATCTTCACCTCCAGATTGTGACAAAGTGACCTGTCTCTACACAGGCATGCTACTACACACACTTTTCACTCTCATTTTCTTCTCCATTTACCGCTATGGCCCGGTCTGTGCATACACACACACCGGACTGCACGCCGCTCGAATACGCACTGCACACACACTCACTTCATTTTCAAGTCCAGAACAATATAAATACACCCATACACAAACAAATACTTCCAATTAATTATTTATTTTGTTAAATAATGTCTCTCTATTTATATCTATACATGTATGTTTTGGTTTTTAAGTTATCACTCTCTTCTTTGTTGTGTCAGTCTTCTGGGTTGATTTTGGATTTTGGATGAACTGGAGTGCTGGGTAACGGCTGGCTTTTAAGTACTCAAAAGCCAGAAGTCAGCAAATCCATAACAGAAAGGGTGTAGCATTATATTACCAGGATAAATGTTGATATGGAGTATTATTAATATTATTTTATGATCATCATTGATGTTATCTTTATTTCCACTGCCAGCCATAATTTCTTGTATATTATCTTGTTTTGTCTTGGTTTGTGATATGTGTATTATGCTGGATCCTCCCAATCCTTAAGATATGGTTGAGTCCAAGGGGAGGGGCTTCAGCTTTAAAACCCAGTCTCCTACTTTAGTTCTGTGTGGAAGTTGTTGGAGTTTTAGAGTAGTGAAGTAGTGAAGTAGTGAAGTAGTGAATTTGTGGAAGAGCTACCAAGAAGTTATGCACATGTATGTAGGTGATGCTAACTATGCAAATAGTTTTTTTCATTTTTATGTTTCTTTCATTTTTTACTTTTTCCCTGTAACTTGTGTAAATATTTGGATTTCTCACTGGTGAACTGTAAATAAACATCTTATGATGTTTAGTCTTAGATCTTAACATCTTAGCAAGTATCGCCATCATTTTGGGTAGTATGTGAACTCATAAGGCTGCTCTACAAGACTTGGTGTCAGAAGTGGGATGGCTACTCAACAGACTGTGCCAAGAGGACAGAAGGCAAAGATGGAGCTCAGGCAGAATGGTTACCTCCTGTACGACCCAAGCATATGGCATCCAGGACTGTAGTAGGGATTCCCGCTACAGAATTCGAAGGAGAGATGGTGTTCTCTAGAGGTGTTCCGACAGTTCATGCAGGCTCACTAGCGTTGCAGATGCCCATTCAACCAGCTTCTTCATCTCTGGGTCTAGAGAATCCACAAATGGATCTGCCCACACCAGCCCCTCTAAGAAGTAACACTGCAATGATTACACCCACACCCACTGCCCAGGCGATGCTGATAACTGTGCCAAAGTTACCATGCTTCCAGCAGGGGGACAACATAGAGGACTATTTACATCGGTTCTAATGGCTGCTCTACCACATTTGGTGTCAGAAGTGGGATTTGAACCCATGCCTCCATGTGGAGCGCTGGATTAACCTGCCTTGATATTCAAATGAGTATGAGGGAAAAAGGTCACAAGAGAACAAAAACTGACTTGCTACTATTGCCAACAGCCAGGACAAAAAGCAACTGTGTGCCCAGCAAGAAAAGCCAAGCTGACAGGGTTTTGTTATGTCCCAAGGAAGGAGTACAGTACAGTGAGCTCTATGGGAAACCCCAAGGCGAGTTTGCAGCTATTTCCGGATATGGACAGTAGTTTGCTGCAAGGTGGGACCAAGGGGCCCAGAAAATCAAATCACTAGCCGCGTCTAGAGAAAGGACTTGGAGTCATTTAAAACTTTTATTTGATAAAGCGTTGCAAGATAAAAGATATACTGTACATGCAAGGCCCTACACAGCGTTCAAGAGCCCCTTAGGACTGTTCCAGGTCACAGTTCTTCCCTTCGGCCTACATGGGGCAACAGCCACCTTCTAGAGATTGATGGATCAGGTTCTGCAAGGCAGGAAAGAATGGTCGGCTGCATAATTGGATAATGTGGTGGTCCACAGTGAAACCTAAGCTGATTAACTGACACGCCTCAGACCCTGAGGAGGATCTAGGAGGTCGGCCTACCCTGAACGCAGCCAAATGTGCTTGGGAAAAGGGTGATATGGACTACCAAGGGGACTGCTTAGGCAATGGAGTGCTACGGCCTCAAGTGGACAAGGTGGAGACAGGCCACAAAGATCACACATGCTCTACCAAACACATCTACCTCCTGTCTTAACTTTCCCTTTCACTCTTACAGATACCCTTCTATCACAAATCACTATTGAAACTCTTCTCCACTTACTCCACCCTGGCTGCACTCTTTTCTTCTGTTCTCTAACACTTTCTAATTACTTTGCACTGTTGACCCCCAGGTACTTAAATTCATCCATTTTCCATCATCTCTTCTCCCTAAAACCTCACCACTTCACTGTCTTCCCGCTCATTCACACACACACCCACACACATGTACTTTAGCCACATATTTTAGAGTGTATTTTAATCTCAATAAGAAACTAGTTATTTGCAGTACTTGTTACGTTATTGGTATGAAATGGGAACACCATGCACAATTCGGACTGAATTGAATTTGGCTCATGAACAACATATCTGATAAAACATTTAAATTTGCAATAAAATGGCAATAAAATGTGTTGTATCTTTTACAGTCTTGTGTTGGTTTCCTTTTCCCAGTTTTTGTCCCCCACTTCTCCCATTTTCACCTGATTCCTAAAACAATACAAAAATGTACTATTGTCCTGAGGACAGAAACTTAAGACACAAGTTTATGGATACATTTTTGCACATTCCATTCTCCATTTAGTATCCATTTGCTGTTAGAATAATATCCAAAGGTTTGGAATATAAAATGTGATGTTCAGATATCTACAAACATTTGTGCAGTCAGTGTCAAAGTGTACAGACCTTTACTTAGAGAAAGAAAAAGCAAAAGATGTGATCAGAATTCATACAATTGCCTGGTTGTTTTTGGCTCACAGTAAAGGAACCTGATATGATCTGCAGTTGTGGAAGGTGTGTAATTCATTTGATATGACTGTCAGTGTCTTTTCTGTATGAATGAGCTCTGGATTCATTACACTTATCCCCACACTATCACTGGTGCTGTTATTGCTCTTGGGTTCTCCAAAAAGAGTAATAAATAAAATACCAACCAGAGGTCTTCACACTTTCTTTTCTGCCTGATGTGTTTTTATGCCTATTATTAGGAAAATACTTGCTTCTCCTGAGAATGTCTTCCATATTAATATTACAGCAAACCATTTTGCACTCTAGTCTCTGACCAACGAAATAGACTTCATGACTTATGACACCTCATTGCATTTTTTGACTGTACAATTTGGTTACACAAAGGCTAGCTCAGTTTAGAAGAACATCTCTGGTTACGTTTCTTAACCCTAGTTTCCTGAGGGAATGAGATGAAGTGAAGATGACTTTCTCTGAGAGAGAAGATCCCAGCTAAGGGGAGTATTCCATGGTGGCTGCTCAAGCAGACCGGGCTACCAAGAGGATATGAACTCCATCACCGTGAACTCTCTCCAGAACTTGAGGGAGCATGCCACTGGGGAGGAATGTGTCTCACATTCCCAGAGGATCTGGAGGGGACAGTGCAAATTCTCCTTAGTCATACACAGATCTGTCTGGGCACTGCCTTACAGTGAGGGGCTTGTTTGCTCTTACTCTATTGACTGCCATCAGGATCGCACTGATCCAGGCAGGTGATAGGCATGCCTGCATTGTGGTGGAATCCCACACGCGGCCTAAATCAGTGATCCTCTGTGCTAGAGAAAACATAAGATAAAAACAAAAGAGATGGTTGTTGACTTCAGGAGGACAAAACACAACTGAACATCAACAACTCCACTGTGGAGATTGTACAGAGCACCAAATTCCTCCTTGTTCACCTGGTGGAGAACCTCACCTGGTCCCTCAACAGCGGCTCCATTTCCATCGGTTTGGGAATTGCACCTTCTCAGACCGCAAGACCCTGTAGAGGATAGTGAGGACAGTTGAAACGAGCATCAGGGTCGCTCTTCCTTCTGTCCTGAACATTTACACCACACGCTGCATCCGTAAAGCCATCAGCATTGTGGCTGATTACACACATCCCTCACACACACTCTTCACTCTCCTGCCATCTGGAAAGAGTTACAGAAGCATTCAGGCCTTCACAACCAGAATGTGTAACAGCTTCTTTCCTCAAGCCATCAGACTCCCCAACACAAAGTAACTGATACACACACACACACACACATACACACACTTATCTTTTATGTAGCACAATTGTATACAACATGGTCGGCACTGTGTAGTGCTTATTGTCTTGACCACCCCCCCCCCCCTTTTTGTTTTTTATTTTTTATTTTGGCACATGTTCCTTTTGCCTTTGTTTATTACTAACTATTTTTTTTAGAATCATGCACAGTCGTGTGTCTTGTTAATTTATGTTGTCTGTTGTAGAAACCTTGTTTCGTTTCACTGTATACTTCACTGTATATTGTTGAAATGACAAAAGTCTTAACTACTTGACTTGACATTGCCTCAGTGTTCTCACTCTAAACCAAAGTCTCTTTAGTGTTCTTGGGTTGAGCTAAGAGGAAGCTGTATAATGAGGCATAATGCACCTCCTGAATGGGTCAGGTCTGCTTTGCTGAAGCCCATCTATTGAAGATGAAAGTCCTCAGATTCATCACATCATTGGGTTTCAATTTCAAGTGGCCTTTTCAAGTGGGGAGGTGTGCGAGTAGAGACGCTCTGCTTCTGGGTTTCCCTATACTTAGTACTTGGCTGCAGCGGCAGAGGATTTTCTGAAAGGCTGCAGATTGGGCGACCGAAGCATTGAAAAGCTCCAGATGTACACAGATTGATGTCTTTTGGCACACTGGTCAGTGATCCCTGTGACTGTGCATATCGCCAGGTTCAAAACATATCACCAGGTTCAGCTACTTCATTGTCGCAAAGAAGCCATTATAAGTAGACTGACAAACACAATAATGACAAAGACAGTAAATCTGACAATCTCCCTGTTATCTTGGGTGATTTGGAGCTCCACTTACTGATGGATGAACTGAAATGTTTATCTTGCACTCCTCAGGCTCTGGGTCCAGCAGACTCAAGAGTGAAAACTGGCATTGGATGACAATCTTTACAAGTAGGAAAATGGTGCAGAGAGAAGAAGCATAACCTACTGAGGAAATGGAATAGACTCAAACACAGACTTTCTCTCTTCCCACCCACTGCATTACGGTCACGGCAAAGTAATATGTTATGTAAATGTGTGCTGAAAGCACATGATACCAGACACAGGCAAGAGCTGGAAAAGAGAGATTATTACAATAAACAGGCGGATAATCCAAATCTGCTAGCAAACATGTACAGTAAATGTTATACAGGCAAAGGTTGAGCAAAAAACATGAAAACCATAGACATACACAAGATGTGATGAGAAATGAAACATCTAGAACTAGATGAGTTACTTAATTGAAATGAAACTGCAGATATGAGTACAATGTGTATAGAAAATGTACTTGAATTTGTGAAGAAAACAATACTAGAAAACATGAACCCGGTGATGAGACAGGGGTCGAGACATTCCTGAATGAATAAAAGCACATAGATAGATATGATGAAGCATGCTGCTGTAACACTGGGAATTTCTAACAAGACGTTGTGTTTCTGTAAAAGATGTAGTGTCTATTGGTAAATAATAGCATTCAAATAATTTAGCAGGATGAAATGATGCGATCTAATAAACAAAGTGTATAAAAGTGAAATATCCACGGGTAAATATTGCCCATGAGAACAATACTATACCATTAGAACCATAATCTGTATCTTGTCTGTTCATAATCTGTGTCTTGTCTGTTTCTTTGCATGAAATATATCACAAAATTCTAAAATCTGTATCGGATTGAAAATATGGCTTTTTATTGGCTGAAATGAGACAAGTTTAAAGCATTTCAAAGTTGTGTCGTCTTCGTCCACATCGTCCACAGATGTCTTTGTCCACATGAATAGAACTATTAAAGCAGAAACAATTCCTAAATCATCAATATTACTCTGACATCTCCAGAGATTACCATAATTTGGTTCTGCACTGACTAGCCAATTAAATTTTGGCTTGCATTAAATGATGTCCCATCACTAAGAATTTTTTAAATCCTATAGCTGTTATTTGAATACAATATTCATTCATTCATTCATCTTCTACCGCTTTATCCGATTCCTCGGGTCACGGGGAGCCTGTGCCTATCTCAGGCGTCTATGGGCATTAAGGCAGGATACACCCTGGATAGAATGCCAACCCATCGCAGGGCACACACTCACACATTCACGCACACATTCATACACTAGGGACAATTTTCCAAGGTGCCAATCAACCTACCGTGCATGTTTTTGGACTGGGGGAAAAATCCGGAAACAAACCGGAGAACCCGGAGAAAAAACCCCTGAGGCACGGGGAGAACATGCAAACTCCACACACACATTCCCGAGACGGGAATCGAACCCGGATCCTGGCGGTGTGAGGCGAACGTGCTAACCACTAAGCCACCGTGCCCCTTATTGAATACAATATTATTATTATTATTATTATTATTATTACAGTAACTACCAGCTTGGTTTGTATTTTAAATAATCCTGCCTATAGATTAGGACTGTGTAGCTCCAAAACTGTTTAATGATTCACGTCTTGATGCATAACCAGTGATATGATACATAAAAGAAGCACATAAAGCAGTTACCAGTGCATTGTGACAAGATTTCCATAAGATTACACACAGTATGGTGCAATGGAAAAAATACAATTTAATATGATACAAATAGTTCACTTTTATTTCTTTGATTCAGACAGACAGCAAATGATCAGTTTACTTAACTGACTTCTAACACATGGCCCTTTCACAATCATGCTTTTGTAGTGCAATGAAAAACCCCAAACAAACAAAAAAAAAAAACAATGAAATAAAGCCAGAAGTTCTTTTCCTGTTGTGTCTCCCAGAAGATGCAGCTCTACATCTATATTCTACATATTCTTCAGTCTACATTTAAAATATTGCTCACAAATTATTGGTCACTGTTTTAAATAACATCTATTAATAATTACATAGAAAGAAATACTTTTCACAGATGCAAACACATTAAAACCTTGTGCTTGATACACACTTTTTTAACTAGTACGAATGCACAAAATCCAATCTTACCATCTCTTATCAATACCATACCGACAGCATATGATCAACCTGATTGCACTTGTTGGTGGGGATTGGAATTTTCTTCAAAAAGAAAACAAAGGTCTATTGTATTATAGCGTGAGAAGATCCGACCAATATGTTTGCATGTGTGCCTTTATAAAGAGTAGAGGTAACTGTAAAAATCAATATGCTACAGTTATGGATATTCATCTTGAAACGCATAACAAAAATGTCTCGGTCAGTTTATTTTCCTTTGTAGATTGTAATACATTTTTGTTTTTTTCAATCAAATGTCAAGTTCATTGTCTTTGAGAGGATACAGTGGAAAAAAAGTTCAAAGGACTAAACAAAGTGTCTAATATAATGTCAGAACGGTTGAGATTTGTATCCGAACATAAGAGCACTACTGAAGACTAAGCACCTTGAAAATAATAACGAATTGAAAAAGAATAATTTTATATCAATTGATCATTAGAAGCTTTCGGTTAGAACCATTAATGAGCATAAACAATTCAGACCTGTGAGAATACATAATGGCAAATTACCACAGTAATGTGTACCTGCCTCATTATCTCTTTTTACACAAACACCAGTTGCTCTGCCACTTGACCCACAACCATTAGCATGTTTTTTGTTTTTTTTTTGCACCTGTGGGTTGTTTCACCCATACCCTGATATTGTTTACTGTTATTAAAGTCTGTGTATTTACCTGTCAGTTATAATGTGTTCCTTGGGTTTCCTTAGTCTGTTTTATTCAAAATGATCGAAATTCTGTTAAAGACCTAAAAACAACTGCTAAAGCTAATATTCTAAATGATAATGCAAATGTTTCAGGGTCTTCACTTGGAAGTTTATTACACCACCTCGGTGTCAAAAGAGAAAAAAACAGTACTACGGTTTTCAGTAGGTGTGAAAAAAAGCTCTAAACAAACAAATAATTCTTTCAAAAATGGAAGTGTTAATTATTTACTTTCATCAATGAATGAAATGCAGTGAATGAAGAAAAGAGAAATGGAAATCAAATCAATATTTGGTGTGAACGTTCTTTGCCTTTAAAACAGCAGCAATTCTCCTAGGTACACTTACACACAGTTTTTGAAGGAACTCGCTTGGTAGGTTGTTCCATCTTGTTCCAACCTACGTTCTCACATTCTTCTGTCTCTTCATGTAATCCCACACACACTCCATGATGTAGAGATTTAGATTTTTCTTTTGTTCACTCACTTTGCATTTTGTAAATTGACGATCATTATTTATATTTCTGAAAGCATTCCCTGTTTACAGCATTTTTTCTAACTGCCTAAAACCTTTGCACAGTACTGTATACATGTATATTATCTCTTACCCTCATAGACAGGAGGCAATGTGGTGCAGTGTGAAGATTAACATGAGCTTTGAGGTAAGAGGGTGCTGGTCCTTTTTTTCCTGTTTCGAAACCGGAATTCATTCATTCGAATGTATTTCATAATGTACAGTTTTTAGAATAGAATAGCCTTTATTTGTCACATATACATTACAGCACAGTGAAATTCTTTTCGCATATCCCAGCTTGATGTTGGTAGCTGGGGTCAGAGCGCAGGATCGGCCATGATACGGCGCCCCTAGAGCACAAAGAGTTCTTGCTCAAGGACCCAAGGGAACAGCTTGGCCATACCGGGGCTCGAACCCGGATCTTCCGATCAGCAGCCCAGCGCCTTAGACCACTGAGCTACCCCCTCCCCTTTTGTAACTTGCTCTGAATAACGTCGTCTCCTGAATGCCACAGAAATACGACAGGCATTTAAGTCAAACCGGAACTTATAATAATACATATTTAAAAATGGGTTCTAGTGTTGTGGTATTACAAGTAGTAATAATTAACTAGCGTGTCCTATATAGTAATATAGAGATCATTGGCAACCTAAAGAAATGCTAATAATTAGCGTTCAGTTGCATTGATTATGCTCATATGCTTTCACTCGCCAATTTACCAGGACACCTAACCCACTCGTGCATGCAATTACCCAGTAAGCGTGCTGTTCACGTCTCATCAGCTGAATGATCTGAATCACAATATTATCAATTGTATCTGATGAAGCATGAGAATTTATTTTATTGATTACATACAAATTTTTATCACCCATTCTAGGATTGTACATTTCATTAAACAACTTTTTAAGTTAATTGCATCAGTACACACATTGTAAATGGCTTTATTCAAACCAAACTTGATTAGATTGGGGGTCGTCAATAAATGTTTCTTAGTTTACACTTGTTTAACTTCATCAGTCCGAAAGTCTATCCATAGATGGTTTTGTAGCTGGCAAATAAGAGATAAAGGGTTTATTCTATTACATCTCTAGTTAGAGTGAGCTGATTCAAAGATTTCACATGAGAAAGTCCATTATCCAACAGTCAGACATAAAATAAATGCTCAATGGTTTAAGAAGTATTACATTTTATTTTTATTAAATAATATCAGTTGTTTGTGGTAGTTGTAGACAATGTTTTATTATGAAAATGGCTTAGTTGTGTGTCTCCCTCGCAGAGATAAAAAGTAATGAAGTACAAATTCTTTGTTACTGTAGATTTCTCTGGTATCAGTTCTTTACTTCACTATTTGCAACTTTTTACAGATGCTGAATTAAATTCTTAAGCAGAGGTATCATTATATACTGTATAGTTGAAACATTACTGTTTTGCAAAATTGTGTATAGTAATGTCTTAAATTATTAACAAGCTACAGTACATAATACCCCATACTGATCACCTGAGTAGGCTGAGTCTCAATTTCCATGTTATGATTGGTGTCACGTTACAATCTCTATTATAACATTAGAACTTCCTGTAGTGTGCTCAAGTCTCGATCTTCATCCAGGAAGAGACGTTTAAATGCTTTCTTTCCATAGTAAAGATCTCATTAGATTTATAATTCAATTTAAAATTTTATTAAATTGTTTAATGAGAACAATCACTGCACACACAAAAAAGCAGATTTTTCTCAGATCTAAACCAAAATTGTCATCTGACTGACATGAAGGAAAGTGGCTTCAAAAATTCACTCCAGAAATCAAGCAGCAGAGGTCATGGTGTTTGTGATGGCAGGTCTATTTTGAACCTAAACCATGGAGTCTGGAAAAACTGTCACAGGTGGAAATATTTTGAACAATTATTTGTCATCTAAAAAAAATAAAAAATACCAAGTCCTAAAGGCTTACAGTAGCAATGCTGATCTTGCTCCTCCTGTTCCTTTGTCCTACTGATGATGTTGAATCTTTATCCACTCTTCTCAAGACCCTTGATGGAAATTAAATGCACCTTGCTGAGTGTGTGAAACAAAGAATCTGGACTCTTGGTTTCAGGCAGCTGTTTAGCATGTGAAGAGCCATATGGAGTGGGAGCTGCTCAGGGTTCATGCCTTGTCGTTTTGAGTGTGTGCAGTTTAAGAGGTGTGTGTGTGTGTGTGTGTGAGGCCAAGCCTCTTATTTCTTTCCCTTCAGAACAGAAACCTGGAATATAGCCTGTAGTCATAGCAACAAACAAGGTTCAATGGAGCTGAACCAGCGAGCGAGCGTGTCTAAAAACGTGAGCCTTTGCCTCAGTCTCGAGAGGTAGAGGAAATTGAAGGTGCTACAAGGTCTCACAAAATACCGGACTCCATTTTTTTATATATATAGAACAATCGGCACCCTGGGAAAAAGAGAAACGTGACCAGAACATGATATTAAAAGGTCTAAAGATGTACATGAGTTACATAGTGAATACAAAACGTGCAGGATTCTAAACGTATATATTCGGTGTTAATATGCTTATAAACAGTATATTACGTAGTGGGCAAGGCAGGTTAATAATAATGACAGTGTATGAATGCATGATTAATGCTTTATAAATGTTTCTATTTGTGTCAAGTGTCTGCAGATTTCTGTAGTACACAAGAGAAAGGAATGGAGATTTGTTCAGCATTTGAGGTGAGAATCGTTCTCAGGTTCGTCTACAGTACATCATTAAAATATTCAGCGATCTCCATTGATTGAGTGCTACCTCTATCATCTATCATTTCCTTGAAGCAGACACTCACAGTAGTAGATTTGCTACCAATCTTCAGCAACTAACTTTGTTATATAGCATTAAATTAAAGTAGTGGGGCCAGAGAACCTAAGCTACTGGTCAATATTGAATTACACTCGCCGCAGGATTGAGGAAAGGAGAGGAGGCTTTTCCAGGACATTTTTGAAGCAGGATATAACTAGTTTTAATGGATCGTATTCCTAATTTCATTTAAGAAAAGCTACAATTAGTGGTAGTCGGGATGCTGTAAATAATTGCTTTGAAATATCTAACATATACAAATGTCACATCATGTGACACAACAAAGGTCATTTTGAAGTGTTGAGCAGATCAGATACATATCAAACACCATTCGTCTCCCAAAACTTCAACAAACATCTCATCAGTCTCCTCCATGAAGGAGAGAAGATATGATGCTACCCAGTGGCCCTGTCCAATCCAAGCTTATTTCTGTAGAGCTTTTCACAATCAACATTGTCTCAAAGCAGCTTTACAGAATATAAAAATTATAGAACAAAAATTTTATATAAATGATTTGTGCATTTATCCCTGATGATGAAACTCCGGGGCGACTGTGGCAAGGAGAAACTCTCCCTTAGATGTGTGTGTTTAGTTTGCATGTTCTCCCCGTGCCTTGGGGATTTTTTCTCCAGGTTCTCTGGTTTCCTCCCGGTCCAAAAACATGCACAGTAGGTTGATTGGCACCTTGGAAATTTGTCCCTAGTGTATGAATGTGTGTGTGAATGTGAGTATGTGTGTCCTGTGATGGGTTGGCATTCTATCCAGGGTGTATGCCCATAGATGGGAAGGGAAGATCAGATAAAGTGGTAGAAGATGAATGAATGAATGAATCTTCATGTACCACAAGACAGTGGTGAAAAATTCTTGGCCCTGTCCCTTGTTGCAGACATCAAATTTAAAAAAGTTTAATTCCCAAATTATTTGTATTATTAATTCTTCAAATTAATTTTAATAGCTATAATTTTATTAACAAGTCATTAATTCAGTGCACATTTCTGTTTGATCAAAAATAATGAATAAACATTAGTGAAAAATCTATTTTAATCACTGAACAATAGTTTTTCTGATGCTGTATGTCTCAAATGAAGCACCAAAACAGTTTGGTTTCTTGAAGATTTTACAACCTTACATGTCTTTACTGACTTTAAAGATTTATATCTTTTAAAGTGATTACATTAAAAGTTTTACAATAATATTTTGCTAAGTTTGGTTTCACTAATAATAATAATTTGCAGAAATCAATAAAACTGTTCTTCATGTTGATTATAGTGTTAAACACCTGAAAAGCATCAATTTAATATAGTTATAAAAATTTTAAATGTGTAATTTAGTTGAGTGATTAATCAAGATTAAACATTTGAATCAATTGAGAGCCATTAGAAATGTGGCTTAGTGGTTAGCACGTTCGCCTCACACCTCCAGGGTGTGGGTTCGATTCCCGTCGCGGCCATGTGTGTGTGGAGTTTGCATGTTCTCCCCGTGTCTCAGGGGGGTTTTTCTCCGGGTTCTCCGGTTTCCCCCAACGGTCCAAAAACATGCATGTTAGGTTGATTGGCACCTTGGAAAAATTGTCCCTAGAGTGTGAATGTGTGTGTGAGTGTGTGTGTACCCTGCGATGGGTTGGCATTCCATCCAGGGTGTATCCTGCCTTAATGCCCATAGACGCCTGAGATAGGCACAGACTCCCCGTGACCCGAGGGAGGATCGGATATAGCGGTAGAAGATGAATGAATGAATGAATGAGTATACATTTGACTTTTTTAGCAGGAGGCCCCCTTGTGTCAGGTGTGTCATGGTACATGGAACAGACAAGTCGGTGAACTTTATTTATACCTGCCCACCTGATTTGAAAAAATCACATTTTTTCTTATGCTGCTTATGCTGCAGTCTGCTTTATTGGGGCCCCAACCCCATGCCATCACACCCCCGCCCCCACACCAATTGCTCGCAACCCTGGCCTCCTACAGAGAATAACATATGTTCACATATCACCACATCTCCCCGCTTTAAAGATTTGCACTGTTGGTCAAATTTAGCAATATCTACTGCTCGTGAAAGTTATTCTTCTCCATAATTACAACAGAACATGACAGAATTTATACATCTCACAGTACACAGTAGAAGTCAACATCCAAGGAAATACATGGCAACAGTACAGTTGTCAAAAACTATTAACCCAAAGCACAATCCTTAAATTTTACAGCTTGTCTAACTTCTCTACCAGGAAGATTTTTCTTTTCCAGGTGGGCGCATGAGTGTTTGGTGTGATGGAAACTGAGCTACTAGACACATTCATCATGTCTGTACTTAAATCTATCACAATACAATGTTCAGACATCACCACACAGTGAATCCTTTTGTGGCCCCAAAAAACCCCACAAACTTACAATTTGCTCCAGATGAGAGTTTATATGATGTCAGCACCTCAACTGAGCAAAGTGTACACTCTGTATCTGCGTCACTATATTCCATAAAAGTATGTTTTATGTTTCAAGTCATAAAATGTATGTAAATATAGTTTTTTCCACACTTCTATTAACCTTTGCAGCTGAGACGCATCATTTAACTTATCCGTATTAAACAGGCTTAACATTAATCAGCACACTCATTTTATTACTTTTATTACATCGTAGTTTACAAAAGTTGACATTCAGTTAAAAACTTTTTTTTAGATCATTTCATACTCTAGATTCTAGTTTTTCTTTGAGGTCCCATCCTGCCATTTGATGGGTAAATGGATAAATTTGGATGCTTCAGGCAAATGTAGGATTTTTATTAGTGAAATAAAACTCAATATAATATTCTTGTAAATATTTGAAAGTAATGATGGTGTTTTCAATGACATAAATTATCAGCACCCCAAAAGGAACCTTTGTTTCCACACGGACGTATAATCAGTTGATACAGGAGAAACTGCAACTCTAGCAACTTTCATACTTATTACATAATCAGAGAATATTTGTTTTTTCGTGCATTTTATTTATTTTTTGCATACTTAAGTTGAATACTTTGAACCTGAGATTCGGATTGTTTTATTTATGTATATATGAAGAGAGATGACAGAAATCTAAAAATTATATTTTATAAAAGCACATGACAAATAAAAAAGACAAAGTCATTTCAGTTTTTGGCATTATGAAAAAATGTCACAACAAACACACTGGTGGATTTTTGATGCTTGATTTGAGGCTTGATGCATCAGTAAAACAAATGTCTAATGATTAAAAAAAATTCACTGGAGTTTAAGTAGGACGTACAAATACTTGTGTACAAATACAAATAGTGAAGAAAAATAAAGTGCTGATACCAGAGACATCTAATTAAGTACAGTAGCAAAGTATTTATATTCTATTATTCCAACCTCTGACCCACTGTTCCAACTTTTTTGGGGTTGTGTTTCTGCATAAGCACTTGCTCTGATCTAAACGCAGTGTTGTGCATTAAAATGAACTAAACAAAGATCTGAGACAGGTACACTGCCTCTATTTGTGTTACTCAAGGAATTGTCTTAGATGTATTCTGAAATAAAAAAAATGCTGAGCATCCACATACCAGTAGAATGACATGTCATGGTTGCAGAGAACGCTGGCCAGATACAGGATATATGGTATAAATAGCAGTGGGGAAAGAATAAAGGAGTCACTCAGGGAAATGGAGTTCGTCATCACCATAAATTGCTATTGCAATTCAAATACAACAAAATTAAAACATGTAGCTGCAAAACCAGCAAGGTAATGTAAAACTATTGGAGGAGAGATGCTATCAGAAATGACATGGAGGTCAAGGAGGATGAGCATAGATAGTAATCCAGAGTCGGAGGAAAGGAGGACGACACTGATGATTTTTTATGAAAGCTGGTTCGATGCTGTGTTTTGGGTCAAATAGCAGATTTAAAGGGTTCAGAGAGGTTACGATGGTCAAGATGATCTAGCTAGAACCAGTCACAGTAGTTTGGCACTGAATGACAGATGGGAAACGGTTTGCAGTTACTTGGGGTTGGGAAGGTTTTTCTGAGTGTTTAAGTTTTGGTACGGTTGGTCTAAAGAGAGCCTCTAATCCCAGAAGTGTGAGATAAGTATATTGACTTGATTATTGTAATTATCGGGTCAGGCAGGGCTGCAGTGCTTGGGCTTATGAAGTAGCAACCTGATATATATATATATATATATATATATATATATATATATATATATATATATATATATATATCTATATATATATCTATATATAAATATATATATATATATATATATATATATAAAGCCAGCAATAAAAAAAACAACATGCACAATAATTTAAGCTAAATTGTTTAAAGCTTATTTAAACAATGTTTATTAAATAGCTTCAGTACAAATGGAAAACAATAAAGTTCAAAATGAAACTATATGAGCTACAAAAAACAGCACAAGTGTTGTAAGTAAGGACTGTGTGACTTTAAGCAAGTAACTGCTTCTTAACGTATTAAATAACATTGAAATTTTAAAAACACTGTCAAAGGGGATACAATGACTACAAATGATTTTGCAGTGACAATAAATGTGTTTTCTAAAGCCTCTGAATTCACAGACCACTCTGAGATGTGTGCGCATTTGTGCGCACTGCCGCAATATTTCAAAGAACCAGAGTGTAAATAGAGTAAACAACAAGCGGAAATGATGCAGGTCGAAGCGTCTCAACAAAAGTTCTGCGATATGTCAAATTATGATGTCATTATTACTGTCATTTAGAAGTTGGCTTTACATGAACTACTAATCACTCAAACAATTATTAAAGCTAAATTATTAGGTTGAAGCATCCTAATTGTCAGGAAGCAGACAGACAACAGAGTTAAAAGGTTAACACTCCCACCAAAGAGAAACACATGAGAAACGAGAACATTGAAACCTCCATGTTTTGTTCATGCAAAGAACAGGACAGGCTGTTATTCGACATTGTTATTGGGAAAGAATTAAAAACATGGACATGAAGGGTTTTTAGGCACTAATTTATTTAGATTAAGTTAGATGTAATCTTGCAACATTTTCTGTAGAGTTCTCATGTTGGCTTCATGGAAGCCAGTAATCAGAAGATTTTCGCATTATCAAGTTGTTTAGTGTTCATCTGTTAATGGACAGTTTGTCACTCAAGACAACATCCAGTCTGAGACTCGACGAGGGGTTGTTTTAGTGGTGACAATTGTAGGGTCTCGTTTGATTTCATATTATTCCAGCACAGCTAACAAAAAACAGACTTTGCTGTGATTTGGGAAATTAACCAACTGAATTTTAGCAACACAGTAAACAGTGGAGTGAAAATCAATAGTTAAAGGGTGAGCGGGGTTAATAATGAGGGAGTAAAAAGCTCCCATTAGAATAATTACACAGTGAGAAGCCAACTCAAGCTCTCCAGAAAAACAACACATTTTATGACTTGGGTGGTCTGTAAGCAGAGACAATAAATGTAGGTTAAGGGTCATTTCATTGTACTGACGGCAACTGGAATGAGGAATGATCAGACGCCAGGACTGGTTTGGCTTTATCGTTTTCACGATACATCAACAGGAGACCACCCTCATAGCGGGAAGTTTTTTGTAATCATTGTGGGGGAAATATTTTACCACCCTATTTTATTTTTCAAGATTTTAGTGCACGACAGAAAAAAAGCAATATTTTTGTTTTTAATGATTTTTGAGACTTAAGGAAAGGAAACATAAACAACATACAGGAATGCACAAGGGCATCCACAGACAAGCCACACATTCAGGTGGTAGGAGGGTGGGGTGGTGATGGACGGTGGGGTAGTGAAGGGAGGGGGGGGGGGGGGGGGGGGGATCATGGTCCGAGTCTAGAAATGTAGGTATTTTTGACATCAAGCATCAGAATATGCAAAAGTGTGATGGAATTAATGTTCAAATCAGATGTGTTAGTACAGTATGGCTATTTCAGAAATTCCTAATCTACTACATTTCCAAAGTAACCTTCCCAACACTGCCTGTAAGTACATTTAATGGCAAATTCTTTTGTACTTTTACTCAAGTGAAAACACATTTACTTTGACTGGAGTAATATTGTACAAAAGGTATCTTTAACTCTAGTACATGGTTTGTTTACTTCCTCAGTCACTGCTGCATGAACCTAGATGAGTGATTATACATGTACAAGAGAACTCTGGGGATTCCTTATAATATATGACAAGTTAATTTCAGAATGCTACATTTTCAGCACCATGCTATTTTAAGCACTCTGGTTCACAACACCAAATCAGGTCTTCAGGGAACTTGGCACTGTTTTTTCCCTGAGCATTTCCGTACCATGCTAAAATATTCCATAAGAGCCTTCAGTGGTGAAATGAGCTTTCTTCTTTATTCTGAAGATTTAAACACTCCTCTTTAAACACTCATGACAAAAGTTGGAAATGATGTATTAGTCTTTAAGCTCTTTGTATGATACGTGATCATAGACGTGAAAAATGGAAGACCACCGGAACTGTTGCCAAACTTTTAGGTTTCCTTTACAAATCTTTAACTTGTTTACTGATTTATTACAGCATCATGATCATCATCAGAAATGTAAAATAATTTCAATGATTGTCCATTAATTGTGTCCAGAAAACCACATCATGTGATATATGATGTAAAATAATTTCAATGATGGTCCATTAATGGTGTCCAGAAAACCACATCATGTGATCTACAGATGACTTTTATTGGTTACTTATGGTAACGACCAATAGAAGGCATCTGATTAGCACTAGTTTCCTACAAGCACCATTCAAGTTTCTATCCAATGAAATTCTCCTTAATATTATTATCATTAAAACCATCTGGAAATATCATAAAGGCTAAAAACAAAGAAGTGTAGCATCTGATCAACATGTCCACATTTGCTTATCTGTTGCCTGAGTATCCTGCAAACACACGAGCAAAGTAAAAGTGCACAGGCTGTTTTACTGCCGTCGCAGGGTGACCTGGAGTCCAAGAACTCCTCCAAGCACAAACTGATATAATTGGAAAATAATGCAGTGGGGCTGAAAATAAAGGGCAGTGGAACTTCTGGGAATTGGTGCCAATTTCCACCAAGATTTGTTAGCACAGAACACACTCTGCACTCTTAATGAATCCACACTGTAAACTACATTTTTGATGTAGATCGTCAGGATATATGCCTTATTTTTTTATATTATGTTTTTGGTATCTAGACAAAAGGAGTTTGGTTGTTTATTTGTTTTTTTGAGACCTGGTAATCAAGATCCTGACCTTTGATTCTTATTAGTTGAATAAGTAAACTGTTGTTCTGCTGGAATGTTGAAGTTCTGTATTCCATAATGTCAGCAGATGCCATTTTGATAATGCAACTAGTCTACACCTTTATTGGGATGAAGCTTTCTACAGGACAGACAATAAGTGTCATAGTGTCATATACTGCATAAATGAAAATTATCATATATAATATACTCTATAGTGGGGCACGGTGGCTTAGTGATTAGCATGTTCACACCTCCAGGGTTGTGGGAGGGGGGGGGGTGTCGAGGTCGAGTCCCGTCTCCACCATGTGTGTGTGTGGTGTGTGGTGCATGTTCTCCCCGTGCCTCATGAGGTTTTCTCTGGTTTTCCGGTTTTCCCCGGTCCAAAAACATGCACGGTAGGTTGATTGTCCCTAGTGTGTGAATGTGTGTGTGTGTGTGTGTGTGTGTGTGTGTGTGTGCCCTGCAATGGGTTGGCACCCCATACATGGTGGATCCTGCCTTGATGTACAAAGACGCCTAAGATTCCCCACGCAGGTACATGTTCCCCGCGACCAGAGGGAAGATCGGATAAAGCAGTAGCACCTGTTGGGCGCGGTTCTTTGAGATTTGTAATCTTTAGCATTTTCAAAAGTAACTGTAATTTAATTGCACATTTTTTCCTCAGTAACTATAACAAATTACTGTTACTTTTATTTTGTAATTAAATAACATAATGCCGGTACATGTAACTAGTTACTCTCACACTGGTATTACCTTAATACCACTTCTAAATGTATGAATTGAACCTCTAGCAAACTCATAAAATCACTATGTCTATGCATTTCTTATTAGCCTTGGATTATGTGACATACAAGTTCCTGTATATGAACTTGTCCGGAAAATGGATCATTGGAATGGATCATTCTGTTTTGTGCTACAAACACATCATCATAGATGAAGAAAAAGAGATTTGAAGATTTTTTTCTGGCACCCCTATTGCGCAGCTCTCACATTCCCCTTCTTCATCTATCTGGTATTAGAAGGCTCGTTCATCCTGCATTTTGTGTAATAAACTCAGTGTTTTGTAGTACATATCAACATTCTGTTTCCCTAAAATATTTACCTACACTAAATGAACCTAATGGCGAGTATAAATATTGGCGAGGAGACAAATGTAGTGCCGGCTGCGAGAGGTTTATTAGGATGAATCTTTACAATTGAAACTTCCATTCTAGCCAAAGTTCCAGCTCATTAAAGAAAAGCGACTTCAACCAAACCACTTTGTCTTAATTGAGTCTTTATGAGGCGTATTTGTTCTCGGGAGCGAGCTTGTCGTGTTGTCCTCACTATAGTGTTGTGACCAGAGAATACATTGTAAAAGTAAGGTTTTGTGTGTCTGAGGGAATGTCCACGCGTCGTGTGATGTTTATTCGTGTGTTCTGACCCTTTTAAATGTCAGCTGATGGCGACTGAGCATGACTGATTGAGCTGCTTCCGTCCTCTCGGCCCGAAAGTATACGCAGTGGAAGGAAAGCTGACGAGTTGAAATTAACTTGCACACCGGGTTTCTTTTGAAATATCAAGCTGTAAAGGCTATTAGACCACACAGAACGCATGTTGCATGTTGAGAACAACAAAGCGGGTGTTTCAGAAACAGGGGCAGTAGAGTGGGCTGTGAGCTACAGTGTAAAAAGGCGTGTTTCCAATAGAGTCCTTCTTTACGCAAAACAAAATACATTTTGTCGCGTTTAGGAAAGACCACTTGGAACTCTCTACAGACAGGAACAAATTGAACCAAGGAAAGTTGAGGTTGTAGAAAAAGAAATAACTGAGCAAATCTGCTGGAGAAGAAATAAAAAAAACAGTGTGTATAATTAGGCCGGCCACCTGTCCTGCGTTTTGTGTTTCCACGCCAAAAACTGCACACGGCTCCGAAATGCTCACAAAGTGAATTCCTTTGAAAAATGCATTTCACTTATTTCTAAACATGTCACGTGTCATATAACCTTGGGAAGGTTACTTTGGAAATGTAATAGATTATAGATTATAAATGATCCTATTCAAAATGTAATAAGTAGTGTAACTTTTCAATTACTTTATACAAGTAAGGAAACTGCAGCAGATTCAGTCAACATTCAAATCAAAATCACATTTCTGTTGAAAATCATTAAGTAGGCTGAATGTAACCCTATTTGTAACCATATTTCATGAGTAACTGTAATTTAATTACACCTTTTTTCTCAGTAACTCAGTAACTGTAATTTCTGTTATTTTGTAGTTAATTTATGTGACACTGTTACTTGTAACTAGTTACTCCCCAACACTGTATATGGACAAATGAGGACACCTAACCATAAGCTTAAATGGGAAGAAAATACGAAATTATACATAATATGGGCGGGGCCAAACTTTTTGGCTCAGGGTCCATATTGACTTTTAAAATTTGCTTGGGCCAGGACCAGATATATACATATCCAACATAAATATGCAAAAGGCGTTAATGTTAATACTCAATGTATCACCTTACCCAATGCACCACCTGGTGGAACATCAGATATTACAGGACAATGTCAAATGAATGCAGTCATAATTATAATTTGATCTGATTTGGACAATTGTGTAGCAGTCTTTGCCAGATGTGGCCCTCGGTGCCGTAGTTTGCCCATCTATGTTATACCTGTATCCAGTGCCATTTTCCTGTTATAATAACCTTCACTGATTCAACCAAAGGGCATTAGTAGTAACCTTAAGTACTAATATAGGTCAGGTGAAGAGGCTTGATGCGCAGTCAGCATTCCAATTCAATGTAAAGGTCAGCGAATTACAGCAGGAAACCCTACACCAAATGCTTTCCATTTAACCATTTAAAGCAGATCTTCATGGGGTTTGCTTTGTGTACATAGACATTGTTAAGATGGAACCAGTTTGGATCTCCTAGTTCTAGTGAAGTGGAATTTTTCAGGATGTGGTAACAGTTTGAAGATGTACATATGGTACATATAGTTTTTATATGAGATGGTATCAGAAAGTTTCGTGATGAATGTCAGCGAGTTAGTGCTCAGAGTAAACATGTAATTCAGCATGAAATGGAGCAAATTTGCCACAGAAACGTTTGACATACATTTGACATACAGTGACGCTGCAACCAGTTTTACACAAGACATTTTAAACGTCACGCTCGCTTCAAGAGAGGGAGAACATCGCTGAGAAGGAAACCTTCAACCCCTGAAAATGTCAAAACCATTTGGCAAGTAGTGAATTATGATCATCGAAGAACAACTTCCACTCACTCCGTCTCACCTCCGTCCACACCCACCTACTCATCACATTTACACACTTCACTTCGGAACATGAAGATTTGACACACCATTTTAACACAATTGAAGAAGGTGCTTCAAAAAGAAGACTTACAGAAGCGATGTACTGCTGTGCAAGGGGACTACGAATGTTTTATTGTAGACAAATAAATATTGAATCTTTTTGATTCCATTTTGTAATAATACAAGCAGCAGTATTTGATAAAGAAGATTTATCACTAGAAAAAGGCCTTCAAAATCTTTGTCTCCAAACCATGCACACCATATCTTTACACAGCTCATTTTGTAGTGCTGCAGCAGGTTGTTAATGAAGGAAAGGGTTTAATAGTACCAAATCCAATTCCTCCTATACGTTTATATTCCTCTGACTTTACGGTAACAGTCTGAGAAGAACCAAAAAAGGCAGGTGGCATTACTTGCACATATAGAGTATCTTTTTACTCCTATTAATCCACTCTTTAGGGGGTAAAATAAAATTGGATTAACGCAGGGCTGAAAGTGGTGATGAAGTTGGAAGGTAATGGCTGAGAACGCAAATAAAACCCTTCAAACTTTTAGGAGGCAATAACCAAGTAAATGTTCTGGATTCAGCACCAGGGGTGAAAATACACCATCTGATTTCCTTATATACACTCAGCAATTCTCTAGAGGCCATTTAAAAAGCTAACCACAAAAGTACAAAGCACAAGCTTTTTTTCCATGCAAGTCACATGGTCTTGTTTTCAGGAAGCATAATGCGAGATAAATAACCCACTATTGAAACCCATTAGTGAAATCTTTTTTATATTTCGGGCATATCCTGTAGATTAGTTACTATGCACCCTAGAACTTCACAAATATACCTTGTTTTTGTAAGAAAAAGTCTGACTTTTTTAACTCTGGTGAGGAAAAACAAATTCTGTAATGAGCAGATATTTGGTCTTTCTGACTGAGTCACTAAGGTGAATAAATTGGTACCTGTCACTGCTGTGCACTGACTCATTCCTTTCGTTCAGCTGCTGACAGGCTTTGCAATCGCAAAGCACAAACTTAAAACGTCGACTGCAAACATCAACATTTCCATTCCACATCCAGCGAATTCCTCGGCTCAAGCGGCGTAATGTGGAGTATGATTTATATGGATGCGGTGTGATTCTGCTAACGAGACTGTTTACCCCCTAAAATAAATCAAAATTGGAATATTTTATTGATCCTGTAGGAAAATTGTTGTGTTGCACTCATGCATAGTAAAATGAAAGTACAGAATAAGGTGAAAGAAATATAGTATTGTTAGATATTAATGGAAAAGGAAATTAATGAAACACATGGCAAAAACATCTAATGAACAAACACTACTGCAAAACACTGACCAGGCATAACATTTTGACCACCTGCTTAATATTGTGTTGGTTTTCCTTTTCCAGACGCATCAAACATTAACAGCATGAACTGAACCACAGGAGCTCATCTGTTCACCACTGTTCATTCCATGGAACACTTTTAATAGATACTGACCACTGCAGACCAGGACACGTCCCACAAGAGATGTAGTTATTGACATGCTCTGCCCTAGTTATCTACACATCACTATTTGGCCACCAAACTCTCTCAATCCTTATGCTTTGATCATTATGCTTCTAACACATCAACATTGAGGACAAAATGCTAACTTACTGCCTAATAAAATCGAACAGGTCCCATGATGAAGAGATAATTAGTATTATTCGCTGCATCATTCATAATATTATTTTAAGTATTAAGTAATATTATTTCTATTATTTCAAGTAGTGCTGAAACCCTATAGCAATTGTAGTGATTATCATTATTATTATTATTATTATTATTATTATTATTATTATTATTATTATTATTATTATTATTATTCCGCCCAAAAAATTATCGTGCAGAACAAACCCCAAGTCCTTGAGACTTGAAACTTGGACAGATCATAAAGCTCAATTTTTGCGAAATTGTTTTTTTTAGCTTGTAGAAAATGTATCATGCACTCAAAACTTTTATACTTATGGAATCCTTGGGTCAAACCACACAAAATTCCCATTGACTATTCTGATGCAGCATAAAACAATGTTCAGAAATGCATCAGAAATGTTCAGTAGTCACAGATTATCAATAATTATAAAAAACAATCAACTTTTACAATTTAAACAACAACAATTTTAACAATTAAACAATTGCAACAGTTCACCTGAAAGTTAAAAGTAAGCAAAACAAAAATGGTTATAACGCTTGGACACAATGAGATATCTTCATGAAACTTGGTAGATCTCTCTATGTCCTGAATATTTGGTCGAATCCCAAAAAATTGTGTAAATTTGCCACTTGTTTGCGTTAAGCAACGAAATAAACTTTTAATTTTTTCTTTGCTTGGTGCCACCTAGTGGTGAAGCTATGAAGTTATTCCACATAAACTAAAGGAACCACGTAACTAATTATTATTATTGCACAATATATTAACGTCACTGAATATGGCATTGAAAGTGGGGCCTGAAAATATATATGCACATATTTGTATAGATAGTTATATCGTTATATATATCATCATTATGTAAATCCTCTAAATTGACAAGTTAAAAAACATATTTATTGCTCCTCTTTAGCAGATTCAAAATCAGAATCAGATAAAGTTAAAAACAGATTAAAGTAAAAAAAAATCAATTCCACTGTGGCTCCTCGCTCCTGGAAATAAGATTTGTTTTGCTGTTTAGTTTAGTGTTAACCTTTACTAGAACTGGGTGATATATATTTAATCTAAAAAAAATTTTTTCGTATTTTCAACATCAACATAAACCATAAACTCATATTAATCGATAATGACAATTATAATCTCCAGCTCTACTACTAACCAGGAAAAGACTAGCAGCTAACACCAGCACTATTATTTATTTTGATTCTTGATTATATTTGATTCGTTAGTGTTTTTTGTGCCGCTCCAACAAGTTCGCACAGAGTAAAAAGAGAAAATCCTGAAAATTCCACATATTGATGAGGAAACTATTTAATCTGACTTTTCAATTCAGTGATTTTGCTTCATACATTTAATTTGTGCCAATTTAATTGATTATGTAATATAATAAATATCATGGCAGTGTTTTTCATTACCTTGATCTTTTATATTTATATAATATTATTATTTCCAAAAAGTCATTTAAAAATGTTACCTACCTACCTACCTACCTACCTACCTACCTACCTACCTACCTACCTACCTACCTACCTACCTACCTACCTACCTACCTACTACCTACCTACCTACCTACCTACCTACCTACCTACCTACCTACCTACCTACCTACCTACCTACCTACCTACCTACCTACCTACCTACCTACCTACCTACCTACCTACCTACCTACCTACCTACCTACCTACCTACCTACCTACCTACCTACCTACCTACCTACCTACCTACCGACCTACCTACCTACCTACCTACCTACCTACCTACCTACCTACCTACCGCCTACCTACCTACCTACCTACCTACCTACCTACCTACCTACCTACCTACCTACCTACCTACCTACCTACCTACCTACCTACCTACCTACCTACCTACCTACCTACCTACCTACCTACCTACCTACCTACCTACCTACCTACCTACAGTGGTGTGAAAAACTATTTTCCCCCTTCCTGACTTTTTATTCTTTTGCATGTTTGTCACACAAAATGTTTCTGATCATCGAACACATTTTAATATTAGTCAAAGATAACACAAGTAAACATAAAATGTAGTTTTTAAAGGAATGTTTTTATTATTTAGTGAGAAAAAAATCCAAACCCACATAGCCCTGTGTTGAACTTTTGGGAAGGTGCGTGTCCCGTTACATCTGGCGTAAAAGTAACACAGCATTTCATAAAAAGAACATCATACCAACAGTAAAATATGGTGGTAGTAGTGTGATGGTCTGGGGCTGTTTTGCTGCTTCAGGACCTGGAAGCCTTGCTGTGATAGATGGAAGCATGAATTCTAATGTCTACCAAAAAATCCTGAAGGAGAATGTCCGGCCATCTGTTCGTCAACTCAAGCTAAAGCGATCTTGGGTGCTGCAGCAAGACAATGACCCAAAACACACCAGCAAATCCACCTCTGAATGGCTGAAAAAAAACAAAATGAAGACTTTGGAGTGGCCTAGTCAAAGTCCTGACCTGAATCCCATTGAGATGCTGTGGCATGACCTTAAGAAGGTGGTTCATGCTAGAAAACCCTCAAATAAAGCTGAATTACAACAATTCTGCAAAGATGAGTGGGCCAAAATTCCTCCAGAGCGCTGTAAAAGACTTGTTGCAAGTTATCGCAAACGTTTGATTGCAGTTATTGCTGCTAAGGGTGGCCCAACCAGTTATTAGGTGCAGGGGCAATTACTTTTTCACACAGGGCTATGTGGGTTTGGATTTTTTTTCTCACTAAATAATAAAAACATTCATTTAAAAACTGCATTTTGTGTTTACTTGAGTTATCTTTGACTAATATTAAAATGTGTTCGATGATCAGAAACATTTTGTGTGACAAACATGCAAAAGAATAAAAAGTCAGGAAGGGGGCAAATAGTTTTTTACACCACTCTATCTATCTATCTATCTATCTATCTATCTATCTATCTATCTATCTAACCAACTAACCATTAGCTTACTACCATGTTTGAAAACTTTTGCTTTCAAGAGCACCATAACGTAGCTCTAGCGTCTAAAAACAAGTCCACCGCATATAGGAAATGACCGAGGGAGCACACTTGAACGCAGGTCAAAAGCACTTTCTTCCAATAAAAGCAATTCGACAGACATTATGGCTACATATTGGGGCACTCCAACAAAAGTGTCATCTACAACAAGTGGCAGCATCGCTGTTCATCAGTTACCTTCACAAAATGTTATAAACAGTAGGGAGGTCGAAGCTCAACAGTTAAGGCTCTGAGTTACTGAGTCCTAGCATCACCAAGCTGATATGGCTGGGCCCTTGAACAAGGCCCTTAATCCTCTCTGCTCCAGGTGTATGATTACCTGTGCTCTAACCCCAGTTTCCATATATGCTGGGATATGTAAAAAAAAAAGAAATCTGACTATGCGATAAATGCACCAGATCTCCACAACGTGTCACACGATGAGCCCGAGCATCACCTTTGGGAAGAGGAGGAAGTCTGCAAAATCTGGCGAGCATGTGCAGAAGTGAAATCATGTCGATTGTATTCCAACGATCATTATTTACAATTTGCCAAAGGATTTTGGAGGGTTTAGTTGGTTGAAGGTTTTCCTCTTTAAGTTTGCATGCCACACAAAACCCCTTGAATGACTCGTATATCAAATGTGCATCACAGCAAACGTCTCTGTGGCGGATTTTCACGTTTGTTCTAACTTGCTGTTTGTGATGACATGGTAAAGACTTGAAAATATATAAAATAAAACCTGTTTAGTCTGTAACAATGGTTCTTAGACTTTATGGAATACTTAACCCTGTTAATAACTATAACCAAGTAAAATCACCAAGCTAACAGGAAAGTGCTAGTCATGATGGTAGATCTCTATTCATTTCCTTATTATATTATATATCTTTTTTATTGTGTGTTGTTCACAATAGGTCCACTTCATACATAGGATAGGCAGTTTCAACACACACACACACACACACACAACAGTACCTACATTCACACACTCACAAATATTACTTTATAGCAGAGCACACTCTCACTATATAGAGGTTTTATTTTACGCTTATACACAGAGTGATAGAGGTGCTGGAGTTTGAAGGTTCTATTAATGCATCTGCATTATAGTATGAAAAAAGAAAATGCGTGTCTATGTGTCAATCCATATTTGATAAGATTCAGATTCTGAGTCATATTGGGCCATTCCAAAACATTTCACCTGGTTTATTAGTCATTCCAGTTGAGTTAGTTGAGTTCAGTTTTGTGTTCTTAATGTGCTGAAAGGTGTGACATCTTTTTCCTACTTTAAAATGGAAGTGAAATGCAGCTTTTGTGTTGAAATAGACTGGTAATTTTGGCTATAAATGAGGCACTCTAGCTTTAATATAGCCCCAGTCCTAGATGAACATAACCAGTCTTTGATGCTGCCACCACCAGGCTCCACTGCAGCTATGGGTGATAATCTTATTTTTGTTCCATACATACCTTTTGCTCACCAAATCACAACAAATTTTATTGTGTCACTTGGTTGGAGTATTTTAGGTTGGCTGGGATGTTTTATTGTTTTCATTATAAACAATACAACTGAAAAAGGGCTTCCATCTGACCACCATAACGCTTTACAATATTACATTATTTACTAGTGTTTCTTGTTCATTTG
Source organism: Kryptopterus vitreolus (assembly GCA_030449085.1). Taxonomy (NCBI): domain Eukaryota; kingdom Metazoa; phylum Chordata; class Actinopteri; order Siluriformes; family Siluridae; genus Kryptopterus; species Kryptopterus vitreolus. Next base: position 5,111,876 of record JACRUU010000027.1, on the reverse strand, counting down.
TATGATGTTAGTGGTTCATGGCTTTATCAAATGAATAATCAGTTGATAATTGTGATAATTAGTTTTAAACTTGAGTGTTAGGTAATACTCCAAATTCATTTATTCTCATTATTCTTGTGAAACTCACCTAGCATTTATGACTTCTTGTCTGTTCTTTCATATCGTAATGCTATTTTATGAGAGGTGCTTACACTTGTACCAAGAACAGTTCAAAAACATTATGACCTGCTACAATGGTTTTGTGCATAATGTACTGATTTCAAACTCCGATAAGACTTGTATAATGAGATGCATATATTGTAACGAACCAGCCCGTTCAGACTGATGTAAAATTTCAATGAGTTTATTTAAGCATACTGTAGTACAGTGAGCAGAGGGTGTGGAAGGGCACTCAGAGAGAATGAGGGATTTGGAGAGGAAGGGAAGGAGTGCACAGGAGATAAGGAGACCGGAACAGGAATGGAAGTATGATTGAAGGAACTTGTGGAGTGGGTGTGGGTGTGTGAGTGGGACTGGAATACAGGGACACAAAGAAGAAAGGTTAATAAACACAAAACACGGTCAGCCAGTCAAATATTGAATATAGAGTCAGGATATTGGACTGCTGGAGAGAGAGTCCTTATATAAGAAGATCTTGGACAGATAGTGCAGACGGTGCAGACTCCTTTCCACAGAGTGTGGGTAGGTTAAGGTGAGCAATATGGAATTCCTCCATAAGAGCTGGGTCTGTCAGATTGAGCAACTCATGACTGCTCATCCAGACCATATCCCTCCTAGTCTACAAGATATTCCAAGAGACCACCATGGTGAAAGTTCATTGATCTCTTTGACCTTGTAGATGGTTCCTTCTTAGAGGACCAATGGGAAATGGGTTTCTTCAGTCTGGTCAGTTTCTGGGGGTAGAGAAACAGGATCATGGTAAGGTTTGAGCAATGAGATTTGGTGATAACTAGGCATTCACAGTGGCCTGTGGATATAAAGAACATGGTTTCCATTTGTCTGCCTTATGAATTCTGACCAAGTTAGAGGCACTTCGGAGGTCTAACTTGGTAAAGATTTGGGCTCTACAGAGGAGTTCCAGGGCAGCAGGGATGAGGCTAAGTGGATACCGAAACGTAATGGTTATACGATTAAGGGCTCAATAATCAATAGAGGCCTCAAGTCTCCATCCTTCTTGGCGACGAAGAAGAAGCTTGAAGCTGCTGGAGAAGTAGAGGGACGTATCTAGCCTTCCGCCTGGTCCTCCTGGATGTGAAGGGGGAATAACACAGATGGAAGTTGATCGACTGCTTGCCTTGGAGACTTTCGTTGGAAGTGGAGCTGACAGTGAGGTTCTCAGCCAGTTGTATGACTAGAGACATGTGGTGAAAGCAGTTTGGAAAACAGGTTTCACCCCACTTTAAAATTTTGACAGTTTTTTAGGTCATGGAAGACTAACCCGCGCATCCCAGAATGATGTCCAAAGCTGAACCATGAAGCCATGAAGATGAATTTCCTTGGAGTGAAGGAGGCCGGCTTGAAACTGGAGAAGGCCTTCGCTGAATCGGACATGCTTTCGAGTCGACGATTTTCTGGTTATGGATAAACGGTTTCTGTGGCTTCGTGGGCAAGCTCAGCTGGCGGCAGAGTCTTCTGGAGATGAAGTTTCCCGCTGAGCCGGGAATTGAGGAAGGCAATGACTGTGAGGAGCACATTAAGGGTAGTTAACGTGACATTTGTGGTTAGAGGTTACATGTGCATACTAGGCAGATTCATCACACTCACAACAGTTTCTTCTGGACGTATGAGGCATGCAGAGATTTGATTCCAGACTGAGTAAAGGCAGAGTTTTCATGTCAGCCTCCAGTAATGGTCTTCAGAGGATGGAGAGATGAATAAACTCCAGAGCTGCCAGTTGCAGGTGGAGTCTGGGCTCTAAGCCTTCTTGGTATAACCTCCACTTCTCAATACTCCCGAATACTCCAGAACTTTCACTGTAAACATACTACAATGATTTATTGCAGCTATAATGTTCCTATTATTATTTGTGCCACAAGACACTTTCCTTAATCGACTCAGTTTATGTGAAAAGACTAATTGCTACTCTTATCACACCAATGTATTAAAAATAATAATAATATTCATGTCTCAAAAACTGATATGTATTAGAAACCCAAAACCTTCTTTTCAACTACTTCACAATGACTACACAAAAAAAATACACTGGTATTGTGGAGAGGACTTAATTTATTCTTCTTGATGTTGAACTCTATGTTGGTGGTCAGTAGGTACCACCAAGCCTCAATCACAAGTTTAAATGGAAACACTACCGTGAAGTAGAGATACACAAAAAATCTACAGTAACCAATTATATTCACTTCCTAACCCTAACTCAACACTGACAAATGTAATGTATTAATTTAGTCTTCAGTTTGTAATGATCCAGTAATTCAATAAATAAATAAATAAATAAAATCATATTTCTGTTTCAGGCACGGTGGCTTAATGGTTAGCATGTTCGCCTCACACCGCCAGTGTCGGGGTTCGATTCCGGTCTCGGCCATGTGTGTGGAGTTTGCATGTTCTCTCCGTGCCTCAGGGGTTTTTTCTCCCGGCTATCTGGTTTCCCCCCGGTCCAAAAACATGCACGCTAGGTTGATTGGCACTTTGTAAAATTGTCCCTAGTGTATGAATGTGTGTGTGAATGTGAGTGTGTGTGCTCTGCAATGTGTTGGCATTCCATCCAGGGTGTTATGGCCTTGATGCCCATAGACGCCTGAGATAGGCACAGGCTCCCCGGGACCCGAGAAAAATCGGATATAGAGGTAGAAGATGAATGAATGAAGATTTCTGTTTCCAAAATTTGTTTGATTTGTTTGTGGTATATACAGGCACATTATGCCAAATAAGCCAAGAATCCATGTAACAAGAACAACAAAAATAAAGCATTATGCATTTTTCAAAATGTAGCGTTGCTTTCAGTTCTCTCACTGCCCCGGGGCAGAAACAGTCTGATCTGAGTTGTCACGAATTGAAATCAAGTTTCTGACAGAGAGGAATTCTTGCGCTGCAGTGAAAGCGATGTCATTTGCACTTGACTTGTACACAGACTGATGGCTCGCTGGGTGACAGTCATTTGCCAGACCACATAAAGCCACAACTACTAATCTCTCCAGCTGTCTGTTTTTGGCAGTTCCTAAACACCTTGCCTGGAGTGGATATTGTCTTTTTTGGCAATTTAAATAAAATTCCAATTAGAGTATTTTTATGGGTATTTTTTATTATTATGCAGTAGCCCAAAGGCTAGCTCATTATTTCTAAATTGAGTCAAATTTCTAAAAGTAAAAAAAAAACATACCCACAGGTCTGTAGTAGCTCGGTAATTAAGATTTGAAGCGAAATATTGTTTTTGAGGGTTTTTTTGTTTGTTTATACTCAACTTTTGACCACACTTATCAGACGCAAAAGCAGGCAACTAGAGTAAAAACAGACTGATAACAAAATTACTTTACAATCGTGATGAATCATTCAATTATAATATAACTCCTATTCTCCTGACACTGAACATTTTGTTTATTCCCTCCTGTACAAGGGAATAAAACACAGAAATTAGACAATTAGGCTCATGCAGACCAACATCTCAGTAAAGTACTTTTATAGCATATTTACTTTTCAGCACTTTTTTAAACAGCTTATTTTGATGGCATTTTTTGGGGCTATTTTTCTTATTTTGAACAAATGCACATTGTCACAAAGCAGCTTTACAGAAAGATCCAATTTTATTCCGTAATATTAAATATAGATACTAGATATGTACTTTATCCCTCAATATTTGACAGAAAACAATGCTCTGACTTTTTTCAGCTCTGATCCTGTTGTTGATCCTCCTTTATAGATCTGAAACCTGGACCCTGCCCAAACCAGAACTAGACAAGCTTGAAGTTCTCCAACTGCAATTCCAACATCAGAGTGAAACAGATTCAATCTTCATTCTCATTCTTCAAATCAAAATTGATGCGATCCCAAACCAATTATAAAAGAGCAGGTCGAAAAACATCAATAGTGATGGTGTGCCAGGTTTGCAAAATGAAAAGAAAATCTCTGCAGAATTAATCCTGCACAGTGAAGAGTGCAACGCATGGCCAGAGAAAGAATGCAGATCAAACATGTCAATCTAGGTAGGAAGATTGCATTTACATTCACTGTATTTTGGCAGATGCCCTTATCAAGAGTGACTTACAACTGAACAATTGAGGGTTAAGGGCCTTGCTCAAGGGCCCACTAGTGGCAACTTGGTAGTGGTAGGATTTGAACCTGGATCTTCTGGTCCAGAGTCCAATGCCTTTACTTCCCACCCCCATGATTAGGTAGAGTAGGTATGTTGGTTGGTAGGTAAAATGAGAGCAATGCTGAATTGGCAAATAATCTTCTTGAGAAATAAAGAAGAGAATACAAAAAGAAAAGAATTCATTTATATGCCCTTGTATTTGGAAGGGAAATCCTGAGATAGACAGATAGATAGATAGTGTGCATTTGTGAGACAGAAAATTAAAGAGAGGGAGAAAATAAATTATGCTGATAAAGGCTTATGTGGTAATAATGAACATTCCACCCTGTCCAGAGAGATATCTATTTTGTATTCTCGCTGACACTAACATCTTTACTGTCTTACGCCTAATAGAAGCTGTACAGTGAGACGCTTTCTGACTAATAACATGCCGTCTGAAATTCCAGCTACTGGTTCACATCATCTCCCAACCCGACCCGTAATTGAGTTATAAATATCTACATGCAGAATCAAACAGGATGACCCAGTTAGTACCTAAAGCACAACATCAACACACAAGCAGGTTCCACAAAGCTGGTTGTGCTGTATATTGTTTAAAATAAATACATGAGACAATCTTCATTTATAAAATATATACATTTTATAGTTTTATGATCAAAAAGGTCCTGCAGAAAACATATTGAACATATATTAGCATATTGAACAGATATTGAATATGTAAAATACTTCTGACATTTATGAAATGTTTTATGTATTAGGACAAAGTTTTTTAATTGGGGGTTTGATAATTAAATAGATAATGTAGAGGAAGCAAATACAGAAACCAAAAGCAAGGAGATGAAGATGATGAGAAACTGAGAATCCTGAATTTTACTGATTTTTTTTAATGCGCATTTATATTGTATTACATATAATTCAGGAATTACCAAGAATTACCATGTGCGTAAGAAAGGGGCCCCAAATCCTACAGATCCTACAAAGGGTTTATTTAATATATTCAGTAATGATGAATCCCATATCACTGAAGTTATTTTTATGCAAATGTATGATTCTTATTACTTAAAAAAATACTCAACATAGACCATGAAGACAAAATTAAATAATGAAAATGATATAAAATAATATTGTTGTTTTAAATGATGTAAATAATCAGGACACCAAATGTAGCTTGTGCTCTGATCCGCACGGATGCTTTTAATTGTCAGATGTGTGCATTATGTTGGTGTTTGATTTGAGACTTGGTGTTTTTATTTTAATTATATTTATTTATTTGTAAGAACAACAAGGGTTAAACTGTCCCGAGTTGAACTGTCGCGCACATGCCAAGAAAATCCACGTTCACGTCCAGGACAGTGGAGACACTCGGCGCATGTGGCAGGGCATCCAGGCGATCAGAAACTACAAGACATCATCACCAGTTTGTGACAACACCTCCCTCCCAGATGTACTGAATGACTTCTACAACCGTTTCGAAGCACAGAACAATGTGGTAGCATTTAAGACCACCGCTCCTGCCAACGATCAGGTGATTTGTCTAACCACAGATGAAGTGAGGAAGACTCACAGACCAGACAATATCCCTGGCCGGGTGCTCAGGGAATGTCCAGAACAGCTAGCAGATGTTCTTACTGACATCTTCTGAGCCAACTGGGTCTGAACACCTCTCTCTGTAACTGGATCCTGGATTTCCTGACTGGGAGACCTCAGTCAGTCCAGATCGGGAACAGCATCTCCAGCACCACCACACTGAGCATTGGAGTTCCTCAGGGCTGTGCGCTCAACCCGCTGCTGTTCACTCTGCTGACTCATGACTGTGCAGCAATACACAAAGAAAACCACATCGTCAGCAGGAATGACGAGTCAGCATACAGAGAGGAGGTGAAACATTTATCAGCCTGGTGTAAAGAAAACAGCCTGTCTCAATGTGGGCAAAACTAAAGAGATGGTTGTTGACTTTAGGAGAGCACAGAGTGACCATCCTCCATTGTACATCAATGGAGATCCTAAAGGACACCAAATTCCTTGGTTTGGTAAAATTTGGCAGATAATTGACAGAGAAATGACTGAGAATTTCAACTGGTCACTCAACACCACCTCCATCAGCAGCAACGCCCAGTAGAGTCTCTAATTCCTGAGGAAATCTGCCGACCTCCCATACTGACCATGTTCTACAGAGGGACCATCAACAGCATCCTGAGCAGCTGCATCACTGCCTGGTTTGGGAACTGCACCATCACGGATCGCAAGACCCTACAGAGGATAGACAGCTGAGAAGATCATCGGAGTCTCTCTCCCCTCTATCACAAACATTTACAACACACACTGCACCCGCAAAGCTACCAGCATTGTGGACGACATCACAAACCCTTCCCACATAATCATTTGCAACAGTTTTTCCCCTCAAGCCAGGCTTCTCAACACACACTAAACTGGAAATTGACTGGAAATGGACACACATTCACACAAAAACACACACCATCCACACAGCATTCCACTGCTTTATTTATCTGCCTTATTACTGGTCTTTACATGTTTATTGTATATACTTGTCTCACAGACAGTGTTACTGTTTACATGCACATTTTGCACATTTCACTTTACTACTGCTGCTCTACTTGCTCCATTTGCACACCAGCCAAACTGTGTTCAACACTAGTTTTGTAAAATAGTTTTCAATGGTTTTCAATCAAGGCAATATTGCACTACAGCACAGTTATGGGTCATTGTTGTGTTTTATTATATTTTGTGTTATGTTTTTATGCACTGTCTCGTGTTGTCTAATACAGTCTGTTCTGTTTTTGCGCTGTTTGCACCAGGTTGCACACGATGCACTTTATGTGGCTAGGACAACTTAGTCTAGTCCTCAGCCTTGTGTTCTGTAGCTCTATGTTGTTTTGTGTAGCAACAAAGTTTCTGGAGGAATGTTGTCTCATTTCACTGTGTACTGTGTCAGCAATAAATAGTTGTAATGACAATAAAAACCTCTTGACTTGACTTGAGTTGACTTGCAAACATTGATTAGAATCATACTCCAAAAAAATAAACAAATTAATAACTTTGGGTTCTGTTGTTTCAGAAGATAGATTTGGCTGCCAATTCTAGGAGGCCCTCCATGCAGCCTATTGAATAAGATCCATTTTGTCCTGGATGCTGTAGAATGAAAATTTTAAATCTTAAAAAATGTGTTTTTTAGAATCAGAATAGTAAAATTAAAAAATATATTAAAAAAAGGTTATGCATATTATTGCAGATATAATAATAATAATAATAATAATAATAATAGTAATAATATTAATAATAATAATAATAATTATTATTATTATTATTATTATTATTATTATTATTAGGTGAAGTTAGTACATGTGTGCAGTTCCTACTGCTCGTCTACACTAGCTCTCCATTCACAAACCGGCTCTTGGCCACGCCCCCTCTGCCCCAACGATATAACCTTGACTATAACTCGAATTCCCACTGGTCCACTGCAGCCTCTAAACACAGTCGCCAGTTTCACAACAGAAACTTTCCTGTCCACAAAGAGCATAACTCTCACACTCTCTGTCTTTATTGCATGATATCACCAAACATTTTCATTAGTGTGTTTCATCATCCTTTATTGCCATTAAATCAAAAGACACTTGATCAAAAAATCTTGTCAAACGGGGACAGAAAATGCAAGACAGCATCCCGCAAACACTCTGTCAGATTGCTGGATTAGAACAATACTGCTTTTCCTGATTTTTAATGTTGGATATTATCACAATGTGGCAATACATCAATTTCAAATACACAATACAGATTTTGTAGTTTGCCACATAAGTTTATTCTAAACTAGTGAACCAATGAGGTGGGGGTGAGAGAAATACTCTCTGAGATTGTATGAGGTTACCATCATTGTTGAGGTTATCAACTGTTCTAAATCCATATTCAAGGCTCAATTCATTGCAGTTTTATGTGTAGAGAAGATAATCATCCTTGTCCCGAAGAAGCTTCGCAGAATTTATAAATTAGATAATGTACGTTACATGATATGAGAAGCAAACCTTGAGAGGATCTAAACTCACAACAGGGTCTGTCCACAATATAGTTCCATCATTGTTAAATTTTTAAACCGTTCAAAATCATCAGTATGGTTAACCCTCCAAGTACCTCATTGAGTTTCAGTCTGTTCATTTGGAGATAACTTCAAAAGAGAACACAATCCATAAGTAGCACTGAGATCCAGAAAGAAAACAGGGTCCAGGATCACTGGTATCCCAGGAGCATGTGTAGCTCAACAGACAGAGCAGAGAATAAATTCAGAGATTATGTGGAAACTATCCACAGTCATCTTGTTCACCAATACACCACTAATTTTTTCCCACATGATGATTTATAACTGCAACCTAGAATGTATTAACTATTCCATAGTTTCCATAGTCATTTTAGCAATAAAAAGCATGGTTGGTATAAGTGGTAGCTGGAAATATAACCCATTTTACCCTTAAACCTTCTATTTAACATCAATCCACATTTTAAGCCCATCCTTATGATGCCATGAAGTCATACCAACTAGATAAAGTCAATCCAGATTTTTTCGTGTGTATTTTTACACTTTTACTGGGGATTTGAAATGAAAGCAAATTGTGTTTTCAGGTGATATATAAAAAACATACACACATGGACAAAATTGTTGTTACCCTTCGGTCAATGAAGGATAAACTACATGGGAGACGACCACCGAGGACACAGTTGTTAAAAGAAAATTATAAAAAAGCCAGACATGTTGACAAGCCACAAAGTTTATGGAAAGCAATATCTGATTTTCATTGGTTAAAGTTCATAGAATTTTATTTATAATTACTTTGTTTAGATTAAAGTTATTTCTGTGATCATTGTGAGTTTTTCTTACATTCTAGCTTGTTCTTCTAGCTTTCTACCCTTCTAGCTTGTTCTTCTAGCTTGTCTTAAAAAGTCCAACCTGTAAATGTTATAAGTGCGACCAGATCAAGTGGACAATTATAGTGGAGTGATGGCTGAAATCTGATTGGTCAGAATCGTGTATACAGACACTACAGACACTCTGATGAGAAACTAATTATTGTATAGAGAAAGACTATTGGGAATAATCATTCTCTAAACAACTCTATCCTCTACATATACCCCAACTACATCCTTGTCCCTATGTACCCCATGTACCACACTGCTAAGCATGTATAGTATGTAGATGAGCATTTAGTTCCTTATACCATTCGAACAAAAGAAGTAATGTTGCAAAATAGTGCTTTTCCTCTTCTCAGCAAAAGGTGCCCTAATTTTAATAGCTTGGTGTAATGTTAATAGTAGTCCTGTCAAGTTACTATCATAACTGTCATCTAGGTGATGTCACAACCATGCCTCCTCCCAGTTCGGAGCTCCCTCGCTCTCAATCACCAAGCTACTGATGAGTGCCAGCTGGAGCTAATTCCGGCCATCAGTAGCTTGGCCATTTAAACCAGTCTGCCTTTCATTCCGGCGTCCGGGCTCGTTTCTATCAGACGAAGACACGGACTCGAATCCTCCTAAGGGTAAAAACGCTACTAACCTTTTCCTCTCTGATTTTCTAATCAGGTACGATTCCTGCCGGCTCCAGCTGCCCAGACTCCCAAGTCCCGTGGGCGCGACCTCGCTCGCCGCTGAGCCGGCGCGCTCCGTCTCTACGGAGGCTCCTCCGATTCCGCGTTCTCAATTCGGGCCGTACAGGGACGTACGCCCGCATTATTCACTCCAACGGAGTTTTCTGATTTTTGTTCTCCTACTTTCCGGAAAGAATAAAACCCCTTTGTTTGATCCCGGTTCCTTGGTGTGTCTTCCGTTACAGAAGCCCGGACCGAGACAGTAACCCGGAAGTATGGAGAACGCACCGGGAACAGCGACTCCGCCTCCGGCTGCGCTCGCAGCAGCTACCACGCCCCCCGGCGCCTCCGCAACGCCCAGCACCGCCTCTCAGCCCAGCGTCGCTCCTCCGCTCGCCTCTCCACCAATGATCCCGAGCTTGATGTGCAAGCCCGCGCCATTTGCCGGCTCGCCGGGGGAGTGCGACGGATTCCTTCTCCAGTGCTCTCTGGTGTTTGAAATGCAACCTAACCTGTTCCCCACCGAAAGATCCAAGGTTGCCTACGTTATCTCCCTGCTCACTGGACCCGCGCTACGCTGGGCGGAGACACTGTGGTCGCATGGAAGCCCCGCCTTCCTCACCTGCCAGGAGTTCTTCGCACATTTCCGGGAGGTTTTCGGCCGAGTGGAAGCGGATGTTTCGGCAGGTGAGCAGCTGTACCGGCTCACCCAAGGCACCCGGTCCATCCAGGACTACACGCTCCTGTTCCGCACGTACGCCGCCGCTAGCGGTTGGAACGAACAAGCCCTGCTTACCACCTATCGTATGGGCCTGGAACCAACCTTGCGCCTTCAGCTAGCGGCAGTTGATGACTCAGAAGGTCTGGAGCGTTTCATCCAGCGTGCCATCCGGTGTGCTACTCGGCTCCGCTCCTGTCAGCCGGTGCTGAGCCCTGCCGCCTCCGCGTGCCAGCCGGACCAGGTATCTTCCACTGACGCCTTTCTCCAAGAACCCATGCAGCTGGGTGGTGGCCGACTCTCTGCGGCCGAACGTCGCCGAAGGGTTGCTGGAGGACTTTGCCTGTACTGCGGCCACCCCGATCATGGAATCCGCGAGTGTCCCCAGCTCGCCCCACGTGCTGCGGTGAGTGCCATTTTCCCTCCAGTACCTAATTTGAAACCACTAACTACCACTTTGTGTATCTCCACCCCCACTGGTGTGGTTACGGTTTCCGCATTACTAGATTCCGGTTCAGCGGGTAATTTTATCGCCGGGGATCTCAGCCGCCAGTTGGGGTTACGGCCACAGCGGACCCAGACCACGTACCAGGTCCGATCAGTGACCGGGGGGCCCCTGACCCGACGGTGTCTCCGCTTCCAAGTGGGGCCGGTGGGGATACAGGTGGGCCTACTCCATTATGAAACACTCCACCTGCTGGTGCTGGAGGGGTCCACAGCGGACGTGATACTAGGACGCCCATGGCTGGTGCAGCATAACCCGGTGGTATCGTGGGAGACTGGGGAGATCCTGAAATGGGGGGATCAATGTTTTCATCAGTGTTTCCCTGATCTCCCTCTAGCTCACCGGGTCCCCATCACCGCCGCTGTGGTCGAAGATCTGAAGACATCGGAACCCCCGGATATTCCCAGGGTCTACGCCAGGTACGCTGATGTGTTTTGTCCCCGCAGAGCCTCCCGACTCCCGCCGCACCGACCCTGGGACTGCGCAATCGACTTGATGCCAGGCGAACCACTACCACGGGGTAAGATTTACCCGCTCTCCCGGCCGGAACAAGGGGCTATGGAGGAGTACGTGAGCGAAGCCCTTGAGCAAGGCTTCATTCGACCTTCCACGTCACCCGCAGCCTCCAGTTTTTTCTTTGTAGGTAAGAAGGATGGCGGCCTTCGACCCTGCATTGACTATCGCGCCCTAAACCGCATTACAGTGAAGTTCCGGTACCCTCTGCCTCTCGTCCCTGCCGCCCTGGAGCAGCTGCGCGGAGCGTCCATCTTCTCTAAGCTGGACCTTCGCAGCGCGTACAATTCTGGTCCGGATACGCCAGGGCGACGAATGGAAGACGGCGTTTGTCACCCCTACAGGCCACTATGAATACCTCGTGATGCCGTTCGGGTTGGCTAACGCACCATCCGTCTTTCAGGACTTCATGCATGAGGTGTTTCGAGATATGTTGGGAAAATTCGTTATAATCTATATCGACGACATTCTAATCTTTTCCAGGGACCCCAACGAACACCTCAAGCACGTCGCCCGTGTGCTCCAAAGACTCCGGGATGCCCAGCTGTACCTCAAGGCTGAGAAATGCGTCTTCCACAAGACCCAGCTAGCCTTCCTAGGCTATGTCATCTCCGCCTCGGAGGGGTACACATGGATCAGGAAAAGGTTCGGGCGGTCACTTCCTGGCCGGAACCCACTTCCGTCAAGGAGCTCCAGCGGTTTCTCGGGTTCGCCAACTTTTACCGCCGGTTCATTCAGGGCTACAGCATTCTCGCTCACCCTCTTACCTCTCTCCTCAGGGGCAAGCCGCGGAGCCTGAATTGGAGCGCAGAGGCCGCAGGGGCCTTCCAGGCCTTGAAGCAGGCAATCACGACCGCCCCCCTACTCGTCCACCCGGATCCGGACCTTCCGTTCACCGTGGAGGTGGACGCCTCCACAACCGGGGTAGGGGCCGTACTTTCCCAGAGCCAGGGGCGAGCCGGCTCGTCTTCACCCCTGCGCCTACTTCTCCCGCAAGTTCACTCCGGCGGAAGTGAACTACGACATCGGGAAACCGGGAGCTCCTGGCGGTGAAACTGGCCTCTGGAGGAATGGAGGCACTGGTTGGAAGGAGCCGCTCACCCCTTCACAGTGCTCACGGACCACAAGAACTTGCAGTATTTACGAGAGGCCCGGCGGCTAAACCCCCGACAGGCAAGGTGGGCCCTATTCTTTACCCGGTTTAACTTCTCGATTTCCTACAGACCCGGGTCCAAGAACGCCAAGGCCGACGCCCTATCCCGTCTACACTCCTCCTGAGGAAGCCACCGGAGATCCAGAGCCCATCCTTGCATCCTGACCTCGTGGTGAGCCCCATTGAATGGACACCAGCCACCGGGTCACCTCATCCCACCTCGCGACGACCGCCTGGGTGTCCGTCGGACCGCCAGTATGTGCCACGCAACCAATCGCCTCCCCTCTCATCCGTTCTGTGCACTCCTCCGTAGGATCGGGTCACCCTGGAGCCAACACCACCATCTCCCTCCTACAGGAACGATATTGGTGGCCCTCCTTGGCCAAGGAAGTCCGGAGGTTTGTCCGTGGGTGCCGAGAATGCGCCATCTCCAAGACCCCACGCCAGCTACCCGCTGGAAAGCTCAACCCACTACCCACTCCGAACCGCCCCTGGTCCCACCTAGGGGTGGACTTTATCACGGATCTGCCTCCCTCTGAAGGTAAAACTTGCATCCTCGTGGTGGTGGATCGTTTTTCAAAATTTTGCTGTCTCGTCCCCTTAGAAAAAACTCCGACTGCTCTCGAGACAGCCCAGCAGCTATTCCGGCGGGTATTTCGGAACTTTGGCCTACCAGAGGATATCGTCTCGGACCGCGGGCCCCAATTCATCTCCCGGGTGTGGAAAGCCTTTCTTGGGCTCTTGGGGATCGCGGTGAGTCTCTCCTCTGGTTACCACCCACAATCCAACGGACACACGGAGAGGCGGATCCAAGAGATCGGGCGGTACCTCAGGACTTACTGTTACGACCGACAGCACACTTGGAGCCAGTACATTGGATGGGCCGAGTACGCTCAAAACTCCCTTGCGACACTCTTCCACCGGATTAACACCCTTCCAGTGTGTTCTAGGTTTCCAGCCCCCGCTGTTCCCGTGGTCCGGCACCCCCTCGGACGTCCCAGCGGTGGATCACTGGTTCTGGGAGAGCGAAGCAAGTTCTGGGCCGACGCACATCGGCAGCTCCAGTGTGCTGTCCACCGCCACAAGCTCCAGGCGGACCGGCGAAGACGAGAGGCTCCGACCTACCTTCCGGGCCAGAAGGTCTGGCTCTCCACTCGGGACGTGCGGCTCCGTTTACCCTGCAAGAAGCTAAGTCCCAAGTTTATTGGCCCCTTTGCCATAATTCAACAACTCACCCCAGTGACTTATCGCCTCCAGCTCCCGGCCTCCTACCTAATTCACCCAGCCTTCCACGTCTCCCTTCTGAAGCCGTATGTGGACCCTGCCTCCTCCGAACCCTTACGACGGGATGATCCACCTCCGCCTCTTTTCACCGAGGACGGTCCGGCATACAAGGTGCAGGATCTACTGAGGTCAAGGCGGCGCCAGGGCCGACTGGAATACCTGGTGGACTGGGAAGGATACGGACCTGAGGAAAGAGCTTGGGTCCCACGGGAGGATATCTTGGACCCCAACCTTCTTGAGGAGTTCCACAGGTCACACCCCAACTGGCCCGGGCCCCGAGGGCGAGGTCGACCCCCGCGCCGCCATCGCATCAGGCCCTCTGGAGCGGTCCCTGGAGGGGGGGGTGATGTCACAACCATGCCTCCTCCCAGTTCGGAGCTCCCTCGCTCTCAATCACCAAGCTACTGATGAGTGCCAGCTGGAGCTAATTCCGGCCATCAGTAGCTTGGCCATTTAAACCAGTCTGCCTTTCATTCCGGCGTCCGGGCTCGTTTCTATCAGACGAAGACACGGACTCGAATCCTCCTAAGGGTAAAAACGCTACTAACCTTTTCCTCTCTGATTTTCTAATCAGGTACGATTCCTGCCGGCTCCAGCTGCCCAGACTCCCAAGTCCCGTGGGCGCGACCTCGCTCGCCGCTGAGCCGGCGCGCTCCGTCTCTACGGAGGCTCCTCCGATTCCGCGTTCTCAATTCGGGCCGTACAGGGACGTACGCCCGCATTATTCACTCCAACGGAGTTTTCTGATTTTTGTTCTCCTACTTTCCGGAAAGAATAAAACCCCTTTGTTTGATCCCGGTTCCTTGGTGTGTCTTCCGTTACAGGTGACAGATGATGAGATATTTATTCCACTTTATCAGTAGTCAAACTGAGAGTATCATTTTAAAGAATTAAGAAGGATATCAGATCTAACAGGGGGAAAAAAGAAGCCCTTCATCATCAATCACAAAATGTTGGCATTTTTTATTATTATTATTTTAAGGCCTTGTAAGTCAGCTTTAATTTTGTTTCATGTCCATTTCCAGATTCATGCACTGGTGAATTACATCACAGTGTGTAAACTGAACAAGCAAGCCTCCAATGCAAATTCATATCCCTCTTGTGTTCTAGGCATCAGATTTACCAAGACTTTGAATACACCTTGTGTAAATCAGTACTGGATTGTGAATTTTACACCCAGGTCTTCAGTGGTGTCCTGCCTGTATCACTCCACCAGTCCAGAGAAATGCAGTACATACAGGACTCTTATACAGTGAGAATCAATGTCTTTAGTAAAGAAAGAAACCTAATGAACACAATCCAACACATCTCCATTCACTGGACCCACACCTGCACCCATATTAACAGAAGAATTGATCGTCACACCACCCCGGGATTTTGGTGCATCTCGATGCCCCAGGTTTTTCTGGGGATTTGAAAAGAAGATTTTGTCTTTTATCCAAGTTCACAGGAGGAAAAACAAATGTAAAAGTAAAATAGGGTATAACAGTTTAAGTGATGCTTAAATTTGATCTGATAGAAACCTAAACCTTACATTTAGAGCATTTAAACTCTTTCACACCTGAAAGGAATGCTATAAAGCAAAGCTTTTTAGAAACAATGTAATGTATATTATTGAACCAAGATAAAACATAATCCAGACATATATATTCTGAATCATTGATTATCTATCTATCTATCTATCTATCTATCTATCTATCTATCTATCTATCTATCTATCTCTCTCTCTCTCTCTCTCTATATATATATATATATATATATATATATATATATATATATACTATATATATAATTTTTTTGTGAACACCCTTTACACCGTGTTGTTGAAGGAACTCGGCTGGGAGGTTGTTCCATCTTGGAGAAGTAAACACAGATCTTCTGTGGATGTAGACGTTCTCACATCCTTCTGTCTCTTCATGTAATCCCCACACACACTCCATGATGTAGAGATCAGGGGCTCTGTGGGGGTCGTGCATCACTTTCTAATTTCTTCAAAAGTTACCAACACCAAATTATTGATTTGATTTTGAATTTTGTTTTGTTCATTTTGTTTCGTTTGTATATCTGTGTGTGTGTGTATATATATATATATATATATATATATATATATATATATATATATATATATATATTATATATATATATATATATATATATATATATATATTATGGATGTGGATATAAATAATGGATTATGGAAGAACATATTTGATATCTCGGAATACACAAGGTTGTCAATTCAGACATTTCCTACCTTCTTATTGCTTTAGAGTTGGGTTTACGTGATCAGAAGTTTGTTGTAGGTTCAAACAAAACAAATAATATATATATATATATATATATATATATATATATATATATATATATATATATATATATAGCAGAGACTAACAGTAGAGCATATTCCTGTTGGTTAGGAATCTGGAGTCAGAGCACAGTCATGATACAGCACACTGAGAACAGAGGGGGTTAAGGGCCTTGCACAAGCGCGCTACTGCTGGAGTTTGAACCCTCCGAGACTTCCAATCAGTAAGCCAGAGATTTATCGGATGAGGCACCACAGGACTTTCCAAACACAGGAGCATTCCAAAATATCAGACAAACTCAAAGAAAGTGTTTTTCCTTCCTCTGCCCCATTTGTGATGTATTTGATAGATAGGTATATAGATAGTTGATATCTATAATAACGGTACATTTTGTAAATACATTCCTACTCTGGAAACTTTAAACACGGCGCCTGATTGTATGGGTCTCTAGTGGGAGTTTATACATAAATTGGAGCCCAACGTGCCCTTGTTGTTCTATAATAACTTAAATATCACAGATGAACTGACACCCTCATGATATTTTATCATCTTGATTATCTAAATGCAGTACAGAGTATGTTTCAGATGTAGGAGACTGGTGATATTTTCAGTAAATATATATGTTTTTTGAACCCCTACTCTGGAAGCTGGAAGAACTTCAGATATGGTGACTGGTTTATAACCAAAACCTCCAACTCCATTGTTCTGGGAATTATAGTTTTTAAATACACTGCTATATTCCCCAAAATTAGAGGTTGGCATTAAACTGCAGGTATTCCTAGGGGTTTGGGGAAAAGATACTGGTATTATCAGAATATAAAAGTACGATTGGTAAAAGAGAGAAAATTGATTTGGGGCTATTTTTTGCAGTGACCCCAGTCACTGTCAAAAATAGTGACTCTACCCACATGATAGCTCTTTATAAAAGTATAAATATAGTAAATATTCTTCTAAATAACCACACTGCAGATTTGGGATTCTCTCATCGCTTCTAAATGTTGCTGTTTCTTTTCTTTTGACTGTTATTTACAACATTCCTGATCATTTACAGGATCCAGATTCTAGCTTCTAGATTCTAGATTCAGACTGATGGTTATATTTAATCTGTGATAGTGAATCAGAATGTATTCATAGAAAGAATCAATTTGGATAAGGAAATATTCTAGATGTGGCCAAAATCTTGCTGAAAATCTTCCCAGAAGAGTATGTATGTATGTGTGTGTATGTGTGTGTATGTGTGGGTGTGTGTGTATGTGTATATATATATATATATATATATATATATATATATATATATATATATATATATATATATATATATATATATATATATAATTTGTTATTACCTGAGTAGTGTGTCAATCTGGTAGCCCTTTGTATGACTATGAAGAAGTTTCAAAGAGGTTGGAAACAGTAAATATGTTTGTGAGTTGTTTGGACAGAAATAGGATAACAAGGATTTATAGTGATTATTGATTTTTATAGTCAAAAGGTGTGTGTGGTACACCAATAAACCCAAGTAACACAAGTCAACACACAAATCAAGGTTGACTATACTAAACACACATTGGTAAGAGAACTTACCAATTCAACAACCGTTCAGAAGAAATGAACACAAAAACAGGTACTATTCTAGGGTATTTTTTATACTATATTTACATTTTTTACTTTGTTTTATTTTCAGGTTGTAGTTATTGTTGTAGTTATTACAAGGCTGTACTAATAATGACCATCTTGCAAGTCTTTGATTTTGATTGTACATACGTGACAAACGCCAGAGGGTTATGATCTGTATAGACAATAACTGGTACAGAAGCAGAAACAACATATACTTCAAGGACTGCAAAGCAAGCAACAACGCTCAAATGACTCTCCAGGTACTGGAATATGATGAAGAGGAGAGGAGGGAATGACTTGATTTGTTTTACCAATACGCTGACACATGTGACAAGACCTACAAAACTGCACATCTTTCCTGAGTGCAGGACAAAAGAAATGTTTAAGAAAACATTTTTGTGATTCCCAAGTGTCCTATCCAAGGGTGATCATGGGCTACCTGAAGTATACCTTGTCTATAAACAGAAGTTACCACATTCTGAAAGACACTGTCAAGAAATGAATCAGTGCCAGACCATTTCAACATTAAAAGATTGTTCTCTAGAAAATAAACTGCTTGCCTTTTTGCCAATTCTTCAGGGTTACCCACAGTTGAAAAATACTTCCTCAGGCTAAAATCAGCATTTTGGGCCTCAGTGAGCTGTACACGATCAACAGCTAACTCACAATGTCGAGAATTTGTAGCCTGAATTTTCTTTAAAACTTTTGGGTCTAACGAACCAACAGGGAAGGAGACAACAGAGCAGAATCATCAGCAATAAATTAATCTGATAAATCAACCATATCTTCCATATGACGAACCTTAAGTCACGGCACATGCAGGGAAAACTGTGGGTTGATCACAGGATAGATCATTTATCAGTAGGGCTCTCCAAAACCTAAAACTGGAAGGACCCTAACTACAGCTATGTCATTACTGTTACAAACGGATGAAAACATGCATCTACAGAATCAACATTTTGTCCAAATGGATCTGGATCAGGCCTAAGGGATTTCAATAAAGCAATATTTTGGTCATGACTGGACTCTTGCTTCTGCTTTAAACGTGCACACTTTGCAATCACATGGCCAGGCATATGACAGCAAAACCAACTAGCAGAGATTGTGAGGGAATTTGACCGGCCGGACAGAGATGTCTAACTTGTGATCAGTGTTCACCAAAGGTTCTATTTTGCAAAAACACACTCTTATCTGAGAGTACAGCAGCTTCGGAAACAGAAGAAACCTTCCTCTCATTTAAATAGACCACCATACGATCAGGTAAACAATTTTTAAATTCCTCAAGCAACAACAGCTCCCATTTGCATTACTGGAAGCACACTACTTGTCCAACAAGGTTTCTTTCTCTCTTAAGAAAACTACAAATGTTTGTTGAAAAGGAAGTTTTCTAAGATCCCCGAGACCTCTGCCTGTAGGCTTCAGGGACCAATACTGCAGGCTATCCTCCAAAGAAAACGAAAAGCACACTTCCTGGACTTTTCCAATGAGTTTACATTGGAGTAAGAAAGACCACACATC
Source organism: Kryptopterus vitreolus (assembly GCA_030449085.1). NCBI lineage: Eukaryota > Metazoa > Chordata > Actinopteri > Siluriformes > Siluridae > Kryptopterus > Kryptopterus vitreolus. Next base: position 5,092,404 of record JACRUU010000027.1, on the reverse strand, counting down.
TTGAGGCCAATTTAAGGCTATAGCTATACGCTCAAAAACACTGAAGTAAGTGTCAGAGCACATGGACCAAGGCATAAGGACACATGGACCAAGGGCAGTGGTTATTGAAGAGATCGTCATCATTCCAATTCCACTGCCCAATCCACCTCGAGTTCCATCGTGCACACAGCTATCTTAAATTCCATCTCTGCTTTAGTGCCTCTGCTTTCTCTTGCCCCTCCAGCTGGAGACATGCAATTTGCACTTTGGCACGGGTCTCATGCCTTGATCATGCAGACAAAGACAGAAAATGGGTCAAATCGAGGTAGCGTAGCTCCGGCTCCGGCTGTTGTTTGGACAGAAATAGGATGGCAAGGCTTTAGAGTGATTATTGTTTTTAATAGTCAAAGGTGTGTTGGTGCAAAAACAAAACCAAGTAACACAAGTCAACACACAAATCAAGGTTGACTATACTAAACACTGGTTCTCATTGGTAAGAGAACATGGACAGTGCCAAAGAAGCCCTGCCAAGGCTCTTCAGGTAAGGTCTCAGGTAAGGTCTTACTATTGGCCCAAGGCTTCCTTTCATCAATCGGTGACTCCACCTAAAAGAGAGTTAGAGGCGGAGCAACCACAAAGGGATGGGCAGAAAAACATCATGTAACATTCATTCATTCATTCATTCATCTTCTACTGCTTTCTATCTTCCATAGGACAAAATTACATATCCAGTGCTTGACTGGCTGCTTATTAAGCAACACTGCACCATCATCACTAATTTACACCTATACTGTATATATATATATATATGATGATGGCATCCGTCCGTCTTCGAGAGACGATGGTGTAGCTTCCGGTTTGGTTTTCCTATCTGCACCTACGCGAATGGCTGAAGAGTCCTACTCTAGAGTGGCAGTCTTTGTTGCACTTGCTGCAAGTGAATGTTGATGTTTGTTGAGGCTGTTGTTGTTTCGCCTTCCTCCCAGCTCTCTTTGCAGCTAGGTTAGTGTTTCTCACCTCCTCGGCTTTCTGAACGCCCTGTCTGACAGCAACACGCCAGGCCAAGCGGTCGTCAGCGCAGCTCTCCCAGTCATTTACGTTGATGTTGGCCATCTTCATGTCCTTTTTGCAGACATCTTTGTAGCGCAGATGTGGCCGTCCAGTCAGTCGTGCACCTTCTGCTAGCTCACCATACAGTAGGTCCTTGGGTATGCGGCCTGGGTCCATTCTCCTAACATGGCCGAGCCAGCGAAGGCGCCTCTCGCTTAGAATGGAGAACATGCTGTTTATGCCGGTACGTTCTAGAACCTCTGTGTTGGGTACTTTGTCCTGCCACTGGATACGTAAAATGCGCCGCAGGCATCTCATATGGAAGCTGTTGAGTTTCCTCTCATGATTTGCATAGGTGGTCCATGCCTCGCTGCTGTAGAGGAGTGTGCTGAGCACACAGGCCTGGTAGATGCGAAGTTTGGTCTTCTCAGTGAGGTTGTGATTGTTCCAGACCCTCTGGTTCAGCCTGGCCATAACTGCTGATGCTTTGGCAATCCGGCTGTTCACTTCAGTATCAATGGAGAGTGAGTTGGAGATGTTGGAGCCAAGGTATGTGTAGTTTTCAACAACTTCCAGGTTGTATCCATCGATGGACAATGGTGGGAGGGGTGTCTGCATCCTGTGCCATCACATTCGTCTTCTTCAGACTGATGGTCAGTCCAAACTCCTTGCAGGCGTGTGAGAGGCGACATACCAGCTGCTGCAGTCCATCTTCCGTGTGTGATATCAAGGCTGCATCGTCGGCAAAGAGCAATTCACGGATGAGAACCTCTTTGATTTTAGTTTTAGCACGGAGACGTGCGATGTTAAACAGTTTTCCATCAGTCCTGGTGTGGATGTACACGCCCTCGCTGCAGTCCTTGAAGGCGTACTGGAGGAGCATAGAGAAGAAGGTGGCAAAGAGCGTCGGCGCAAGGACACAGCCTTGCTTCACTCCGCTGCTGACTGGGAATGCTTCCGATGTTGTGCCGTTGAAGCACACTGTGCTGTGCATGTTCTCATGGAATGATGTGATGATTGCTAGCAGTTTGTGGGGGACAGCCGATCTTCTGCAGGATCCTGAAGAGTCCATTCCGGCTGACCAGGTCAAATGCCTTGGTCAGGTCTATGAAGGCAATGTAGAGGGGCATCTGCTGCTCACGACACTTCTCCTGCAGCTGTCGTAGTGAGAAGATCATGTCTACAGTTGACCGGCCAGTACGGAAGCCACATTGGGACTCTGGGTAAACACGGGAGGCTAAGGTCTGCAAGCGAGACAGGGCGACACGGGCGAAAGCCTTTCCAACGATGCTGAGGAGGGAGATGCCCCGGTAGTTGTTGCAGTCACTACGGTCTCCTTTGTTCTTGTACAACGTGACAATGTTTGCATCTCGCATATCCTGGGGGATGTGTCCTTGCTCCCAGCAGAGGCAGAGGAGTTTGTGCAGGGGCTGGAGTAGTGCTGGTTTCCCAATCTTGAGGACGTCAGGAGGGATGCCGTCACTCCCAGGGGCCTTCCCACAAGCGAGGCAGTCAATGGCTTTTCTGAGCTCTTCCAGGGTGGGTGTTATATCCAGTTCCTCCATGACTGACATGTCTGGGATGGCGTCTAGGGCAGTGTCAGTGACAAACATTTTGGGTTGCATACAGCTCGAGATAGTGCTCAACCCAGCGCTGCATCTGTTTGCCCTGGTCTTTGATGACTTCACCAGTCTTGGACTTGAGTGGAGCGATCTTGGAGGTGGGAGGGCCTGTTGCCTTCTTGATACCCTCATACATTCCTTTTACATCCCCGGTTTCGGCAGCTATCTGTATACTGGTGCAGAGGTTCAACCAATAGGTGTTGGCGCAGTGACGGGCTTTCTGCTGGGCATTTTTTCTGGCAGTCCTGAGGGCTTGTAATGTATCAGGGCTAGGCGCAGCCTTGTAAGCCAGGAGGGCTTTCCTCTTCGCCTCGGTCACGGGCTCCATCTCCTCCCAGTTGGCCTCATACCAGTCAGTGTTTCTGCGCTCCTTCTTCCCGTAGGCAGTAATGGCAGAGTTGTACACAGCGTCTCGCAGGTGGAGCCACTTGGAGTCGATGGTGTCATCAGCTGTCTCTTTGGTGAGAGCCTCATGTAGCTTGCAGATGAACTGCTGTGTCTTCTCTGGGTTTCCTACATAGCAAGTGTTGATGCGTGGTCGACCCTTCTTCTTGGTGTGATGCAGTTTCTTGGGTAATATTCGCACCTTGCTGGCCACAAGGGAGTGGTCGGTGTCGCAGTCGGCACTGTGGTAGCTGCGCGTGAGGAGGACGCTGGCTAGTTCTGCACGCCTGGTGATGATCAGATCTAACTGGTGCCAGTGGCGGGAACGTGGGTGCCTCCATGACACCTGGTGGATATCCTTGCATTTGAAGAAGGTGTTGGTGACACATAGGCTGTGCGAGCAGCACATCTCCAGCAGCCGCTGTCCATTTTCATTTATCTTGCCCCTCCCATGCGAGCCGAGACAGGTGGGCCATGCCTCATTTTCAGCTCCCACTCTCGCATTGAAGTCTCCTAGTAGGTAGAGGCCCTCGGTACTGGGGATACTAGATATTGCTTGATCCAGAGCCTCATAGAACTGGTCTTTCTCTTCTGAGTTTGAGCAGAGCGTTGGGGCATACACGCTGAAAATATTGGCTGGGCCTGAGGATGTTGACAGCCGGAGGGCAAGTATCCTCTCAGTGCCTGATGACGGTGGCTCAATGAAGGCGGTGAGTGTGTTCTTTACAGCGAAGCCGACACCATGCTGCCTAGGTTCGTCAGAGGGCTTTCCTTGCCAGAAGAAGGTGTAGTTGGCTTCCCTGATGGTGCCGCTGTCTGCCAGTCGTGTCTCCTGAAGACAGGCAATGTCAACATTCAGTCTGGAGAGTTCCCTGTCAATTACGGCAGTCTTCCGTGCATCATCAATCTGTTGCAGGTCAGTGGTGAGTCCAGGACACAAGGTCCTAACGTTCCAGCTTGCGAAACGAAGAGCTGGAGTCTTCTTTGCTTCTTCTTTGTGTCTTGCTTGGTGCAGAGTTTATGGCCTGCTTGTCGAGATGGTTCTCTAAGCTCCACGCACCCAGTGAAGCACGCAGGCCATGGCGGGACAGCACCTTATTGACTGGGGGCTGCCCAGCTTGAGGCGGGCGGTAGCTATCCAATGAGACATGGCAATCTCTCCCACCGTCGGAAGCAACCCCTGGCGCCGAGCTCTACGCCAATCGAGCTACGGCTTAGAACCGGTAGACTGTTGCTTCCCGTGTTGTGCCGACATCTTACGACGAAGCTGGAGTGACCTCTCCAGTGGAGCTACAAAGCCTGGGCAGGCTAGGATGGAGAATCAGCTGTTGCCCATGCAGCAAATCCCCCCTCTCCACGCAGCTGGTTGACCCAAGGGAACAACAAATGTTGATACAGCTTGGCACCAACTGCGTCGCAGGAGTTGCCGGAGTGACATTGAAGGTCAATGTCAGACCGCCTTAGGGACTCCGTCTCCGGATTTTCTGTCGGGGTTTACTCCCTTAGCCTTTCCTGTGAATGGGTATAGCCGCAAGGCAGCGGAGGTTTGGGATCAGAGTTTTCCTTCTCCTAGATGAGCTACCATCCAAGGTTTACGAGCCCCATCTACCCGTAATATAGTATATATATTATATATAGTTATATATATAGATATATAATATATATATATATATATATATATATATATATATACTAATATATATATATATATATAGAGAATATAGCTTAAAAATATGTTATATATAGTATATTATATATATATATATATATATACTATATATATATATATATATATATATATATATATTCTATATAGCTCTATAAATTCGATATATATAATATATTCTTATATAATATGTTTTTATATATATACTATATGTAAAATATGTTAGCTTCAAAAACACATCTTTCCATTCTTCTTGATGTTCCTGTTGGTTTTCTCGTGCTATTATTATATACAATACAATGATGTAACTATGTAACTATATATATATATATATATATATATATATATATATATATATATATATATATATATATTTTTTTTTTTTTTATGCAGCATGCAGTTTAAATGCAGCATGTCTTGGCTAGGGAAGGTCATTTTTTGTACAAACCGGATTCCAAAAAAGTTGGAACACTATACAAATCGTGAATAAAAACTGAATGCAATGATGTGTAGGTGCCAACTTCTAATATTTTATTCAGAATAGAACATAACACACGAAACAAAAGTTTAAACTGAGAAAATGTACCATTTTAAGGGAAAAATATGTTGATTCAGAATTTCATGGTGTCAACAAATCCCAAAAAAGTTGGGACAAGTAGCAGTAAGAGGCTGGAAAAAGGAGTAAATTTAAGCATAACGAGGAGCTGGAAGACCAATTAACACAAATTAGGTCAATTGGCAACATGATTGGGTATAAAAAGAGCTTCTCAGAGTGGCAGTGTCTCTCAGAAGCCAAGATGGGTAGAGGATCACCAATTCCCACAATGTTGCGCAGAAAGATAGTGGAGCAATATCAGAAAGGTGTTACCCAGCGAAAAATTGCAAAGACTTTGCATCTATCATCATCAACTGTGCATAACATCATCCAAAGATTCAGAGAATCTGGAACAATCTCTGTGAGAAAGGGTCAAGGCCGTAAAACCATACTGGATGCCCGTGATCTCCGGGCCCTTAAACGACACTGCACCACAAACAGGAATTGCTACTGTAAAGGAAATCACAGAATGGGCTCAGGAATACTTCCAGAAACCATTGTCAGTGAACACAACCCACCGTGCCATCCGCCGTTGCCAGCTGAAACTCTACAGTGCAAAGAAGAAGCCATTTCTAAGCAAGATCCACAAGCTCAGGCGTTTACACTGGGCCAGGGATCATTTAAAATGGAGTGTGGCGAAATGGAAGACTGTTCTGTGGTCAGACGAGTCACGATTCGAAGTTCTTTTTGGAAATCTGGGACGCCATGTCATCCGGACCAAAGAGGACAAGGACAACCCAAGCTGTTATCAACGCTCGGTTCAGAAGCCTGCATCTCTGATGGTATGGGGTTGCATGAGTGCGTGTGGCATGGGCAGCTTGCATGTCTGGAAAGGCACCATCAATGCAGAAAAATATATTCAGGTTCTAGAACAACATATGCTCCCATCCAGACGTCATCTTTTTCAGGGAAGACCCTGCATTTTCCAACAAGATAATGCCAGACCACATTCTGCATCAATCACAGCATCATGGCTGCGTAGGAGAAGGATCCGGGTACTGAAATGGCCAGTCTGCAGTCCAGATCTTTCACCTATAGAGAACATTTGGCGCATCATAAAGAGGAAGGTGCGACAAAGAAGGCCCAAGACGATTGAACAGTTAGAGGCCTGTATTAGACAAGAATGGGAGAGCATTCCTATTTCTAAACTGGAGAAACTGGTCTCCTCTGTCCCCAGACGTCTGTTGAGTGTTGTAAAAAGAAGGGGAGATGCCACACAGTGGTGAAAATGTCCTTGTCCCAACTTTTTTGGGATTTGTTGACACCATGAAATTCTGAATCAACATATTTTTCCCTTAAAATGGTACATTTTCTCAGTTTAAACTTTTGTTTCATGTGTTATGTTCTATTCTGAATAAAATATTAGAAGTTGGCACCTACACATCATTGCATTCAGTTTTTATTCACGATTTGTATAGTGTCCCAACTTTTTTGGAATCCGGTTTGTAATTTAGGACAAAATACAAAATACGGAGTCGCCTTATCATTATATTTAAAGATTTAAAGAAAATTGTTCTATAATCTCCATACAGTAAGCATTCAGTTGTGCACTGAATCAATTCCCCTCTAAACATCATTATGATGCCACAGCTATAGAGCATCAATATTGTATATTATAATATTATAAAAGTAAAAATTGTATTTATAAAGGTTTTTTTTTTCACCTGGATGGGGTGGGTAGATACAGCTCAAATAAGATAATTTAACTGAACGAACACTTTTACAAATTAAAGTGAAACACACCCAAACACACACCCATACATATATATGTATGGGTGTGTGTTTGGGTGTGTTTCACTGTAATGATATTGCCATATTGTTGGAGATGTTGCCAAGAAAACTCCATTCTGGAGTTTTCTTTGTTCACTATCTATTAACCCTTTTCTTCATTAGCAAATTGGAAAGAACAGAATGAGGTCATGTCACACTTCTGTTAAAACCACATGTTAAATTGGACCACAAATCTATATCAGTTATTTCATTTTGTATCCTGGAGGTGGATAAACATTTGATTTTGTATGGTTTAATTCAATCACAAACTGTCTTGTCTGCAAAGAAAAAAGTAGGAGGCCTTAAGGAATATAATTCCATGCATCATTAATCCACAAAACATGCAGAGCTATATGATACGTACAAGGTAGAGCAGAGGAGGAGGCAAGTGTTTGAAGAATTTCCTTCATGCGGCCGCATTATTTCGCAATGCAGAACTCGAGGCTAATGATGTGGTACATTTGTTTCTAAAAGGCTACATGTGGCAGAGTATTAATATTCTGTTTCTAGATAGAGAATATTGGAGCCTTATTCATTAATTAAACACCTAAATGAATCAACACAGTCACGACCTTGTCAGCTGCATGCTTTAAAAATATCGTAGCCATTCAAAAGAGCATCCTAGTGCATAAACAGGCAAAACGTATATATGATGGAAAGCTACACATTCCTGATTCTGATTATCTTAAATGGGTTATAGAATTCGTTACAGGGTTTAAACCAACTCATCACAGAGGCTTTTGGCAATTATATTCCATAAACCTGAGATTCTGGGAAATAAAGGATCACTTTGAAAAACATCACTCATTGCCCAACAAATATGTCCAATGAGAGAGTGCTGTACTCAATAGTGATAGGGTTTTTTGCCATTGAAATCTTACAGCACAACTTTGACCAGTTTCTTAGTAAAATTGCTAATTTTTTTATACATGCTTTGATGTGAAAAAGCACTTAAAACCTTACAGTCCTGCATTGCTTTCCAAGACTGTCCAAATTGCACAAAACAGCCTGTGAGTTTCTTTGGAAGTACATACATTTGTCTGAAGCTGTTCTCAAATAAGTCGACCCACTGATCCAAACCGACTCAAACCGATCTCAAGACTATTCTCAGGGTCTCAGTGTTAATTCCACTGAAGCCTTTGCAGCATTATGACTTACAGTATTTCTATCAGCAGAAGCACAAAGCAAGCAATGAAAACCTTTCCTTTTTTCAAAATCCATACTTGAACAAACCGGAAATCGTTCTATTTGGGAATATCTGCGAAATCAGTCTTGCTTTTTATTCACGAGAGGATAATAAACTGCCACCGTTTAGAGTAGACCACTTTTTTTTTTTTTTTAAAAAAGGTCATGATAATTGTAAATCACTGAAATCAGTGCTTGAGACATGGATATTTCATTAATTGATTAAGTCAAAACATCATAAATCATAACACTTTGGATACATTGGAAGGAAAATAATTTAGCACATTTTACCATATACTTTCTCATTATATTTTATAACTTTTTTTATACATAGTGTAAAAACTAAGCAAAGTAAAAGCAAAGGAAGGAAAACCTTTACCGTCTTCATTTTGCCTCGTGTTAAAATCTTCTTATTCCACTTTTTTATTCATTAGCACTGAATATGAGACTTTTACAGCTTACTGCGCTGCTGTAATAACATTAAAATAGTAAATAGTTTTTACATCTAAAAATACTGAAACTAATAAGAATCAGTGCTTCATTTCAAACATTGCTACTTCAAGATCCTAAAAAAGCTGCGTATGGTAGAACAGTATGTGGATAAATAGAAGAAGGTAGTTTTCAGACAAAAGCTCCATCATTCTGAATCATCACAGTTACCCCAAGGTGCAGTCTCATTGCCCTGAGGCAGTTTGAGAAAATTCCCAACCACCACCTCTTATTCTCGGTCAGCAGATGTAGATGGACGGTGCATGCTTAATGGAATCCAGCTGAGGAGATCAATGAGTTGCCAGAGGGGGTGAAAAAAAGGAGGAAGGTACCCATGCATTGTCTGCAGAGGAGAAAATGGAGGAGGTTATTGGGACTTAGATCAAACCTAGCACTAATCTCATTTAAATGAAGAGCGCCGTTCTCAAACCCATTTATTGGAGCATGGCACTATGGCGTGACATTTGTCTTCACCATCCATCATCTGCCTTTAGGATGACAGATGACATGTCTGCTGGAGTGTCAGATTTGTAGCTCTGGAAGCCAGATTCTTGAGTAGATTTAAAAAAAAAAAAAAAAAAAAAGATATCTCTGCCTCTAGAAGCACCATCAATTTCTGCATGTATACATTACAGACATACATTTTGAATGTGAATATGTCCAAACTTTTAATATATCCGCCGGTGAACATGGAGATCTAAAGAGACACCATTTTAACAGATAAATAAAAAAAATGTTTTCTATCATTATTTTGGGTCATTAGGCAGCAATATAATATATACTCGGTGTGATGTGTAGAAACTATAGTACTGTATGCTCTAGTACGATCATGCCTGCTGAGAATAAATGATGAATGGCTTCTCTGCGCCACGGCTGCAGGCATAAACCAAGTTTAAGTTTTATTTATTCACAACGGTTAGTCCTGGAAAAAAAAGAAAAGAATGAGGAAAGAGGAGCCAATTAATAAAGGCAGTGGAAGCTGAGAAGAGCAAGACCCCCAGGCTGAACATGAACCCTTTTGTCAAAACACACTGAATTATAAAAACATTCATTATTTTGGTGCACTGACTGGTCATTTATTTAGTAGGTATACATAACATGTGGGCACCTGTCTGTTACACCCATACAGATCCTCAGATTCCTCATTATTAAATGTAATTCTTTTTACCAGTAGACATTATCAAACAAATCCTCAACAGCGAAAGTGCTTTCATTACTTTAAACCATTTAAGTAAACTGTTTATCAAGAGATCTCATTCCTAATCAGTGTTACATGTAACAGCGTGTCGTCATTTAATTACAAAAGAAATGTAACAGTAATTTGTGTCATTGTATCAAAAAGTGTTACTTATGAAAATGTGAAAGATTATAAATAAGGTTACATCTGAACAATTTCTTTAAAACCTAAGATTTGTTGAGTAATAATAATAACAATAACAAAAATAATAATTTTAATAGTTTAGTAGTTCACGTTCACCTAACACCTCCAAAGTTGAGGGTTCGATTCCTGCCTCCGCCATGTTAAATGCAAGTGTTTCCTGTTATAGCTAAGATTTCCAAAATGTATTTTTTTTTTAAATGTATAAGTCGGTCTTTGTTGTGGCTGTTTATCAGTATAAACTAGAATCAAGTAATGAAAGAATAAACAAGAGTTGAGTTACTCCAGTAAGGCTAACTGTAAATGTTTGGAAATTATTTAGGTTGAAATATCAAAACGTAATCAAATGTAATCACTTTACTTTTTTAAGTATTAACACTACTTATTACATTTTGAATGTAATAGAGGCTTTCTATGGTACTGGAATTTGTGCAAGGACATTACGCAGATGAGACACTGAACAAGATACCACACCTTTTTCAGTTGCTGATTTTAATAATGTCCTTGCACAAATTCTGTTCATCACAAAGGTGGTCAGTGGGTTTGAGGGCTGGGCTCTCTGCAGGACACCCGAGTTCCAACCTTAACGCAATCTCCAACTTTAATGGAGTTTGCTTTGTGTACAGGAGCATACAGGAGCGTAATGGTGTAAGATGCATGGGGCGGAGAGAGGGGGGCGTCGCTTAAGGGGAAATTTTAATCCTAGAGGCCGGCATTTTAGTCAGTTTTGCCTTTACCATTAAATGGTTTGTATCCTAAATGAACCCATGACTTGTGAATAGCAAATGCATAAAAAAGTTTATTTCCATATTTATATGGAATAAACCTTCTGTGCCTCATACAACAGCTTTTTAGTACTCTTTTTAATCACACAGAATTTCATGATGATCTGAAGAATGCATGATGTGAAGTGTATTACACATTTAATCATAGACACAACAATAAAAGGAAATCCCTGAAAGCTTATAACATTCGATATTCCTTTTCATATCTCTGCTACAAAGAGGATTGTTTTTGTGTGTGTGTGTGTGTGTGTGTGTGTATGAAGTAAACAAAGAATCAAAAACAGCTAAGTCTTTAGTGTCAGTGAGAAAGACGGCTGCTGGTCATTACTTTATTGTTGGCCCTCATGGAATATTTGGGCAATGAAATATCATGGAATATTTATTTATAATTTTGGTTTATTTATTTATGTTTGTCCCTATTATGCTTAATTAGTATTTGCCAAGCTTTATTTGCTCCTCCCCCACTGCAGAAAAAAATGTTTCCTCCTGATCTTTCAGGTTTACAGCAGGAAAGCTGATAATTTAGCTTTGAGCTGCTCGATCAATACGGATTGTTCATGAAAGCGTAGGTGAAATCAGGAAAAAAATCCATCACTCCATCCGTCATGATGATCTCAGCTATAATTTGCTAGATCAGACTTCTACATTATTATAGATAGATTGCATCAAACTGATAGTATATGCTGAAATTTCAAACAAAATTCTGAAAATGTTGTGTGAAAAACAGAATGCAATGGTTTGCAAATTTCATAAATTTATATTTTATTTACAGTAGAACAGAGAAAACGTCAAATGTTCAAACTGAGGAAAAATAAGTTCATCTTGGATTTGATGGCTGCGACATTTCTCAAAAGCGTTGAGGGGGGAAGCACAATGATTAAGGCCAAGGGGTACTGATCGGAAGGTCTGGGCTTTGAGTTCCAGTAGGATCTCAAACCACCTTGACCCTCTGTGCTCCAGGGGGCGCTGGATCATGGCTGATCCTGCACTCTGACCACAGCATCCAAACAAGCTGGCATATACAAAGAAAACAATTTCACTCTGCTGTAACTTTAATGAAACATTTGCAGAAACATTTTCTGACTGATATGATTGGGGTTTAAACAGTGTATCATAGAGATACAAAGAGTGTATCAAAGTCTCTCAAAAGTATAAAAGTACAGAGTATCTAATAATAATAATAATAATAATAATAATAATAATAATAATAATAATCATTATTGTTATTATATTAATATAAATGTATATTATTATTATTAGTAGTAGTAGTAGTAGTAGTAGTAGTAGTAGCAGTATTGTAACATTTTATTATTATAAATTATTATTTTATTATACAATTTGTTTAGTCCTCCAGGCTAACACTCAAATAAATGCTTCAAGCCCTTCATAGGTTCGACAAATTAAAATTATTTTCACTTTATTTCAAAATACATTACTTCACTATCTGTGTGAAGCTGCTTTGAGACAATGTCCATTGTTAAAAGTGCTCTACTGTACAAATAAAATACAACTGACACACAACTGGCAACTGGCATTGTCACATGGAAGCAAACCAAAATGTTATAAACAGAAATATATTGAAAATATATACAGTGAAAGATTCATTTTCGTTTGAATTAGTTCGAATTAATTTTTTTGGTTTTTTGTTTCTGGGCGTTGTCCGTCTTTCATAGCACATGCATCGCCATTTCTCGCAATTTTTTTTCATTAACTGTGTGTGCCAAATATAGTTTATTGTACCGAAATTCACCATGGCACTAACGAAACTCTTTAGTTCCTATATTACAAAGTCAAGAAACAATATTAAAGTAAAGAAAGAAATCATAGCAAAATACGAACGTGGAGTGCGCATCGTTGATCTGTCAAGACAAGTCTCCATTCACAGGAAGTCAGCCGCTCCGTACGCCAAACCGTGAACTCCTGGGTTTCCAAAAGAACGTTCTCTCTCCGGTGTTGGTGAAGACCTGTGATAGTTTTCCTCCTTAGTTTTCTCCTTCCCTATTTCTGTTGCCTTATCTCCTGTGTTCCTCTTCCTGACAGAAGCCCGGACCGAAACCACAGAGAACATGGAGGTTTCCTCCGCACATGGGGGAACATGGAGGCTGGACACGGTGGCGTGTCCAGCGTTGTACGACGGCACACCGGAAGGGTGTCATACTGTTCTGTTCAATTCCCAGCCTCTTCCCCACTGAGCACTCACGCATTGCCTACGTTGTCTCACTCCTAACATGACCTGCACTGTGGTGGGTTTATAGAACCAAGGAGGTTCTCACATCAAGTAAGGCATTCTTATCTCACTTCAGGAAGTTTTCCTGAAGCCCCAGCGGGTGGGCAACTATATCGCCCCACCCAAGGGTCTAATTCACGAAGACACCCTTCTGTTCTGGACGTATGGGGCAGCAAGCATCAACATCAAATGTCTCCAATGATTCCTGCCAACTTCTATCGGAGGTTTATAAAGAACTATAGCACTATCGCTCACCCGCTTATATCTCTCCTCAGGGGAAAACTGAGTACCCTCCAATAGACCCCAGCCACCTAGGCTTTCCAGATGCTCAAAGAAACCTTTACCTCAGCGCCACTACTAGTGCACCCCGATCCAAGTAAGCCCTTCACATTCATGGTGGATGCGTCTACAATGGGGGGTTGAGGCCATACTCTCTCAGTCCCAAGGCATCCCTTCATGGCTTCACCCTGTGTCTTCTTTTCTCTGATGATCTCTCCTGCAGAAGTCAACTATGACATGGGGGAACCGGGAGCTCCTCACTGTGAAGCTATCTCTGGAGGAGTTGGCTCGAGGGAGCCAAATACCTCTTTGCTGTCCTGACAGACCATAGGCCATAAGAACCTGCAGTACCTTAAGGAGGCTAATAAATAAATAAATATATATATATATTGTGGCGACTCGCTCGCCGCTTCGGGTTGAACACAGGCGCGGAGAGGCATAACTGGGGGTGCGAAACGAGTGTTTATTAAAAATAACACAAAAAAGAATAAAAAAAGGAAAATGTTCGTGTCCAATATTTGGGGGATCAGGATCAGGTGAGGAGTGGCTGGAACAGGAGAGGGAGCGCGGAGATCACTCGACGCGCTCTCCGACGTTGGGTCTCGACCAGTGGGAAGCTTCGTTCTCCGGATCTCCATCGGCACGTAGGGGTCAGGTTCGTTTCCTGCCACAAGGCTGTGGAAGCTCCCAGCTATCAGGCACCGCAAGGGTCTGGCGGGTATTTCCCATCCGCGCTTGCCGTCTAACCTGTAGTGGGAGGTCGGGAGAAAAAGGTACATACACGACGTTAGTCGGGAGCCCAGACGTTCTCCGATGACAACCGCCGTCCGAGGGCGTTTTATACACACCGCCTAATTTGGGATAATGAAGGCGCCACTCCGGGATAAGCTCCAGCCGTGTCTTGTTGATGACGCCCCGCCTCTCTCACATCCGTGCTGGGTGGCGCGGCGATTGCGCAACCGTTCTGCCGCCCGACAATGTGCTGAGTTTGGAGCGCTTGCCCATCTCAGTAGATGGGGCGGAGGCCCATCGTGACAATATGTATATATATATATATATATATATATATATCTATATATATATAGATATATATATATATATATATATATATATATATATATATATATATTTTTTTTTTTTTTTTCAATTTACATTATTTCTTATGGGAAAAATTTATTTGGTTGTAGTTTTCACCGACAATTCTGGAATGGATTAGAGGCAAAAACCAAGGTTCCACAGTATGTTTTTATATTTTTATTCATACTTCCATTGAAAATCCACTACATTTACAAAACATGATATTATTACATCACATTCCCAATCCAACAATGAGAGCAAAAAGAAAAAGCAGACCATGTTTCCTGAGTTGTTAAAAAAAATTAACTCGTCTACCAAAGTGAACACTACAGCAACAAGCAGAATTACTGAAGGAAAACAAAACCTCAACTGACAAACAGCCACAGCCTTAAACCCAATTGTATTATTTAAAACTGAGGAGGAATAAACAACTGCAAAAACGATTTACTTTTTTATTACACTATTAAATTATGTTGGACACATCAACATAATTTCCCAGAGAAACTTTTCCCAGAGTCTTTTAATACATGACTATCTGTACTTCTACTCAAGTGAAGGATGTGTGGAAGTTTGCAATTTTCTCTAAACAGTCGACATGTGACAATGTTTTTAAACCTGTTACAGCCACCATAATCAAAATGTCTCTAAAACAGTTCTCAGTTTGAGCATTTTTGGTTGTTAGTTTTATTGTGAAAACAATGGGGATTTATGAGATTTTGCACTCTATATTTATTTACATTTACATCTATCCCACATTTTTTCAATGTATTAATATGCATTAATATATGGACATTATTCATAAAGTCCGGTTCCTCTCAAGGTTTCTTCCTCATTCTACTAAGGGAGTTTTTCCTTGCCACAGCCTTCCCAGACTTGCTCATCAGGGATCTGCTTCTTTTGCTCCGGATCTTTGTGACATCAGCCTATTTACAGAATGTGGAAGACTGATTAGGAGTCTGCAGTTTGGGAAACACGAGTGGCATGCTGTGAATTTTATATTGTAGTTTGTATTTGGGTGATGTTTCTCTTGCATGGCTTTTCCTTCCCAGTGGAGCAAGATATTAACACGTGACCTTGTCGAGGTAATATTAGAGAGAAAATCAATCACGGTTCGATGATCTACGATGAGGCCGAAGACATGGCTTGGCCTTATTGAATATCTGCTAAACCATTTAACAACCCAGGATGCGAAATGACAGCTTTCAAGAGATGATTAGAGGCAATGGTTGTAATGTGGCAGGAAATATATTTGTCATGGTGCCGAGAGGTACACATTGTTATTGTCTTCTTCATGCCAGGGGATTCTCAGGTTGAGTATTTGTAGCCATGACAACACTACTTCACAAGGGGTTGCTTGAAATTCCTTGACGAGGGAGAGCTCAGTTGACTAGACATGGATCTTCTGTGACAAGGTCAGATAAGCTTATCATCACCTCTACATGGTAAGACCTTCTTCAGTCATGATTTGTTTCTGTGACTGATATTCATAGGTTCTGGAGAACTTATTCTAGCTAATTCTGAAATTCCCGGCTGTATAAAGTCCTTGTTTTAAGCTTCATTTTAAAAGACTGTGCTATTTGATCTTTGCCTAAAATGAACAGTGAAGCATAAATAGCAGTATTAATGATAACCACCAAATTAGTTTTAATTACAAGTCAGACACTTGCAGACTGTTTATGATAAAACAACAGAGACATATTATTAGTAGACTATTTAGTCATTAAAAACTGAATTGTTTGATTGATATTGCATCTCAAAATCATCAATTTTCTAAACTGCATTTTTTCTAAAATCTACTAAAATACATTCATTTACATTGTTTCAAACAAATATTACCAGAACCTGCATTAAGAATGAAAAGGCATGCTTAATGCAACATTAAATGTTCAGGTACTTAAGCCTTTGGTTAATAAATAGATAAATAAATAAAAGGTCCACAATGACCTTGACCTGTATTTTATATCTGATGTGATAAAAATAAAAATGCATTTAGCAGATACCCTTATCTAGACCCACTTACATTTATCTCATTTAAACAACGATAGTTGAGGGGTACGGACCTTCCTCAAGGTGGTGCTGGGATTTGAACTTCCAATATCCAATTTCATTAAATCTTTCATTAAATAATGTAAGTGCTGAATAAAGTTTTACTATTGCAGGCTATTTATCCAGTAGGCGAGACGATATGTGAGTTAAAAAAGCTATTTTCAGGCTCAGATATTAAATCCTTATCAGTGTTTACATGTAAATACTAATTTACCCAAATCCAGGTGCACACTTTAAAGACAACTTTTGATTCCTATAATCCGAGGCTAAAATCTGTTCCATCGCTGGTTTGTTCACCAAAATCCAATTACGGCCTTTACAATCATTTTTTTCATCCTGGAGTTATCAAAAGTCTTCATACAATTTCCTACTGTCACTTATGAACCAAGAATCAATATGGCCGTTGTCATGATTAACGCAACAACTTCAAACCACCTCAAGGAAAATGTTGGCTGAGTGCAGAAAGAAGAGAAAAGTACATTGTAAAATGTAACAAAAAATAAGCATACTTGTTGCCTCAAAAAAATTAATAAACAGAATTAAAGATAGTTAGATATTCTGATTGTCCAGAAATCATTGGATTTTAATACTGACCAGAAGAACTAACTACAATTTTTTGAAATATGCAAAACTTAACCCCCTTCAGACGATTGTCACAAAATCGCATCAAACTACCAGCCTGAATATGGCCAAGTTAATTTATGTATTCCTATAATGCCTATTGATGCATATTTGACATGTACCATAGATCATATTGGAGGCACTAATTGTGCAATTATAGTATCTGCTTGAAAGCAAAAACACACCATTCTTTTCTTTTATATGATTGTAAATAAATTCAGACAAATCAGCAAGAAACAAAAGCACATTTTAAACATTTAGATTCTTATATGATATGGAGCTGTAAGTTACTCTATACAAGCTATTGCAAATAAGAGTCTATTATAAAGCTGTACTAGTATCACCAAAACAATGAACTGAGAACACAACTGGCTTTACTCAACTAAGAAATTAAACACATCAAATATCAGCAAAGTAAGAGTACAAGATCAGAGTATAATTTAAACAGACAAACAACAAAAGCAAGTTTATTTATTATATGTACATTTATATTTATGGCATTTGGCAGACATCCTTATCATTATGCAACTTTGTAATTGAGGGTTAAGGACCTTTCTCAAGGGCCCTCTGGTGGCAGCTTGGTGGTTGTGGGATTTGAACTTGGGCTCTTCCGGTCCTGAGGCCAATACCTTAACCTGTACAAAATTTCTTATTGAGATTTTAATTGTTGTGATTAAAGTTATCATAATAGAGTGTTTGTTGTAATTGGGCCCTTGAACCATGACATTTTAAAGTCTGTTTCATTTCTTTGTATATTTTTCAGTCACATATTTATGAGATGAGCCTGGCTTTATAATGGGAAGTCCATGCTTGTTTAATTTCTTATTAAAAAAGAGTTATATATCTATATAATGCTGTTACGCTGCTGATACAACAGCAATCACTGCACAACTGGCAATCAACCATGCACAAATATGTTTAACAAAAAAACATTGACACACTCAAACGTCAACAATCAATGCATTAACCTCAACATTAGTGACAAATAGAAATTGAAAATAAAAAACATCAGAAAACAGTTTACTAAAAATTCTAAATTCAAACCAAACACCACAAAAAAGCAAATAATGAAAATAGTAGGAACTTTCAGCTGCATCATTTATTCATTCTGCAATGCATTTTGGGAGTTTTGTTAAAATAGCACCCAGCTGTGATATGAACTTTTATTTTGTTAATGGCACGTCATATTTCATCTCTTAATCTAGGAAAAAAAACATTAATTATAATACTTGCTATTTGTAAGATAGGTTATTCGGTAATTACATCACTATCAAAAGTCAGCAAAAGCCATTTAATTCAAATTTCTCTTGGCTCCTTGTAGTATAACAAGTGTACATTACAAACACAGTTATAATAATCATAAGTAAAACTCAGGTTAAAAAAAAATAAAAAATCAAGGGTCAAAAACTCAACTCAAAGTCAAACAAAACATTTTCAATAAAATATAAATCTTTAAATCCTAAAGATGTTTTGTAGATTTATGACAGAAATAAAGTCTGAAAAGATTGTTATAAGTGAAGCTGCTAATGCTGATTTTAGAGTTTAATCATCTTTGTTAAGAATAATAACCTCTGCTCTTTAAGCTTCTCTCAGATTCTCCCGGACATTCCTTAGAACCTTCCAGAACCTGAAAAGGGATAAAATGCACATGTGCAATACTCAATAAAGGTGTTTCATTTGTGTGAAATTATTCCAAGTGAGTAAGTTGAGCTTGTGACCCAAAATTCCAAATAAGTTATTTAAATTAAGTGTTGATAATATGCTGATACAATTATTTAGGTGCACTTGTTAGAATCTAGCTGCTATGGATACATAATTGTTTTTAATGAATTACTGGTGTTGCTGATGAAAAGTTACCAAACATCAAGTAACTAAATTAGGATACTATTCATTCGCAAACTGTTACACATTAAACTAGTGTAGCCTCTTTAAAAAACTAACCTTCATCTGGGAGCTCACTGGGATACGGGATATTTGATCTGTTAACTGGTTGCATGGAAAACCGGTGTTATCACATATTGTTTATGTGATGGTGAAATGGTGGAGGATCAAATCGGACATTGATTTGTAAATGGATTTCATACTCCCTTGTAAACATATTTTTTAGTATTTTTTTTATATTTTATTTTGATACATGGTTGTGCTGCTGTAATTTGTAGTCAGTTTTGACAAACTGTAGTCAGTTTTTTTTTTATTTTAAAATACATTTTGATGCATTTTTTGCCCAATAGTGGTTGCAGTCCACTCCAAAATGGATGTCTGCTTTCTTCCCCAGGGAGGCTTCATGTCTGTGTTACTTTCTGCTTGTCCCTTTGTCGATGTTAAGCGCCCTTGAGACCCTTCTCACAATATATATCCACTTACACCACTACGGTACAAGAACATAGCTAATCATTACTTCCTCATGAATCCCACATCTTCCTCTTTCAATTTCATTCTGGCTTTTACTTCTTCTCACTGTGCAGTTATACATCTGATTCCTGCTACTTGATGAAACATGTTACCTGACCTTAATGCTTTCTGCCCCCTGGATCTGCTTGGCCCAGTCCTGATTCTCAATTCTGCACAGAGCTTCAGATCATCCTGCCGAGGACAGCCCCACACCAAACCCCGGAAAAATACAGATCACGGGAGCAAAACCACAGACCAGCCTTGACTCACAAATATCCGAGGCTCGCAATATACAGACATTTTAAGCTCTAAAAACACAGTGAATGTTTTTCGTGGCCACTGTGTCTGGCTATTATTGATTTCCAGGCACTCTAGTTATTGCTTTTTGTCATGTGGCATTTATTTTTTTCATCCTCTACATGCTGCTGTATTCTACACTCTCAGTCTTGAGCACCTTAAAAGGGTGGAACTGGTGACTGCTAAAACTAACAATTTATTTTTGCATTTATTGCTAAATATTGCCAATGGATTTGAATTACTGCTTTTTGTGTTACTTTCATGCAAATGTAATACGATTTTTAAATTGAATACTGTAATAGGTAGCATTAAAAGCATGTGTCAGGGTCAGATAAAGGAACAAACCAAAATGATTCAAATAAAAAAAAAAATCCGAACTATTGCACCCTAGAGGTTTATGGTTTCTAATTTTATTTTATTTGTGCGAGTTAAAAGTTTGGCAAACATGTTTTTTTGTCTTGCCTTCATGAGCTTTTCTGATTATCTTCCTACCCAGCACATATGAGATAAATGGGGTGACAACAAGTAAAGAATGACAAATACAGGACTAGAACAAGTAAATAAGCTAAAAACAACTAAACGGGCAAACATTTAAGCTAGGGGTGTCCTGTCCATAGCTTGGTTTGGTCCTCTTGAAGATACAAAGGCAAGCCATTAAAGAGCAGATATCCTTCTGATTTCTGTCATCTTGAAAAACATACAAAAGAAACATCCAAATACCAAATGTATTACAATGTGATGATATCACCCAAAATTTGCTAAATCCTGTTACTTACCCTTGCTTGAAGTTTTTCCTGTAGCTCATCCATATCATGTCCAAAAGCCACTCTTCTGGCTCCGTATAGTTTCAGGAGTGTAGGTCTGTACTTGTCAATGGCTACCATGAATCCATGAAGTGGAAAAATTCCTCACAGATCTGTTAATAACCAACAACTCAATATTGAAAACAATAATGAGACTTACTGTAAACAACATTTAGAACATATTACGAGCTGTGAAAAGTTTCATTACCTGTTCTTGAAAAAAAACAGTGCAGACCACTTTTCCCGAACCTTCACAATCACTGGCTGCTCTTGGACCATTTCTTTTCTTCTAATGGAAAATGTTAGTTACGTTATTTCACTTATGGCTACCATGTTTCTTCTTGCCTTGCCTTGCCTTGGTTTCTTTCTCTGAAAGAAGTTGTTGCTCTTAAATTGAAGTGTCAGTGTGGTTACATGGATGTTACCACATCCACGCTTTGCCTTCATCAGGGTGAAACTCGGACCACTTGCATATTTTCTCTTCCTGTTGATAGTAACTTCATTGCAACCTGTCTTTCACACATTTGTTCTATAATTGTTTAGTTTGTGCTTTATGCTGATCAACCAGTCCCCCATAACCCTTTCCTTTGCCGGGTTCCTTAAGGCAAGGATACTTGAAAATCGGTGTAGACCCACTGGATTCAATTTCCTCATTGTCAGATATGTCTTTATCTCAAAAACAGCCTGCACAATTTTGTCAAGATTCTCAATTTTCATGTCTCTAGCCACATCAATGTGTAACTTCAGCTAGACATCAAATAAGAGAGTTGGTATGGGAAATAGCCATTCTGAGGTAGTATGTAGCTTTGCACAGAGAGTGAGGGAGTTATCAAGTGATGAAACAGAGGAAAAGCTGTTGGTTCATTAAATGATTACTAGCACCAGTGAACCACATTCAAGACTGCATTTTCACTGAGCAATTCTGAAATTCTGAGACAGGTCACACAGTGCATTACTGAAATCAGGGTCTCCGAATTACAGAAAAATCTGTCCCTGCAGTTGCAGTTTCTCTTGAAGAATACTGATGAGAATGTCCACTGATTCAGGCATTTCAGGAAGCTGAAACTGTGCAGGCTTATGTAAACTGTGCAGACAATAGTAAAGACTGCAAGTCAAGCAGAAGACAGTTTTAATTATTGAATTAAAAAAATAAAAAAGGAAAATAATAAATGTAGCACATACCATTATAGTGTAGGTTTAATGCTCCAAATAGGTCCTCAGGGTCACAAACACTTTCTCTCCAAAACTGTATGGAAACAGTGGGTAATATCCTGGAAAATAGAAAGTCATTTTAAGGGTTATTTGTACTATATTTTTTATATTTGTACTATATTTTTATATATTATATATATATATTATATATATATATATATATATATATATATATATATATATATATATATATATATATATATATATATAGGATATATATATATATATATATATATATGTGTACAACCACTATAAACATGCATTAATTTTTAATTAAACATTGACATTTTACTAAAACCTTTTGATTTCAAATAAAAAACTGTTTCAGTCATGTCCTTCAAATGTAATCTTATAAATACATGTCAGCATTTACTTGCTTAAAAAAAGTCCAACATGGCACAAATATAAACTGTAGGCAAGAAAACCCTCAATTTGAAGCAGCGAAACCGTGTTTATTAGTGAGAATTTTCACGGCTCATCACGCATGAGCGATATATTTAAATGGTCCCATTGCTGATAGTGCTACAGTAATTTTTCTAGTACATATACATTTATTTTTTGTTAATTTAAGATGCAAAAAACTAGGTGGAAAAAAAACCTTTTAAATGTACATTGTTGCAAAAATCAAACCTGTACCTTTTCAAGGTTGTAAAATTGCTTTACAAACAAAATGTAAACAGCAAAAAAAAAAAAGAATGAAAAGTCAATGGACCCGACTAAAGTAACCACCGAACATTTTCATCATGTAAACCTTTGTTGAGTCTTTGGATTGGGGAAGCTGGACTTTGGTTTGGACTGGAATTCAAATCGCAGCACCAACACGTTGTCACTGTGGGCCCTTGAGGCCCTCAACGTTCAACTGCTCAGTTATAATTGTAATAAATGATATAATTATAAGTCACTCTAGTTTCTATTATTTGAAATCAAGAATAAGATTTTGCAACACTCATTATTAACCACAACAACCACAAAATATTAAGCCCAAATCATTGGCTGTTAGCACTTTATTATCACATTTTTTTCACTACACACTAAACTTTAGAAGGTTTAGCAGGTTTAGAAACTTGTTTTGTTGGGAGCTTCACATACTCGACACTTCGACATAAATTTTTCTCAGGATGTTGTAACTGTGTTTGTAAAACATCAACTGTTAATGTAGATATTCTCATCACTACCACTTTTAATTGCGGAACTCTATCACAGGTTTTTTACATTTTGATTAAAGTTTGAATTTAACATCACATGGTTTGATAAAAATATTTGTTTTATGAAATGATTAAAAAGAAACACACAAAACCATACAGATATACATGTACAGATTTAAAACATTACTGTTACCAATATAATTCAGTTTTAATATACACATATCACACATTTAACCCATTAATCTCCCAGCAATATACTCCACAGTATAGAGAACATTAATGCATCCCTTGTGATAGAAATGTGGATTTAATGCATTTCAAATAATGTGATTGATTTAGTTGGGTTCATGACCTTCGCCTCTTTATGGTTTTTTTTCATGTTTGAAAAAGCTCCTTTCTTATGATAAACCTAGTCATGAGAAATTGGGATTCTGATTGGTTAACTTAATATTTGCTATTAATATTCGCAACTCAATTTTGAGTTGTAGTTTGATAGTCATTTAAATATTAATAGGAAGGAATTTAAGACAATTTGATGCACAAAACACTTGACAGCTCTATCCAGAGACATACACATTAAGAATCAGCACATGAAACTCAATAATGGTGAATGTTAGCAATCAATTGGTCATGCTGCAATGCATGCTGGGCAGACAGAATTAGCACAAATTGGAGAAGGAGCAAATGATGCAGCTGAATGTTCTTAATGTTAATTTACATAATGATATTTTACAGTGTAACAGTGGCCGC
The DNA here is from genome assembly GCA_030449085.1 of Kryptopterus vitreolus. Taxonomy (NCBI): domain Eukaryota; kingdom Metazoa; phylum Chordata; class Actinopteri; order Siluriformes; family Siluridae; genus Kryptopterus; species Kryptopterus vitreolus. The sequence goes on along the minus strand of JACRUU010000027.1, from coordinate 5,068,653 downwards.
TAAAGCCAATCGTTTTATTTTTTCATATGTTGCCTTGTACGAATAATTATAATCCGATTGATTAAATGAGTGCTTCATTTCAGTGTTAATCTGGTGCAAGATTTCTCCACTTGTAAATACTAATAACCAGCATTAAGAGATGGATTTCAAAAATACGTTGAACTTTCTGGCATATGAAATTACTTCACCATAACTATGCTATTTTTAAGGATTTTTTAAGTCTATCCTTCAACATATTCCTTTCGGCAGCATATTAATTGTTCTAGGTGTCTTATCGTCTTATGAGGAAATCATTTGCTTTCATTCTGACCACCTTCCTACCCAACATACATTTGGATTCAATACGTGCAATAACTTTTCTCTGGTTGTTTTAACTGTGTTTATAAAGCATATTTGTTAGGATAAGAGCAGTCATAAGATGACATCACAAACATGTAGCTTCATCTGCCTTTTTTATGCTATAAAAGCAGCTTAATAAACAAATCAAATAGAGAAAAATTCATTAAAAAAACAAGTTCAAAAACCCAACTACAGCAAGCAATAATCATCATTATAGTGACATCAAATCCAACACCTAAAATCTCATAAGAGCTTTTGAACACGTGAGAGAAATAAAGTCACACTGGGAAGTGAGAGGTGAAGCTGCTAATGCTGTTTTTGGTTTTGTTTGTTTTCTCTTCCTCTGCTGAAATTTCTTACTCTTACTGATATTTTAGGTGTTGGATTTGAAGTCACTATAATGTGATTATTGTTTGCTGTTGATGGATTTTTGAACTTGGTCTTTTTAAAGAAACTATGGCCAGATGGAGCCACATGATTGTCAAACTTATTCATGCTGTAATGCCTGCTGGGAGTTTTGTACCCTTCTGGTACCCGTCATGCATTGCAGCATGAACATTTGTTTACAGTAGTTACTTTGTTGAGTTTCACAACTGACACGCAACAACAAACAAAAAAACTCAATCAGTGTTGAACATTTGATTTTATGGGTAATTAATAATTAATTTCATATTGTTGATGACCGCAGCATGACTCTGAAGAAATACAACTTTTCAAACTATTAGGGAGGATTTAAAAAAACATCCATCCATCCATCCATCTTCTTCCGCTTATCCGGGACCGGGTCGCGGGGGCAGCAGTCTGAGCAGAGATGCCCAGACTACCCTCACTCCAACCACTTCCTCTAGCTCCTCCGGGGGGACACCGAGGCGTTTCCAGGACAGTTGAGAGACATAGTCCCTCCAACGTGTTCTGGGTCTTCCTCAAGGCTTTTTCCCAGTGGGACATGCCCGAAACACCTCCGCTGGGAAGCATCCGATAAAGATGCACAAGCCACGCCAGCTGGCCTCTCTCGATGTGGAGGATCAGCGGATCTACTCCGAGCTCCTCCCGAGTGACTGAACTTCTCACCCTATCTCTAAGGGAGCGCCCAGACACCCTGCGAAGGAAGCTCATTTCGGCTGCCTGTATCCGGAATCTTGCCCTTTCGGTCATGACCCAAAGCTCATGGCCATAGGTGTTTAGGTATTAGGTATAGGTTTTTTTTTTTTTTTTTTTTAAATCCTATGGCCATGGAATTAAAAATACATTTAAGCACAAAACGTTTAGAGCTACACTATTTAGACGTCAACAAACACATCAACAAAGGTGACTATTAACCTGACGTTTTATTCCACAATGCATGCTGGGTGCCAAAATAGTACAAAACTCCCAGCATGCATTGAGGCATGACTAAATGATACAGCTGAATGCTCTTACAGTTTTCTTTATTTGCTTTTTATTTGTTGATGGTTGGTGTTGAATTGATATTTTTAAATATTCCGCATGATTCAGGAAGTTTTTCTTTGTGCACTTAAGCAAAATCTGTTCTCAGTAAGAATATGTTCACACCATTATAAATATTTCTTTAGAAATACAACAAAAACACAGTTGGTACAAAAAACAGTTGGTAATTTTAATTTGAAATTGGTTTCTTCAAATAAAAGTAGTTCAAGTTTTGTGTTATTTTACTGTACAATGCTGTAAAAGCGCTATGAATTAAATGTAGCTGCCAGTATTTTACCATGAATGTATTTTTTATTAGTATTAGTAGTAGTAGTAGTAATAGTATTTTTACCATGGTAGGTTGATTGACACCTTGGAAAATTGTCCCTAGTATATGAATGTGTGTGTGTGTGTGTCCTGCGATGGGTTGGCATTCCATCCAGGGTGTATCCTGCCTTATTGCACATAGACAGAGAGATAGGCACAGGCTCCCCGTGACCCAAGGGAAGATCGAATATATGATGAATGAATGAATTTGTAATAGACTTAAACCCTGCAGAAACCCTGCAGAAACACCATGAGTTTTCCAGTAAAAAAAAATTATATGTTAATATTATGTTAAATCATTGTATTGTATATAATAAAAGCATGAGAAAACCAACAGAAACATCAAGAAGAATGGAAAGATGTGTTTGAAGCTAACAGTGCTGTGAAAGATGAGACTTATATACAGTATAGGTGTAAATTAGTGATGATGGTGCAGTGTTGCTTAATAAGCAGCCAGTCAAGCACTGGATATGTAATTTTGTCCTATGGAAGATAAGCGTTATTGTGAATATGCTTTACAACTGTTTACAATAATTCTTCAACCTGCTGCCTATAAGATTTACTGCACTTTATTGTTTCCTCTGCATCATAATTGCATGTTGTTCCTGACCGATATCAAGCCGTTGTCGAGAAGAAAAAAGCTGTGATTTTCACACACCTTGCATTTCCTGTGTACATTTTCCCCCTTAGTCGGCATCTTTGGATTTTCTGCTGTGTGAAGCAAACAATGAAATAGTTAATCTAGTTACTCATATTAAAGAAAGTCGCTGCAGTTTGCGCTCTTTTGATCATGGGAATAGTGAGTTCTGCCATTTTGTAGTACTTTGCGTTCCTGCAAAATATCTTTGAAAATAAAAATAAGCTAAAAAAAAAAAGCTTTATTATTTTATTTTAATAAAATAATAACACACACATACACTATGTACATATAGTACACATCAAAGCTGCTACCTTCCCTCTCTTTTCCAAAGTAAGTCGGGTGGTCATATCTAGACTGCAACAAAATAAAATTTAATATGAGTGGTAACATAGTTTTGGACAACCCTGTATTTCCAGACTGTAAGCTTCTGTTGATTGTCGATTCCCAAGGTTTGTTCACTGTCTGACCCGTGCCTTGATTTTAATATTGCTTCTGGATTACATCTCTTTGTTTTGTTTTTTTAATAAGTCTAATAAAACCTTGTACACCTGCACCCATGATTTTATCTGCTGCTTTAGCACAATGTAATTTAATTTACTAGTCTTTAATATTCATTGGTTGAGTATGCAATGGCTTTCAAATCTTGTCAAAGGAGCATGAGGGGCCGGTAATCCTGTCTTGCCTGATTTGTCTTCCGAGCTTTGAGAGCTTTTGACGTTAAAATCTCCATAAAAAACAGACTCTGCTGTTGTGCATAAACTAATAATGCAATGAAATGATGAGTGTATAATATTCTCAGAATAAAGATGTTATTTAGCACATTAACCTTCCATGTGTGTGTGTGTGTGTGTGTGTGTGTGTGATTAAAATTGTATAGAAAATGTGTAATTCCAGTGGTTTAAACTGTTACTACACTTTTTCATGAACCATTTATACTTTTGTGGATTCTTTCCTGCAGAAATGCAAACAATTTGATGTTGACGGCCCGGATGTGAAACACACAACCCACCACTAGTGTGGCACAAATTGCGACAATTTATAAGCAACGTGACACAATGATAATCCATAACGGCTTCTGAGCGCTCAGGGTGACGTACACGGGGACACGTTGGACACAACTGACATATAGTTCACATCCGTTACTTTAACTTCCTGGTAAAACGTCGATGTTCAGAAACAGACTTCCGAGTAACAAGCACGCCATCAATGTGTGGATTTTTGAGGAACCAAATGGGATGATTTCAGTTTGATGTCTTCAATTATAATTAACTGTGAATAAATTATCAATAAAAATAAAAAGAGGTAAACCTGGTATAATAAAGTTATTTATATATTGTAACAGATATTTCAATCGGGTAGAAAGGTGAATTGCTTCTTTACCCTGTCATAATCATCACCAGCAGCAGCAACATTTGAGAATTACCAGCAGATTACCATCAGTTTAGTGAAGTTAGATCCCATACTGCTTCTTACAAATCAATATCTTACCCTAAAAAATCATCATTTAATAAATCACTGCATGAGGGGAAAAAAAGCCTGAAGCTGACTCTCCAACACGCAGTGTGTTACAGGTCATACCAAGATCCTGGAAGGTTCCAGATTTTGTAATTTTGCTGTCTAATCCAGTCTTCGACTTCTACATGTGTAGAAAAAAAATCAAGAACATAAGAAGAAGAACTTTTGAGGACACTATCTCCCCTACACACCACTACATTACACGACTATTACACCACCAGGCAGAACAATTACCAAATTTAATAACTCTGGCAACATGACACCCAAAATCATTATAGACCAACTGCCATGTTTCCCAGCTGGTGGTGCATGGTCTAGATTGGGGACTTCATTTGAATTCTTGAATATATAAACAGATAAAAAATTTACTTTAATATTACTTCCCCATTGTTTTAAGTATATACTGGTTATTAGCGGTTGATGCCATTTTTACTAGACTCCTGTTTCCTTAAAAACCTCAATTTATTTCATTTTATTTCATGGGCAAAAAAGATCTTACAAGTGTGAACCTGTGGAGTTCAAGAGCCCAGTAGTGGAACCTTCTGATCAGCATTTGAAACTCTGAGCCGCCACCATTCAGCACTTTACATACAGCACTTTTCGATTTATGAGCACACCGAGCAGACTGCCTGATGCTGTACAGTATTTATTTTGTTTATCTGCTATCTAATGCTGGAACCTACACTCATTTCCATTTGTCCTGCAAGTCAAAAAAAATTGGATAAGAAATGTTTCTTGCATAGAAAAAAAATCAGTCAACTATACACTATAATGATGTAAAAGGCCTCGAAAAGTGCAGGTTTAGCAATGAATTGTATCAGATAGCAACGAATAGAAATGAGAAAAGTGAGGATTGAAAATTTACATCTACAATAAATGGAGTAATGTTGAAGAAGTGTGCAGACTACTATTACTTTGTTGAATCACTTTTGGACTGTAAACCAGGACTCAGTCTACATGCGGGAAGGTGAAGTTGTTTTTCATTTACAGTTTTTATCTACAGCAATCACAGAGCATTTTGTTTAATCATTTCAATCATTTCAGTAACTGTTATTACAATGGACTGATGGGAATCTGTGAATCTTACCATCATACCAGCTGTACTCGGTGCTGTACTGGGCATCCTGCAAGTAAAATCAAGAATTCCACATTTTTATCAGTACACTGTAAATACTAACATTGGATTTAATAAACTTACCCACATGTCACAATTTGGCACAAATTGAACACCTTTATTGAGTATTGAATATCTGCATTTTATCCCTTTTCAGATTCTGGAACATGCTCGGAAATGTCTGGGAGAATCTGAGAGAAGCTTAAACAGCAGAGGCTATTTATTTTATAAATCTTTATTTCTGTCATAAATCTACAAAACATCTTAAAGATTTATATTTTATTGAAAATGTTTTGTTTGGCCTCACTATTATGGTTATCATTATGGAATTATTATTATTCTTGGTTGCTTTAATTGGGCCTTTGACCTTTGAATTTTTAACCTTAGTTTTATTTCTGATTGTTATAATTGTGTTTGTAAAGTACATTTGTTATAAAACAAGCATCAAGAGAAATTACATTTAAATGGATTTGCTTGTCTTGTGATGATGATTTAATCATTTATCAACCAGTCTTACTGATATCAAGCAATCTAAACACAATCAAAATATTTTGTGAGCAAAGTCTTTTAGACCCATTTAGTCATCAAGAATCAGTACATGAAACTCTGACTATTAACAAATGGTGACTATTATTGTTTCACAAATCTCCCAACATGCATTGTGGCATGAATCCATGATGCAGCTGCTGATTCTTACTATTTTTGTAATGTAATTAAATCACAAAATAAAAGTAACATTTATTATTATTTATTATTATTATTTATATACTATATTATTTATGATTTATTACAACATATGTTGCTGATAAAAAAATGTGTCATTAAATTAGTTATTTTTGAAAATGTTAAATATTACAAATCTCAAAGACCACCGCTGATAGGACCATGAACCAGCACCCCAAGGTCGACAAAAACTTTGTCTGCACTCCCCCACCTCCCATCAACAAGTTGATTCTGATGCAGCTCAATATCGAAAATATAAACCACTTTTTTCGAATTGCCACCTAGCGGACAAATGAAAGTAATCAAAATGTAATCAAATGTAATCCGTTACTTTACTTTTATAACGTCATTAAAAAGTTACGCTACTTATTACATTTTGAATAGAGTCATTTATAATCTGTAATGTATTCAAAAGTAACCTTCCCAACACCGGTTATAAATAACAAGTAAGAAAACATATAGACAGACTAATCCAGCCATAGATACTGCTATAAACACTGTGAATAAAAGAGAAAAAAAAATCATTTTAAAACATCATAGTTCACGAACCTGCAGCAAACTCTCCATTATAACTTTAAGCACAACACCTAAAGTTTCTTTTATTTTAATATATTTTATTTTAAGTAGCGCTAACTTATTATTGAGTGGCTACAAATGACTTGATTCCCATCTGCACAGCAACTCCAACAACTAATATATTCAAAATTACACTGTTCATAAATACAGGTCATTTCAGGGGTGTTCTTTTTGAACCGAGGCCAAACAGGATTATTAAATCACTCACCCGAGTGAATTGATTAGATTATCCTCCTCGCAATCTCTCTCTCTCTTCCGTTTCGTTTATTTATGGAGGCATTAAAACTACAATATTCTACCCTTCACTTAGGATTTTACATGGACCCTTTCATGCTTCTCTATTATTTTTTTTTTAGTCTTTATGCTTTTGTCTGTGACCATTAGGCCATCCGAACATCGTGTTCAGGGATGTATTATTGATTCGGTGACATCACGTACAATTGCACAGTAGCAAAATTTATCTTTGAATTAGTCATCTATAGAATAGGTAATGAAAAAATCCTGGCGTGTCTTCTCTCCTCATTTCCTGCAGAGCTCTCAAATGGAACATAAAGCACACACACGCACATGCACACACACACACACACACACACACACACGCACGCACACACACACAGTGAGTAATTTTCCTGTTCACCCACTGCTTGTATTACTAACATTCCTCGGTGACACTTTGGGTCCTGTTTAAATAACCGCAGTGCTGCAGGAGGTTTACAACCCCAAGCTCATTTAGCAGATTTTTACTTGTGGGGAGCCTGTGAACATCATCATCTCTCTCTCTCTCTCTGTCTCTCTCTCTCTCTCTCTCTCTCTCTCATCCTGTTTTTATGGCTCTATTACTTTATTGCTTTTATATATATATATATATATATATATATATATATATATATATATATATATATATATATATATATATATATTTAATGGTTTAATTTAATTAGCGCAGCATAACTATGTGAGTGATCTGCTCCGTCACTCTGCATTGTGTTGGCGAATTAATAAAACCCGAACAACAAGGCATTTGAGAAGAAACTTCCGTACATGTCATTTCAGATAATTTCAACATTGACCTTTCCTCAGCCGCGCTTACTGCTTTAACTGTTAGAATATAAAAGAGGAGATAAATATATCCTCCAGTTCTGAACTTTTTATTAACAAGAAACATACAGCAACGCACATACACTCACTTCCCAGAATTACATCTACTAGCTGTGCATTCACAACAGGCTAATGGGCTCCTCACTACATTACTGTATATTAATGTATGGAACCTTAACATATCACCAGTTTATATAAAAACATATTATAGGCATATAATTTATAAAGGAGCCACGTACCATATTTAATAATTAAATCAACGACTAAAAATTTGCATTGAAATGAACATGAAACTAATATTAAAAGAATAATTTTCAGTTTTAGACCAATATTAAATAATTAGTAATTTAATTAAAAGTAACAGATTTTGAGGGGAATTTACATATTCATAACATTCATTCATTCATTCATTCATCTTCTACTTCTACCGCTTTATCCGATCTTCCCTCGGGTCACGGGGAGCCTGTGCCTATCTCAGGCGTCTATGGGCATTAAGGCAGGATACACCCTGGATGGAATGCCAACCCATCGCAGGGCACACACACACACACATTCACGCACACATTCATACACTAGGGACAATTTTCCAAGGTGCCAATCAACCTACCGTGCATGTTTTTTGGACCGGGGGAAACCGGAGAACCCGGAGAAAAACCCCCCCTGAGGCACGGGGAGAACATGCAAACTCCACACACACATTGCCGAGACGGGAATCGAACCCGGATCCTGGCGGTGTGAGGCGAACGTGCTAACCACTAAGCCACCGTGCCCCTATTCATAACATCTGTATATATATATATATATATATATATATATATATATATATATATATATATATATATATATATATATCGATATATATATATATATAGATATATATATATATATATATATATATATATATATATATATATATATATATAGATATATATATATATATATCTATATATATATATATATCTATATATATATATATATATATATCATATATATATATATAACACATCATGTCCAAAAGGCTGAGACCATGTCGTAGATCTGCTTTGTTCCAAAAGGTCAGAATTTCCCAGAATCTTATCTGTTTCACTGAAGTGTGAGTTGAGATGACAATCTGATAGATTTCAGCCGATCAGGTCAACATCAGAGCATTATATGTGCCAGATCGAGTTTTATAACACTGTAAAATGTAAAAAGTTTTTTTTTCTGCCTCCAAAAAAACTAAGCAAAAAGAATAAAAGGTAAGTCAGATTAACCAAACTAGTTTAATTCAGGATATTTCTCAGTGTTTAATCTCTAATTAAAACTGTTTTATTTATAACTAAAGCAGTTACAACAGCAAACAGTCTTTGCACAACTGCCTGGTACACGCACAAATATGTTTTTAACTAAGGCAAGACTTCAACACACATCAACATCAACAATCAGTGCATGAATCTCAACATCTCAACACTGACAATCAGAAAAAAACATCTGAACATCATCAACAGTTTACTAAATAGTCACAACAAACCAAACATCACCAAAAGCAAATTTCATTTACTCATGCTGCAATGCATGCCGGGAGATTTGTGCTGCAATCGCACACAGCATGCACTGTGATATGAACTTTTATTTGTTAATAGTCACCATTTTATGAGTATGTGCTGATTCCTGGTGTCTGAATGGTGCTGTGGCTCAAAAGTTTTATAAAATGTTTTAAAATTCTTCATGGTTGTTCATCACCTGATATCATAGTCAGTACAACACATTTTATAATTATAACACTTGATAATAAACAACAAATGTGCGTTAACCAACACAGTTATAATAATCAGAAGTAAGGTTCAAATTTCAACTAAAGCAACCAGGATTCTTCAAAATGGTGGTCAAAAAAACATTTTCAATAAAATATAAATATATGTCTTAAAGATGTTTTGTAGATAATTGACAGAAATAATAGGTATAATAATGGGTATTGCTGTTTTTGGAGTTGTTTAATCATCCTTATTAAGAATAATAAACTCCTGGAATAATAAGCTCAAGCTCCCTGACGTCCCAGTGTGTGCATGCTTAAAGCTCAATACAGGTGTTCAGTTTCAATTCCCTTGAACAGGAATATATAGAAAGGTTATTTTTGTGTGAGTATAAATAAGATGCTAACACTACACCTCCCTGCTTCAGACTATAACTTATGCTAGTCCTATATTCACCCAATCTAAGCTTGGAATTATCATAAAATTGCTCGCATGTTTTTTTTTTTAAATCATGAGCACATGCCAAGGCAGAAAACACTGACTGTCTGACCTCAGCAAATACACAAACATTAGCCAGTCGTTCTTTTCTAAACAAACTTCACCACCAGAACAAACAATGCATATAAATGAGCACTTTCCTATTCAAATGGACTGTATGTATTAGAGCTACATAGTGTTCAGCAGTTTTTTTCAATTTGTTTGGTTTGAATATAAAAGTTGACTGGGGTTTTACAGCATATTTATTCATTTATAGTTCAGGGGCTCGGGAATCTTTTCCTTTCAACACTAAAAACAATACATTCTCCAATTTAGATTTAATTATACTAAGCCTTTTACTTTTGAGAGAATATTCAATGGTCCAGCTTTACTTTACTGTTGCTCGAACCCTAGACCAGCTAGACCACATCCTGAATCCGATTTTAACCCACTGCACTGATCTTCATAAAGAGAAATATAAGCTTTAAATTCAGCTCGGGATTAGATTGCAGAGGTATTGAGCACTTTGATCCAAATTCTGCATAAAACAAATAATCATTAATAATGTGTTAACAATGCTAATAACACAAATTCATTTTAACAACACAAATTTTATAAATGCGTCATTATTTCAATTAATACATTTTGTTTCATTTTCTATTAAATGTATAAATAAATGCATATCAAAGACAACAAGAAAGCAACACAGATTTACTCACAACATCCTTTCTTCATCCTCAGATTACAAATTATTCAAAATCATTTTCTCAAATTAAGCTCCTAAATCAAAAAATGTGGAAACATAGTAAAAGTTATGTTTGGTATCCTGATGATTTACATCCTTAAAAACACTCTGACCGCATTGTCCTGACATTTCTGGAAAATGTGACGAAGGAATTTTTTTATTTAATATTTTTTTAAATATATACTTTATTGATCCGGTGATGGAAATACTTTTTTTCGCATATCCCAGTTTGGTTTTTTGGCGTGAAGCTTCAGCCATGATACAGCACCTCCGGAGCACAAAGGGCCTTTCTCTGGAAGGATGGCAGCACAGCAAAATTCCCAAATGATTGGGAAATTATTCCTAATTGTCCGTCCGGTTCATTTCTCTCGGGTGCAATGTGCTGCTGAAGGCAAGTTTGTGTGAATTTCTATCCAACCAGATTTCAGCCGACACATCAGATGCAGCATTATGTGCTCTATGTTGCTTCAACCAATCACAGTATGATGTGACTGCTCTGATGCCTGATGACTAAAAGTCGTCCGTACACGTCTGCATATTCACATCCTTTGATTGGATGTTTATAAATATTGTGTCAAATATTCATATGGATTTGAGATTTGTTTGTTTGTTTGTTTCATTCCAAAATGACTGACGCAGTAGAAGACCAGAAGGAAGGAAACTAGACCAGATCATTAAAAAAAACATACCGAAATGCATAACAGGACATCTGGGGAAGAAAGAAAATTGGCGGTTGACCTGTTCACGATGACCAGAGTAGATCAGGTCAAACTCATAATTTGATATTTTGTGAAGTTCTCTTTGTTTCTCGCCTTCGCCACAAAGCCTTCTGACAGTCCACCGAGGGATTATGATTACGGTCCAACTGCCATTGCACTATGACCTGATCTCGAAGAGGAAAAAGGGAGAAGAATGAGATTAAACATCTAACAAGGGATAAAAGTGCTTTGTGTACAACACTTCAATGAGCACATTATGAGGATTTCTTTTGTGCCCTCAAGGTTTTATCAAGGACTCAAAGGACAGAGTGAAACACTATAAAGATAAAAATGTGCTTCTTTACTAATAAAGTACATCAACATGAGCATTTACAGCAGTTAGCCGACCCCCTTATCTACCCCCGTATACTTATCTACAAAAAGTGCCTTGAACCAGTCGCATTATGTCGTAACAATTGTATTTCCCGTAAAATAACATTTTTTGAAGGCCCTTGAGATTCACTTGCACTCGGACTCATGTTTTAATATATCTTTTTTTTTATTGGTATTTTTTGAATAATAATATTTTTTAGCAAATATGCACGTGGATTTAAGATTCGTTTTTAAGTATGTTTGGTTGTTTTGTTTTTATGTTTTACTGGCAGAGGAGAAAACAACTTTATTTTTATTTATGTATTAAAACCTGCTGAAACAAGGTATACTTTGTAAACTAGACAAATAAATAAATAGAAATGAGACATTTTTCAAGAAAAGCTGTACATCATGACAGAGCATTGCCAAAACAGTTTTTTTTTTCTTTTTCATGTTTTTTTTGTTTCATATAGAATTTGCACAAGGACACACACATTGCATTCATTTCAAATTCAGAGAGAAAATGTAAAACACTGGGGTTATTTGATAAGGTTAATATGGATGCTTCTGCTACAGACATGATGTATGCATCTGGTGCAGCTGTGGCTCCATTGAAAAGAGACGTATTGAATTGTGTTTATTGGGTCTCTAGACATTTATGAGATTTATGAGAGTCCTGTCTACACCAGGTTGCAATGTTGCACAATATACTGGTACTAGAAAGGTATTGCTATGCCCTTTTAAAAAAAAACGCACGATTTTTATCGGTACTTAAAAAAATCACGGCTGTAGTTCCAAGTTTTAGATTGTAGGGGGCCAATTTTTTCTTTCTCGTTCTCTTGGATGCACTCAGACTTTCAAGGAAATGAATCTTGAAGCATTGTAAAAATTATAGTTTATTTAATTTATTGTTTGTTTAGATTGTTGTTTCAGCAGACATTGGGTTTTTTTAATAAATAAATAAAATGAAGTTACATTATTCAATTTCTCTTATCATTATTTATTTATTTGGTTTTGTGATATTTAATATCAGTATCGTTTGGAAGTAAAAAATGTTGGTATTTTGACATTACTAGGTTATACTGTATTTCTCTGTAATAGGGGAGTTTTCTATATCAGTGGTATCAGAACAATGGGATTTAGAAGTTTATTGATTAAAGGCAGTGAAATACACAAAATATATGTATCATTCATGCATCTGGTATTGCTCACATCAATATACAAACAAAGTAAAATACATAAAAAAAATATATAAAAAGTAAAATACAAAATAGCAAACGCGTTATAAAGGTTAATATTGTACATGTATTGCATTTCATTCTGTATGTTTAGTGTGTTGCCTCTCAAACTAATGTGTGTTCATTGTTGTTGTGTGCAACACATATTTTAGTCTCCAGACATTGATCTCGAAGCTAAATTTGTGCCCAGGTGACTGGCACTTCCGGATCCACAAGGAATGTGTGCACAACAGTGTCTCCTTCCAGTCCACTTTACTTTCTGGGGCTAAAGCAGCAGTGCTGTGAAAAACCCCATGGTGCAGCTGAGCTAAAGTGGTTGCCAAGTCCTTAGAAAAATGCTATGCAGTCAGAAGAGCTGAGGCTTTGGCACCTCTCCTGTACACCTGAGCTCAGCAGCACAGCTGCTAATTACTGCAGGGTGCCACATGGCTACACCAAGCCTCTCTCATCCTTCTCCCACTTTTAATCAGCAATCAAACCCTCCAAATGCCTTTCCTCTTCATCAGGTACTTTCAGGCCAATTTGCTGGACGTGGACATTATCTCTGATTGCGACACAAGTACACGTTTGCTATATTTGTTCCTTTCATGTTAACTGGCACAGACGTCTTTTAGATTTTTGTTCAGGCTGAACAGCTGGAAGCCCCCAAAACTCCACCCCCCACCCACCCAGCTCTCCTCGTCCTTGCCCCTTCCAGACTCCTCAATTACACAGCCGTCGTCCCCAGCGCTTGCCAAGTCAAACAGTGGCGATACCATTTGCATCAATACAGCCGAGCTCAGCACTCCGGACAAAAATTATGCTCCCTCTACAGTATTTTACGATCTGCAGTGCAGCACTCAGGCAGCCAGGGTCATTGAGCTCCGGATCTTTCACCAGGTGGGGGGTTGCAGTCTCCATTTTCTACCCTACAGTCACTGCTTCGGGCCAACCAGGACAGATTACACTCAATTCAATCATCCTTAGCCCAGCAGTTGTCCTTTTTTTACAATCTGTTATCCTATCTCCACCGTCGGCCCGGACCGAGAGCGAAGGAGGAGCGCTCCTCACATCTGCACCCCGACTCCAGCAATAACATCTTATATATCACCACGAATGGAGACAGATGTTGGGAGAGATCATTCCCTGCCCAAGATCTGATTGGTGTGATTTTTTTTCCCCGTGTCACATTTTTCAATTCCTAAGGAACTGCTGTAATGTCTAGTTGTGGAAATTCAAGGCAACTTGACTTGCATTATTATCTGAAAGGATGTTTATGATCCTGGGATAATAATAAATGCATGTTTGAATTGTCTTACATTCTACTAAGCCTTTGCAAGTTGGTCACAGGACGTTAGGTATTATTAACTGGATTGTTAAATGTATGTCTAGACACTTTTAAATAAATTGTAGAATTGGAAATGATCATTTGAAGCATTGAATAAAAAAAGTCTTCCAATAAAAAGCTATCAGGATTAGTAATTATCTATCTATCCATTATCTCTCTCTCTCTCTCTCTCTCTCTCTCTCTCTCTCTCTCTCTCTCTCTCTCTCTCTCTATATATATATATATATATATATATATATATATATATATATATATATATATATATATATATATTTGTAAAACAGAGTAATTTACAATATTGTAATGTTTAAAGAGTATTGTAATGTTAAAGAGTGCACTCTATTTTAGTGTCTGGTGATACCCCAAAAAAAAAAGCTAAATTTGGGCTTTAAAACTACAAAAAGGCAGAAAGAATATGTGAGAGGAAGACCTCTCACAATGTAGGAGCTGCATACACACCGGCCCTGCTACATTTGCTGTAAGAAGCTTAAAATATTTGTACCCTTTTTTCATCATTAAAAGAGAGAAAGAAAACTCCACCCACATCTGAATGCAAGTATACAAACATGTCAAGAAAGACAGAGGGAAACAGCAACAATGTGACAACATAACAACGGCACTGGTTACTAATGTTAAGAGGTTGAAACTCCTAAAGGTTCCTGAACACCTTTATGTATAAATAAAAGGAACATAACTCTACAATCCTTCGGCTCGGTGCATGATTCCTGATCACGAAGTCAGAAGATTAGTCATGAATGTAATCCGGGACCTAATGACCATTTTTAAAGTGCTCCAGAAAGAAATAGATGTAGCAGAGGAAGAAAAACATTTTTCATTTTTCTTGTTCTTGCAATTTCTATTGCATTTTTATTTTCTTTTAACCCGGACACTTCTTTATAGCTTTACTACACAATAATATTAACATTGATATGAATAACACTTATATCACCACCATAACAAGACTGTCTACAGTAATCCTCATTATTTCCCACAGACTGAGGAAAGTAGTCTGGGGTTTGGAAGCCCCTTAATGGATCTCATGTCACATAATATGCTCCCTTTAATCTCCTTTATAAACCACTCGTTCTCCTTTTCACTCGCTCGCTGCCTTCAGCAAGCTTAATCATCAACATTTGAAATGCTCTGGCCACGAGTGTCACCGTTTTTGGCAGGTCTCCACCATGGTAATGTGGCTGATGCAGTGCTGCTTGTCGACACATGCACACACACACACACACACACACACACACACACACACACACACACACACACATACGCACACACAGCTGCAATGAGAATCTCTTGAATGAGGTAGACTATGTGAGCTCGCTGCATTCAAACATCCTGTAGCTGATCTCTAATTTATCTGCTGTTCAGCACTTTTAAAGATAATTGTGCTACAAAACTTCAGCCCGAGGCAGAACGGGATATTACGCAATATTATGCATTGCAAAAGTATTCATACGCCTTGAATAGTTTCTTATTTTGTCACGTTACAACCACAAACTTTAATGTATTTTATTGTATATGAAAGACCAACACAAAGTATTGCATAATTATGAAGTGGGAGGAAAATGACAAATGATGTTAAAGATTTTTTACAAATAAAAATGTGAAAATTGTGGTATGTATAAGTATTCACCCCCTGTTTACTCTGATACTTCTAAATAAAATGCAGTGTAATCAAATACCTACAGAAGTCACATAGTTAGTAAATCGAGTTTACCTGTGTGTATTTAAATAATAGAATAATTACAGATGAAAGCCTCATAGGTTTGTTAGACAACATTAGTGAGCAAAGTTAACACACCAGACAGGTCAGGAATAAAGTAGTTGAGAAGTTTAAAGCAAGGTTTGCTTTTAAAAACATATCCCAAGCTTTGAACATCTCACAGAGAAAAGTAAGACATAGACATCCACCGAAAATAAGCCAGAAAGTCCACAGTAACTCTGGAGGAGCTGCAGAGATCCACAGCTCAGGTGGGAGAGACTGTCTACAAGATAACTATTAATCATGCACTCCACCAACCTGGCTATTATGGAAGAGCAGCAAGAATAAAGTCAATGTTCACAAAAAAGAATCCTGTTTGCAGTTTGCAAAAGCCATATAGATGGCCAACAAACATGTGGAAGAAGGTACTTTTTGGTCTACATGCAAAACACTATGTACTATATAGCAAAAACCTAACACTGCACATTCTGAACACACCATCCCCACTGTGAAACATGGTGGAGGAAGCATCATGCTGTTGGGATGCGTTTCTTCGGCAATTTGATGGGAAGATGGCTGAAGCTGAATATAGGGTAATTCTGGAGGAAAACACAATAATTTGTTTTTTAATAATAAGTAGATGCTGCAAAGAACTGGAGACTGAGACGGAGGTTCACCCTCCAGCAGGACAAAAATCCTAAGCATACACCCAGAGCTACAATGGAGGGGTTGAGATCAAAACATATTCATGTGTTAGAACGTCCCAGTCAAGTCCAGACCTAAATCCTATTAAGAATTTTTGGCAAGACTTAAATATTGCTCTTCAGGGACATGAACTGTTCAAATGGAGCTGTTTTACAAAGAGAAATGGACCTCAATCTGCAGATGTGCAAAGCGAGTAGAGACAAACCCAAAAGACTATAGTTGTAATTACACTGAAAGGTGGTTTGACAAAGTATTGAATCTGGTGGGAGGAGTGAATACATATGCACACCACACTTCTCATATTTCAGTTTGTAAAAAATGACCGTGCATCATTCCGCTTCACTATTATGTGATAGTCTGTCGTATAAAATCCCAATACATTTAAGTTTGTGGTTATAACATGACAAAATGTGAATACTTTAGCAATGCGCTGTAAAGCAGATCTCCAAGCGGCATTGGAACAGGTTTGTCTCTCCTAGTGCATGTGAAGTGCATCCAAAGACATCCGATACAAAATGGTAGTTTAGTGAAATATGCCTGGTATGTTTAGTGTATATTCTTTGGTCAGCTGTGGTTATTGTAGGAGAATGTCAGCACAAAAACATGTGCTCATTTGGCTCAGAAAATCCAAAGGGAAAGCGATACGATTGGCACTGCTTGATTCTGAACACTTTCTCTGATTGCTGTTCCTCCATCATTCTCATCCTACAATAACGTCATGTGATTGAAAAACAGCGGGACAACAAGCACCGCCCACTCGTGCTGAAGATGTATTTCATTTCCACCCTCCCGAGGAGATCCTGCTGAAAATCGCTTCCTCCAGCAATTCATCAATGTGACCTACTTTTTCCAGAGGGGGCGTGGTTTAGTAATGACTGTTTAATAAATAGTTCCGTTTGCCCAGAAAATTTTATTGAAAAAAAAACAAAACAGCGTCAGCATCTTTCTAATAATCCAAATGAGCTGTATGGGACGTTCCCAAAACGAGGCTTTGGTGTTAATGTTGTGTGTGTGTGTGTGTGTGTGTGTGTGTGTGTGTGTGTCTTTGTGTGTGTCTGTGTGTGTGTGTGTTTACATGCTTTGTGGGATCAATTTGGACAGATGAGCAGTGCTCAAGTTCATATGTCTTAAATATCTATTATTAATCCAGCAGCAGAAGCAGGCTGCCAAGCAAAAACCCATCCGCTGGGCTCTGTACTCAGTTGACACACACACACACACACACACACACACAAAGAGAGACGTCCAGCTTCTTTGTCAGTACGTGCGCTAACTTTGAAGGCAGCAGAGAAACCCACGTCTAAGAACTTTGATCACATACAAGTCTGAAAGCATTTGCAGAGACTCCACTCATGGTATATTTTTACTGTCACACGAAAGACCTCCATCTCCCAAAGCGTGGCCACTGCATGAGCTACAATATGCTACGAGCGATTTCATATCTGCAGACATACATTTGAATCATTAGATGTGTATATTAAATGCTTCCTGCTAAGGAAATCCTGAAGCCATGTTTTCTTGCTGTAACCCCTCCATCTTACCTTCCTCTACAGAGACCATTTTCTGAGGATGTGTGTACCATCCGCTACATCTTTCTGCCTGAAGTGTGTGTGTAGTCATCTCTAGAATACAATATGCCCCTGTAGTACCGGCAGCTCATCACTCACCAAACGCCCGAATGAAAAAGAGAAAAAAAGGAGCAAGTGGACACATCTTTTATTTTTCTCACTGATTTCTTCATCCTGTTTGTTCTACCTGTTTTTATTTCAACGTCAAACTGATGCACTGTAAATATAAGGCACCACCAGGCTGATTCGTAATTGTGTAATATACCGCAGAAATTCAAGGAAACATAATTATAGCTATTAATATTTGTGACATCTGGAGTGTAATTGCCGTAATCATAGACTACTGTGAGAATCTGCGAAGAAAAGAAAAGAAAGATATAAGAGTGTTTATATGTATTATATAATAAACAAAATAAATGAATGTTCATATTATAAAGAAGGGCGATACACTCTCTGCAGGCCTGGACTTTATCAAAATCACTGAAATATACTTTAATATATTTTTATCACTACAACCGAATCTGTTGCTTTAACGAGACAAATTGCAACTTGCCCATTATGCAAATAAACACATTGATATTTTTCAGTCTTTTGATTGAATGGTCAGAGAGTGCACTAATTGGGGATATTATAATATATATTATATATATATATATATATATATATATATATATATATATATATATATATATCTATATATATATATATATATATATATATATATATATATATATAAAACTGCATGTCTTCTTCTTCTTCAATCCTTCTATTCTTCTTCTTCTAATGTATTCATTGTATTCATCTTTTTTATGCATTTATGCTGCTAAACAGTTGTTTATATTTTCTGTAGAATTTATACAAAAAAGTTTTCCTTTATTTCAAATCCACTGGAAAACACACAAAAACCCTGGTGTGAGTTTATGAGGTTTATATGGATGCTGTTAGAGGTGATGTGTGTATGTGTGTAAGTGTCTGTGTGTGGTGAAGTTGTGCCTCCAAGTAAACATGTTTGAATTCTGTTTGCTGATTGCAAACAGAATTACATTCTCACTGTATAAGTTTCCTGTCTGTAATGCAGATCATTTTTAAAGTACCAACACTGATGTTTTCTAATAACGTAGTAACAATAATGATGGTGGATTGGATCGGGACACCACTGAAATCTTCAAGGTGAAATAAATGATTCACCGTTACTAGATTGAACAAAAGGATGTTGTTTGTATTCATTTAGATTTTATTTTGACTTATTGTTATTGTCTTGCACTGTAAGGATCGCTCAAATTTCTCTGTTCTTAGTACTCAGTACAGTGACAATAAAGAATCTTGAAGAGATGAGCAGGCCTCTAAAACCAGACCTTGTCGGGGGGGTGAAACTCGTCAATCTTTCCCCGAGTCATAGAAAAATTTGTCATATAAATGTTTTGTCCATGAACGATCACTTATCCTCAGGATGTAGTGTATGGTATATGGTCATATGCATGACACTTAAAATGAATTTTTCATGAACAAATCAGTCAGTGTCACTTTGAATGAATTTTTAATGTGACTCAGAAGAACATCTTATGCATGAGCAAAGCATCACAAAATCCATGTAGGTAATGTAAAGAAAACAGAATAGGACCCCGATGTCATCTGTCGACTCCTCTAGTCCGAGTTGTTTGTATCTTTATCATATAAACTATACAGTGCATTATACAGGTAACACAATGCAGTCAATCATTAATTTCTCCTTCACTGCATTGTCATGAACAGTTTATAATCAAATGTAAAAACGAAACCCAACGACTCAAAGAAAATGAGCCAAATGACTAAAAAAAATTTTTTATTTTGATGAACGAGATTCAAAGAATGATCCAAGACAATAAAATGATCTAGAAAAAATGAATAGAAAATCCATCAAAAGAATTTTATTAGAAAAAAAAAACAAATATACAGTAGAGGTTCTCGTTAATATGTGACCTCAGTGTGGTTTTCGGAGCACCTGGGTTTAATAATTAATGCTTTTTCGTGACAACGTCTGCAGAATATTAACGAGTAATACTTCCTTCCCTAAACACGAGCTTCGACGTATTTTGGCTGCATCCTTGCCTTTTATTTAATCGTTTTTTGGCAGATGGTAGGAAGCCGTCTGCAGGAGGTGAACGACAGAGAGAGGGAGAGAGAGGGGGAGAAAGGAGGAGAGAAGGTGCTAGATCCCACTACTGATCCTGATTTACATTTGTTTGCTAATTACAGGCTGTGAAAATTTCAGGATATGCGACTCTCAGCTAAATTCCCTAAACATTATTCATAGCTACATATTTCTTCATTTTAAAGATAAATAGAAAGAATTGTTGCAATGGATTTGCCAAATGAATCCTGAAAACGAAAAAAGTAATACTAAAAGTTCGCCAGGCTATATATTTGAGAATGGTGTGATAGACTCCAGCCCTGGTGTTCAACACCCTGTAGAATTCAGCATCTTGCTTCATTTATGATCCGATTAGCACTTTTTAGTTAATTACCAAAGATCTTTGGTGGCACATGAAGGCGTGGAGGGCTGGAGGCTAACCATGGTGTATCATAATTATTTATGAAACAGAATAAATGCACCACACAATGTCGAAATGTACTGCTAATCTCATAGAAATGCATTCCTTTACATATACTGCATGTATTAGGCATAACATTATGACCATTTGTCTTCTACTTCTTCATTCAGATGCTCCTGTTTAGAGATCTGTCTCCATACAGCAGTGTCTTCTACATCTGCTTCTATCAAACCAACCAAACACCAACCATCTTTTACTTTTTCCCTTTATCCTCAGCATTCTTCTGCACATATGTATCCAACATGTCCCTTCACTACAAAATGACCTACCAGTCTCACACAGTTTTGTTATATAGTGATACAATTCATACATGAATTTCCCTCTTTTTTGGTTTAACTGAGGAGAACTTTAATGTATTTGAATTGAAAGGTTTTCTGATGCCTCCACCACCTTTCTTCAACTGCCACTTGTACTATAGAATTGTTTTTTTTTCTCATTTGTTATTGATTTTCCAATCCTTGAACCAATGAATAATTAGATGCCTACAAACACAAGACAATGCCTGACCCATAGCGCCCACCATATGTTTGCAATGAAAGGTGGTGCAGACAAACAACTGGTTGTATCACCGATAAGATCCCTCCCCGTCTTCTGGTCTTTTTTTAGTGGCTGCTCTCATTTGTTTTGTAATACAATATCCTACCAGACAGTGAAATTTTTAAAACACCACAGATTGTTTGGTTGTTTACAATGGCATCCTGGTTCATATTAAAGGAGGAGATTTTATCCTTGTTGTTATTGCTTTGTGTTCTGTAATTATTATAAACCATCATCACCTTACCGTCAAAATGCACTAAATATATTCTCATGGTTAATTAGAGGCACACATTTTTTCAGTATAACCCTAACCATGTCTTTTCTGCCTTATTCTCTGATGAACATGGCGGGAGAAAGATAACATTTGCCATTTCTGTCAAAACCTTGTTGCTATGGAGACAGAGCCAGTCGTGCTGAGAGACACAAAAAAGAGGGAAATTTATATCCACAAACACAAATCAATAGATTCAAGTTTGCGATATAATATACCTGTTTCTTATTCTGTCTCATCTTTAACTCTGCCACCTCCTGTTTTTGTTCCAAATCCCTCCTTCTATTCTTCTCCACCCATTCTACCATGCCACCACACACCCTCCAGATCTATGCTCAGTCGACTCCAACTACAACCTTCACAACTTCCACTCTACTGCACTCCCCTCAAATCTTACTCCTACTGACATTTACTCCCCTTATCTCCAGCTTGTACCACCACATTTCACAGGTTCTCATCTCAACCTGCTTCCTACACTCACTATCAATCTTAAGTGAAAATGTTTCTTATTTTAAAATAAATTGCATCCATACTGGTCAAAAGAGTTCTCTAATAGTAGACGATGTTATATTAATGTAGAGCCAACAGTGGAAGAAATGACGTCAATGTGATTATGGTTAGGTTCATGCTAAACATCAAGAATGTGTTCGTAGAGAATCCTTCTTGGGAAGATTGTCAGCTCGAGCTGAGCACGTTTGGCCAGGTATTTAAGGATATCAGAGACAATAACTCCTGGACGAATTGTCTCACCAGCAAATTAATGCTCTTGAGGTTACTTCTAGCCACCCTGTGTCACGAGCCCTTCTCTCCCCACTGCTACTCTTCCCCAATCCCGGTCGCCTAGCTACCGATTAGCTCCAGCTGCAGCCTGTTGGACTAATCGGTAGCCTGGTCTATTTAAAGCCCGGTTCTCCCTTCCTTCCTCGTCCGGGCTCGTAAACGCTCAGTGAGAGTACGGACACTCACGCATCCGGTAAGGACTTCAACTAACCTCTCTCTCTGATCTCCGAATCAGGTCTCGCCGCCGCCGGTCCAGCCCGACCGGACTCGGTCTCCTCGCGGACGCTTCCTCGACCGCCGCTGAGAACCCGGAAGCAAGCGACCGCACATTCCTCGCTCACGGCATTACGGCTCTCGCCGATAAGGACAGTATATACGTCCTCGGCTGCTCCTAAGAGCAGCGTCCTATGTGTTCTCCTTTTTCCAAATAAACTCCTTATTTTTTGACTTCCGGACTCCCTGTGTCTGTACCGTTACAGAAGCCCGGACCATAACAGCAGACGAATGGAGAACGCCCAGAGCACGGCGGCTCCGCCCCCGAGCGCGTCGGCGGCTGCCGCCGCCCCGCCCCGCACGGCTCCGCCGCTCGGATCTCTGCCGATCGGATTCCAGCCTGATGAACAGACCCGCCCTCTTCTCCAGCTCCCCGCAGGAGTGCAGCGGTTTCCTGCTGCAATGCTCGCTCGTTTTCGAGATGCAACCCAACATGTTTCCGACAGACAGATCACGGGTCGCTTATATCATCTCGCTTCTCACCGGACCCGCTCTTCCGTTGGGCCGAGTCATTGTGGCCGCAGGAAAATCCCGTGTTTCCGAGCTGCCGGGACTTCCTCCCACACTTCCGGGAAGTATTTGGCCGGATCGAGGCGGATGTGTCAGCCGGGGAACAACTTTACCGCCTCGCCGCAGGGCTCCAGCTCCATCCAAGACTACACCCTGAGGTTCCGTACCTTAGCCGCCGCCAGTGGATGGAACGAGCAGGCCCTCATCACCATCTTTCGGATGGGCCTGAACTCCGCCCTACGCCTCCAGCTGGCGGCGGTGGACGATTCAGAGGGGCTGGAGCAGTTCATCCAGCGGGCCACCCGTTGCTCCACGCGGCTGGGGATCCATAACTCGGGGCCGGGTGTTCCCTCCGACTCAGCCAGTGAGTACGCTACACCCTCTTCCGAGGCAGCGGATCCGGAGCCTATGCTACTGGGAGGAGGCCGTCTTACTCAGAGGGAGCGTCGCCGGCGACTGACTAACGGGCTGTGCCTCTATTGCGGCGGGGCCGACCACCTTCTACCAGGGTGCACCCAACGACCCCTACCGATCAATGGTGAGTGCCATTTCTCCCTCAATCCAGTATGAAACCTCTTACCACTACTGTTTGTGTCTCCACCCCCACGCACTCCGTCACGGTCTCCGCAATGCTGGACTCAGGATCGGCGGGGAACTTCATCGCCGGTACACTCAGCCGCCAGTTGGGGTTACAGCCCCAACGGACCCAACGAACCTACCAGGTCAGAACCGTTACCGGGCAGCCCCTGGACGCGACGAGCCGTACAGATGGAAGGTCGGCCCTGTGGACATTCAGGTAGGCCTCCTACACCACGAACAGCTCCCCCTTCTGGTGTTGGAGGGTTCTACTGCTGACATCATCCTAGGTCGCCCCTGGTTAGTCCACCACAACCCGGTGGTGTCCTGGGAGACAGGGGACATTCTACAATGGGGTCATGAGTGTTTTCACCGCTGCTTCCCAGGATTTGCCTCTCCGCCCTCAGGTCACCGCAGCTGCCGTCGCTTGGGGAGACCCTGTACCGGAGAACGTCCCTCCGGCCTATGCGGAATATTCGGACGTGTTCTGTCCCGTGGCTGCAACCCAACTCCCGCCGCATCGGCCCTGGGATTGCGCCATCGATCTACTACCGGGGGAGCCCTTGCCTCGAGGCAGGATTCTATCCGCTCTCACTACCGGAACAGCAGGCTATGGAGGACTACATCAGCACCGCCCTGGAGCAGGGATTCATACGCCCGTCGACCTCCCCGGCGGCATCGAGTTTTTTCTTTGTGGGGAAGAAGGATGGCGGCCTTCGACCCTGCATTGACTATCGGGCCCTGAACCGAGCCACCGTCAAGTTTCGATACCCCCTGCCGCTCGTCCCGGCCTCCCTGGAGCAACTGCGAGGAGCCACGATATTCACCAAGCTGGATTTACGCAGTGCTTACAATTTGATTCGCATCCGCCAGGGGGATGAATGGAAGACGGCGTTCGTCACCCCTACCGGCCACTACGAAGTACCTGGTGATGCCGTTCGGGTTGACGAATGCTCCCTCCGTCTTCCAGGACTTCATGCACGAGGTGTTCCGAGACATGCTGGGGAGGTATGTTCTAATATACATTGATGACATTCTTATATTTTCCAGAAATCTGGAGGAGCATCACGTGCATGTCAACCAAGTGCTCCAGCGCCTCCGGGACTCTCGACTATATCTCAAGGCAGAGAAGTGCCTGTTCCATCAACCCACTCTGTCCTTCTTGGGGTATGTCGTGTCGGCGCAGGGGGTGCAGATGGACCAGGAGAAGGTGCAGGCGGTAACCTCGTGGCCTGAGCCAACCTCCATTAAGGAGCTCCAGAGGTTCCTCGGCTTCGCGAACTTCTACCGTAGGTTCATCCGGGGCTATAGCGGGTTGGCTCACCCTCTCACCTCTCTCCTTAGGGGTAGGCCACGTCGACTGGAGTGGGGTGCCGAGGCCGCGGAGGCTTTCAACGCCCTGAAACGAGCCTTCACCACCGCGCCTCTACTCGTCCACCCTGACCCTAACCTCCCATTCATAGTCGAGGTAGATGCGTCCACTACGGGGGTTGGGGCTGTGCTCTCACAGCTCCGGGGCAACCCATCACGGACTCCACCCCTGCGCCTATTTCTCGCGGAAGTTCACTCCCGCTGAGGTCAACTACGACATCGGCAACCGTGAGCTCCTGGCTGTCAAGCTCGCCCTGGAGGAATGGAGACACTGGCTCGAGGGCTCTTGCTCACCCATTCAGCGTACTCACCGACCATAAAGAACCTGCAATATCTTCGGGACGCCAAACGTCTGAACCCCTCGACAAGCCAGGTGGGCGCTGTTCTTCACCCGCTTTAATTTCTCCATTTCCTACAGGCCCGGGTCGAAAAACATCAAGGCCGACGCTCTGTCCCGACTACACGCTCCGGAGGACGAGATGGTGGAGGCTCCAGGTCCGATCCTCCACCCGGAGCTCATTGTGAGCCCCATCCAGTGGAGCACACCCCTCGAGGCCGAACCACCCCGACCGCGACCCCCGGGATGCCCTCCGGGGCGCACGTACGTACCTCGAACCCGACGCACACAGTTAATTTCCTCGGTTCACACCTCCTTAGGGTCCGGACACCCAGGGGCCAACGCCACCATCGACCTTCTCCGTGCTCGCTACTGGTGGCCCTCCATGGCGGAGGAGGTTCGACGATTCGTGCGCGGGTGTCAGGGGTGTGCAGTCTCCAAGAGCCCGCGGCAGCTACCCGCCGGGAAGTTGCAGCCGCTGCCGGTCCCAAACCGACCCTGGTCCCACATAGGGGTGGACTTCATTACCGACCTGCCATCATCTGAAGGTAATACCTGCATTTTGGTGGTGGTGGATCGGTTTTCAAAGTTCTGCCGGCTCATTCCCCTAGCCAAGATGCCGACCGCCCTGGAGACTGCTCACCATCTATTTCAAGGTGTCTTCCTGAACTTCGGCCTACCCGAGGACATCGTGTCGGATCGCGGGCCCCAATTCATCTCTCGGGTCTGGAGGGCCTTCCTCGGTCTCCTGGGGGTAGCTGTCAGCCTCTCTTCCGGATACCACCCGCAGTCGAATGGGCTCGTGGAACGTCGGGTGCAAGAAGTGGCTCACTTTCTCCGCACCTACTGCCATCGCCGCCAGCACTCTTGGAGCCAGTACCTGGGTTGGGCGGAGTATGCGCAGAACTCCATCCGCCACTCCGCCACTGGACTAACTCCTTTTCAATGTGTCCTAGGGTTCCAGCCACCACTGTTCCCCTGGTCTGGGGAGCCCTCGGATCTCCCGGCCGTGGACCACTGGTTCCGAGAGAGCGAGCAGGTGTGGGCCGAGGCCCATCGGCAGTTACAGCGAGCCGTTCACCGCCACACACAACAGGCGGACCGTCGAAGGCGCGAGGCACCCGTCTTCCATCCAGGTCAGAGGGTTTGGCTGTCCACCCGCGACATCCGCCTTCGACTCCCCAGCAGGAAGCTCAGCCCCAAATTTATCGGACCATTCAAGGTTATACAACAGCTCACCCCGGTGACTTACCGCCTCCAGCTACCGGCCTCTTACCGTATTCACCCGGCCTTTCACGTATCGCTTCTCAAGCCCTTCATTGAGCCTGCATCCGCTGACTCCGCACTCCAGCAGGAACCACCTCCTCCTCTCGTCACCGAGGACGGCCTGGCTTACAAGATCAGGGACCTCCTCGGCTCTCGTCGCCGCCAGGGCCGGCTGGAATACTTAGTGGACTGGGAGGATTACGGTCCGGAGGAACGCGCCTGGGTCCCTCGCGAGGACATTCTAGACCCCAACCTCCTGGAGGAATTCCATCGGGCCCACCCCAACTGGCCGGCACCCCGAGGGCGGGGACGTCCTCCCCGCCGCCGTCGCAGAGGGCCCTCCGGAGCGGGCCCTGGAGGGGGGGGTGATGTCACGAGCCCTTCTCTCCCCACTGCTACTCTTCCCCAATCCCGGTCGCCTAGCTACTGATTAGCTCCAGCTGCAGCCTGTTGGACTAATCGGTAGCCTGGTCTATTTAAAGCCCGGTTCTCCCTTCCTTCCTCGTCCGGGCTCGTAAACGCTCAGTGAGAGTACGGACACTCACGCATCCGGTAAGGACTTCAACTAACCTCTCTCTCTCTCTGATCTCCGAATCAGGTCTCGCCGCCGCCGGTCCAGCCCGACCGGACTCGGTCTCCTCGCGGACGCTTCCTCGACCGCCGCTGAGAACCCGGAAGCAAGCGACCGCACATTCCTCGCTCACGGCATTACGGCTCTCGCCGATAAGGACAGTATATACGTCCTCGGCTGCTCCTTAGAGCAGCGTCCTTTGTGTTCTCCTTTTTCCAAATAAACTCCTTATTTTTTGACTTCCGGACTCCCTGTGTCTGTACCGTTACACCCTGCCTGTTCTGCACTGCCATCTGGATATATGGCTTGGATTTTGTTTCGAATTTGTGTTTGTGTCTCTGCTCTTCTCTTTCTTGTTCTGTTTGTTGGTAGTTGAATTTGGACTGGTTTGAGTTTTGGTCTCTGTTTTCCAGCTTTTGATCCTGTAATTTTTCATGCACTGTTTTTGCCTAGACCTTTTGTTTTGTCTTGTTTTGTCATTTTATGCAAGTCTCTTCTTTTGTTTGAACACTACTTTTGGGTCCTCCAATCACCCCACATTTCTGATAAAGATATCTGATGTCACACTTTTCTGCTTCGTATTATAATATTCCATTTATCATATTTATTCACATTTTCACACATGCAGACCGTTAAGCTCTAGTCCCGCCTGCTCCTGAAAGGACATATGGTAAGCGAGCTCATTCAATCATGCAGGGTTCCTTGTGATTATAAGTGGGGTTTTGTAGGTTGTCTAGGATCACACATTTTCTACTGGTGAAAGAACACTTTAACAGGATGTAACTGCTGGAAAACGTGCAAATGCTACATTGCCTGAACGTGGTCTGTGTATTCAAAGAAGTGTACAGATGCTGAAGCAACATGCACGCGCACGCCTATCTTTTATTTGAAGTTTACTGTAGCAGAAACAAAGCATGTGAGACCCATAATGATCCTAAGGGAAGGGATTTCATTCATATTTCAATATATATATATATATATATATATATATATATATATATATATATATATATATATATATATATATATAGATATATATATATATAATATATATATATATATATATATATATATATAATAATATCACACTCTTAATAAGACATTAAAGTAATATTGAGTAATATTGGTGAATTAGACTAGCTTGGACCTCACAAACATAAAGGCAGTCTGAGCTGGTGATAACTCCTGCTATAAATACTGTAACTTTAGTTTTGTCAAGCCAATTGTGTTGTCAGGTCATTGTTTTGGTTATACTATTACGGTTTCAGCATGTATCTGTTGTATTTTTAATAGACTATTTTTTTACAAGTGTTATTAAAGTGTAACTTACTGTTCATTATAATTTAAATGCTTAAATGTGTTTATGCTTTTTGCTGATTTGAATATTTCAATTTATAGAAAAAGTCATTTAATTGTTGTAAAGCCATTAATAAGGTTCAATGATTTTTGGACAATTAAAATAAATAAGTTATACTAGACAAGTTATAAATAAGATTATTCCCTGCAAAGAACTGCAATAAATTACTGCAGTTTATAGAAAGATAACTGCAGTAAAATGAAATACAAAATTGCAGTATATTGAATACAGTACAGTACAGTAAAATCTGCAATTCATTTAAGTAAAAAGCAAATCTGCAATATAGTGAAATATAAATGCAGTATAACTAAAGTTCAGTGTTTTACTGAAATGCATGTTTTCTGCTTTATTACATTAAGCTGTAGTTACTGTACTTGATGAAGTAGAAGAAAATTAGATAGACCACTACTATGCAAAATTAAAAGATGATGACCTATTAAACCATAATAATTTCCTTGAGTTGAGAATTCTGGCAATTATGAAGCATTTGCTTTTTATTTCAGATTGATTATTTCAAAAGTATTTTGCTTAATTAACTAGGTTACATAAAAAAAATGTCCCTCACATTTCTCCTTTCGCCTGTTCTGAGTGGTTTGTTCT
Organism: Kryptopterus vitreolus; assembly: GCA_030449085.1. Lineage (NCBI taxonomy): Eukaryota > Metazoa > Chordata > Actinopteri > Siluriformes > Siluridae > Kryptopterus > Kryptopterus vitreolus. The sequence goes on along the minus strand of JACRUU010000027.1, from coordinate 5,039,282 downwards.
TCATCTTCCAAAAATATCTGTACTCGTTTCTTCCTAAATTAAAAACATTTTTTTTGTCATTTTCTAAATAGGATGTATATTTATTTGGCCTATGGGATATTTGATCTGCATTAATGGACGTAAGCCTGAGCATGTGTGTGTGTGTGTGTGTGTGTGTGTGTGCATTAGGGATAAAAAGATTACTGGTTTATTGATAAACCATGACAAAATGATGGTTAGTATTATCGCTTACATTTTATTTTTCATGAACACTGTGTTTTATTATCGTGATTTTAAAAGCTTGTGGTAAATCCTTTAATTCCATCATTAATTCCAGCAATTTTACCTCAATACCAAAACTAACTTATACAAATATTTGGACAAAAAATATTGATTAGAGATTAAATATTTCATTATCTCAGTTAATGTAATTAACACAAAGCTGGTGCAACTTATTCCTAGTGTTGGGGGGCGTGTCACGAAGCGGCATGTTTGTTTTCAATATTCGGCACATTTTCGATGAATTTATTTGGCTTTATGCAGTTTGCTGTAAACATTTTAGAACACAGTAAACCCAAAGATCTTTCCACGTCTCCCACCGTAATCATAGTGAATCCAAGCTCTATATGCACTCGGTCATATTATTTCGTCATGTTACTCCCAATGCATACTCCGACAATGAGAGAGCCACTGCCACCTACTGTAGTGGATGTGGAATTATACTTTATTATAGTACAGCAAAAAAACATATTCCCCGGGGTCACACGAACGACGGGGTTAGCTGCACTTTCTTTTTAAATGAAGGAAAGAACAGCCATACAATCATTACTGTGATGGGATTTGTTTACATATGACTGTATTGTTTTTATCTGCACAGTGGTTTACTTGTGTTGTTTTTGCGTGTGCATTTGATGTTTTTATTTGCACTATTAATTTTATTTTATTTTAATTCATGCTTTAATAAGTGCAGTTGTTGGTTGATTTTCAAGTATAAAATGTGTTTAAAATGTTTTCAGTGTGTGTATCAGTTCTTTTTTTAATATTTTCATCTCATTTGAATAAAACCGTGATACTATTGATAACCGCTGAGCTTTGGACACTATAATCGTGATATGAAATTTTCATATCGTTACATCACTACAGTGCGTGCTACCTGATCCTGCCTTCGCGCTTGTTGTCATGACACGCAGTTTGTTTATGGTAGTGTTTGTCTGCTGTGGAATGGAGATAAAATACTGTGTTGGTTGATTTCTTTTCACAATTAAAACATGACAAAACTACACCTTGATATCGTTCACAAGTGGGACAAAGAGTTTTTGAGTGAGTTTTTGGGAAGTCATCCTATTTTGTAGTAAGTGCATCATTGCTGTAAAACAAGGCAACTGTATTACTTATATATACTATATGCATATTTCTCTATGCACTGAATATAGGAATGCAATATTAAATACATTCATATACACTGAATAAATATGTTTGTATTCCTTCATCGTTTTTAATTAGATTGTTTTATTCTTACTGGTGCACACGTTTATAGTTCTTCTGCAGGACTGTTTACTACACTTCTTACACCGTTTGTATTAATTTTACACACTTATTTACTTTAAGGCAAAGAGTAATGACGTTATTCATGTAGATAGTTGGTTTGGACTAAAAATTAAGTAGAGAAATAATTATTAACAGAATTATTCAAATCTCGGCTAATATTTTTTTTTGATATTTCAAATAGTCAGTATTTCAAGCGCTATTGTTTCTCCATATATTACTAAACATGCACGGTAGGTTGATTGGCACCTTGGGAAATTGTCCAAGTGTATGAATGTGTGTGTGTGTGTGTGTGTGTGTGTGTGTGCCCTGCGATGGGTTGGCATTCCATCCAGGGTGTATCCTGCCTTAATGCCCATAGACGCCTGAGATAGGCACAGACTGCCCGTGACCCGAGGGAAGATCGGATAAAGCGGTAGAAGATGAATGAATGAATGAATATATTGAATAAATGAATGGTTTACTTGTTTGTAAATGTCATTACATGTGGTCTATCTTTCAGCTAATTAACTAAATAAAAAGAGAAGAAAATTACAATTTACTGTTATATATTGTTATGCCTATTTGTTCACTGTGGCACAGTGTTGTGTGCAAATAAATATACAAGTTACTTTGAATATTATGGTGGGATTGTAATATTTGAATGTATAACACTTTATTGCAGTTCAGTAGTATTAATTTGCATTTTATTTTTATGTATTGTAGTATTTCAGCTGTCGAGTAATACTGCAGTAAATCTCAAATACTATAATAATGCAGTATTAATGCAGTTTTTTCATGTCCAAAAAACATCAATTTTTGAAAACTGCAATATTCCTTTAAAAAAACTGCAGTACTTTTTTGTAAAGTTTGGCCTCGCATGACTGGTACAGAGAGCACTCACTACATGTCAGGTACATATGGGCCTTCCATCCGGCTCCGCCCCTCCAAACCCGACATGCTGGCACAATGTTCTAGTAGATTTTATGGAGATTCATTCAGCTACAATGTAGGTGAGAAGGTCGGAAGCCGCCAGAGTCCAGATTCGAGACAATTTTGTTGAGCCCAGGTTGGCTGTTTTGGATTTGTAATCTTAACAATTTCAAAATTAACTGTAATTTAATTTCCCCCTTTTTTTCAGTAAATGTAACGAATTACTGTTCCTTTTATATTGTAATTAAATTAACACTGTTAAACATTAATGTTAATGGAGATGTGAGGTGTCCCAATACTTTCATCAGTATACAGTAGCCTGTATGCAGATACAGCAAACATTAATAAATGAAAAAAGAAGAGCTGGTTGGTGTCTGCCCACTCATTTCCTTCTGCTGAAAGTGTTCATTATTTCAGCACACATTCCACCTTAATCATAGGCTACTTAAATGCAGTGTGGGAAGCTCAGTCCCATCAGCGTGCTCCTGAGGACATCTCCTGTGTGACTGCTGTCTTAATCACCTTATGCAAATCGTGTAATTAACACGGCGCAGCCTTCTACCGATTACATTTTAAACACGTTCATTGAAATGCGCCGCCGAAGCGTGTATCTGTAGTCATTTATAGGGCGCTGACACAGTAAACAAACAGTGAGGCAGCATGAATCACGTTATTCATCGCCATGCACGCTTGAATTACACTCGACTGACCCACACAAAATATTACGCATTCCAGGATTCAGTACTGCACAAAACTCAGACGCTCGTTTCTGCATATTTGAACATAACATAAAGAGGTTCCGAGTTCAAGGTAGCACTCAAATCAGCGACTCAAATGTGCTGTAACTACTGACAGATATAAGACCTTTGTTTCTGCATAAAATAAACAGAATTCTCATTATTTATATTGAAACAATGTTGTGCAAAAAAACACAATTATAACATGGCTGTAAAAGGTCCACAGAGTCCACAGTCAGCAAACCATCTGCACATTTTCATTCCTGGGAATAATGAAAAAAAAGCCCTACTTCCTACACACGTCCATGTCCTCAATCTGTTACTATATTTTTAGTATATGAATCCGATATCTTTTTACGGTTCGTATTTAACTGCAGAGGTCTAGACACTACAAACCATCTCGGATTCTTATCTCTGCTCAAGAAAAATCTGGCTGCGAAAATCAGCCACATAAGCCGAGTCTTGTGTCTGTAACTTTCCTTTCGAAACCCAGTTTCTCGCAGACAATAGGTTTAGATTTGCAGCAGCTCCTGGCTGAACCCTTTAATCCCATCATTATGGTTTCATGCCTATAGAAAGCATCAATATAATAGAGAAATGCAGCACATACATGAATCCCGTACAGTGAGAAGGAAAGCAAGAAAGACAATGAACACAATTCAACACATCTCCTTTCCCTGTAGCCACGGCTGCACCACCCACATGCTTACATCATCTCTAACAGAAGCGTTCAGTTTAACCTCATCAAATTATTTGTATGCATTCATTCATGAAGATTTGAAATGAAGGCAAATTGTGCATTTTTGTGCAAGTTCTTTAGGAAATGATGCACAAAAGTATAGATGGGTGTTGAAAAAACATAACTGATCTTTCTTCACGATGTCCACCATTTCACTGAATAAAAAAGAAAAAGAAATCACTTTCTTTTCTTCTGTTAGAAATTGTGGAATGAAACAAACAGCAATTATTGTAAATCCACACCAATTTATTTCAACTTGAGTTTTAACAGACCTGCATAAATTTGCAATGTATGGTTAGGGTTACTGGCCAACAGCCTTGTAGTAACATAGTACATTACTGTACATTAGTGTACATTAGTCCTGAAATAACTCCATGGATAAAAAAAATCTACGTTTTATAATTGTTCTGGTACTTTTTTCAACCAATCCAGAGATCCTCCAGGAACTGATAAATCATATGCTCAAATTATTACATTTGTTCAAATAACACAGCTAAAGAAGTTACAATGTGTTAATATTAACCATTCAAGAGAGAATATCCAGTTACATTTGATTTAAGTGTGATTTTTGATATTATTATGTTTTTGTCATGATTCACCGTGCACCGAAAGCAGGGTTCAAATAAAAGTGTACATTTAATGAACTGTAAGGCAGAAACAGAGAAAGTAAAGAAAACTGCAAACACAGGAACATAAACTTCGCTGGTAGGAAGTTTGGAGGGAGAACGGAGACCAAACACAATATAATGAATGCATGGTAGCAGGGTTTTTATATCTCTTACAACTGCCTATATTTGTAAGTGTGTCTTGAAAAAAAGGAGATGTTTCTAAATGTGCTACTCAATATTAAATGTGGCATTTGTACAAATTGAAAACATCATAAAGAGAAGTATGTTTCATAGGAGCTGAAACTGAGACTTGATACTTGCATATGGTAATCAGGTAAAATTATAATATACAGGCAGAGAGTATATGATCCAGATGGAATCTAAATAACAAAAAAATCTACTTTGAGTGTGTGTGATATATATATATATATATATATATATATATATATATATATATATATATATATATATATATATACCTGAGAAAGGTGCATGCTAAGTTGGCTCTCAAGGGACATTTGATGAAAGCGATCTCATTAGATTTCCACGTGGCTTCCAGCATTCCTATATCAAAAATCCAGCATTCCTATATCAGTGCACTGCATTGGGAGCTCCTTGTTGTTGTGTAATACACCGGTAGCTTCCCTCACGGAAGCAGTCTTGAATGGTTGGACTACTCAAAGTTTACGGGAGCGGCCCCTTCTCTTAGAGATTCGTCTTTCGTGCCTTAATGCACTAACTTCTGGACATAAGAGGCCACTATATAATGGTCCACATAGATAATATTTTAGTGATCTCCACCATCAATCAATAGAGGGGGCTGCTTTCTCTCCAAATTTACAAATTGGCATAACAGTCCCTCCTGTGGTCTCACAGGAATCTCCTCTCTTTGAGCCAGTATATATCTTGGTGAACCTGAATTTGAGAGCAGACAAGAGCTAAGGTCAGCTGGAGGTGCTGGAGCAGATTTGGTGGAGGTTTTACAGGTGAATGTGACTGCAACTCAGGAGACTTCATACTGTCCCCTTTAGTCCCGCTCCTGGGAGTTCTGAAGAGAGTTCACAGATTAGGAGTCTGTCTCCTCTTGGTAGCCCATCACTGGTCAAGCACATAGGCTAGATGGGCTTAGTCATGGTTTGCAGACTTGGTGGCCTTGCTAGAGCAGCTGCCTTGGGAGATTACACCAATTTGTGGAGGCTGTGGCCCATGAGGGGTTGTTGAGACCATCTCCCATCCAGAGCTCTCTCAATAAGGCAGTCATATTCCAGGAATTGACATCTGTCCTCAGCATTGTGCAAATCCCACCATTTGGAGCCAGTTAACTACCTGTTTAGTTCAGTGCTGGTATTCCTCCAGGAAAAGTTTGCCAAAGGTTCCCTCTCCCTCCTTAGTGACATGTTTTCTCCGTGGCATCTAGAGAAAACAGAGAGGCTGCAAAGGTCTGGAGGCTGATACAGGCACTCTATCCTCCTCCCTTTCAGGACCTCTGACCAGGACACATACATGCCTAGAATGTCCATGTGGAGAAAGTCATCTTTTCATGTGCAACGCTCCGTACAAGAAAAGGTTCCCTGCTACAAGTAGGAAATGCCTCAGTAAAGGGATTGCATACTTGCAGTGCTTACTTCCACTTGAATTTGGCGTAATATCCATCTCATATGCCTGGTTTTGACATCATCTACAAGCAACGATACTCCCAATGAGATTTTACACGTGTTCAGATCTTATCACAGCGAAAGCATTACTGATGCAGAGTCTCATGTATGTAACCTTGAGACAATTGTTAAGTGCTGTATTAATAAAACTACATTGAATTGAACAGGAAGCCATGAATCCAACTCTTATATTCTCTTAGCGTTTGCAATTTTTTTTTTTTGCTTGTTGTGGGTTTTCATTCATCATCATACAATGAACTGAAATGCATTTAATCTGTATCGTGACATTTTCTCACTATTGTCCTAACTTAAACATAATGTCACCAAACACACATTATGTCATTATTTAGGAGACAAGCTTACGGTTGTTTCTGTGAAATATTTATGAGCAGTTTTTGATTCCCAACTGTCATTTTAAAATTAATACAATATATTGTTGTATTTAATTTGCATTTAAACTTCAGGCATGTAAGACCATGCTTCACAATAGAGGCAGCGAAACTTTTTAACAGTTTAAAAAGCAATTGGATCTCTTTATAAACAGATGCTTAATATTTTTGATCAGAGGGCAAATGATTATCATTATTGCAACATGGTTCAAAGTTTAGTTGTGATAATACAAATTTATTTATAATAATAACAAATATAATAACAAATATACATTTTTTAGTATAAAATAGTTCAAAGCAAATCATAGGTGTACTCATGTAATGAATGAATGAATTTGTTTATTTTGAATACTGCCATTATTATCCTTCATAATGTTGCGTTTAATACATTGCATGTAATTGTAAATTTTATGTTTATATTAATGTGTGATAACGTTCTGTGTTTTACATTTGTAGGTTGCTTTTTTAAAATATGGTAACACGTGAAAATTACACATTGGGCCTACTGTAAGTCTTGCTTATTTACGGTATCCTGCTGTTGGCTGTCCCTATTAAATAAATATTATATTATTTACTTAGTGTGTTATATAGTCAGGCCAGTTCCTGAGCATTTCAAAATCGTGTTTCCCATTTGGTTTGCTATGAGAAGTAATATTTGGCTTAGAGATGTGTGTGGATTGCTCCTCTTCATCTTCATTTTATTATTTAAATTATTATTATTATTATATTGTATTGCATAATTTTTAAATAATTTTATTATTCAATGTAATAATTTAGATATTCATTATTTTGTATACTTTTTCATATTTTTATATTTTTCATATTTTTCACCAGGACAAATACCTTGTACATGCAACCCGTAATACTTGGCAATAAAGAATACTCTGATTTGTAGAGATTTTTCCTGAACTTCACTGACTGCAACCGAATACATCTCAAAAACATGCAGTACATGCAGTACATTCTAACAACATGCAGTACATGCAGTACATTCTAACAGGCTTGAAGAGTGAATTCGTCACAATGAGTGAGTAAGAGTATGTGTGTGTGTGTGAAAAGAGAGAGAGAGAGAGAGAGAGAGAGAGAGAGAGAGAGAGAGAGAAAACAAACAGAGTTGGATTAAATGGGTGTGTATAGACCCTGTAGGTCTTATTTGGACAGTGTAGTAATTGAAACCTTGTCAGTGACCCACAAGCTTTGGCCTCCTTTCTGTTTCTGAATCACTCGAGCCCAGCATAATCAATCTGAACCGCAACACTGATGTCAACATTTCGAGTCGCTCCGGTCATTGTGGCACAACCAAGCGAGAGATTGGTAAAAATGTTCCCGTTCTGTTGTCTATTAGTGCATATTAATTATCAAGGTCATCTTTAATTTAACAATAATATATCGAAACAAAAGTCTGATATAGATGTTCATGCGTTTTTTTTAGAGATTCATAAATTTGTGTTTTTCGTTTTACTGTATTGTTTTTTTTACATAACATATATTAACATAACATACAAAACACAACCCCCAGCTTCAAATGCAATTTACATGCATTTTCATGCAATTCACAAGGACCCGTTTTAGGATCTATTTTACAAACAATTAAGGTTTATCAGATGATTTTTAAAGAATGAAACAGTTTTACATATAGATCTATAATTAGCATTTGTCAGCATCCTGGTTCAGCTGCTAATTCAGGTTAATAATTTTATATGGTTAATTGGTGATGAGAAAACCCTTTTGGAATTGTGTTGCACAGCTGAGTACTGCTGTACTAATGGAGTAAAATTATCTTGAAAAATTGACAGCTCGAATGCCGAAGGTCTGCCAGGCTGTAATTGCTGTAAAAGCTGTGTTTTATATGAAGTTTGAAGAAAACATTCTGACAATGTCAGCATGTCCCGTTCTTCTGCTTTATTTTCTATTTAGACTTGTTTTATTTGTGTTTCCCTTGGAAAAATAAAATCAAACTACAAAAAACAAACAACAAAAATCAATAACAGAATGAGCGAATCAATGAATGGCATGAAACAACAGGA
>JACRUU010000027.1:4838191-5025691 GCA_030449085.1 Kryptopterus vitreolus | reverse complement strand
TGCCGTGGGGGTCTCTGAACCCGAAGAGGGTGCCGTGGGGGTCTCTGAGCCTGAGGAGGATGCCGAGGGGGCCTCCGAGCCTGAGGACACGCCCCATAGGGCCTCCGAACCCGAAGAGGATGCCGTGGGGGTCTCCGAGCCCGAGGTTCCGCCCAGGTCCCGTCCTCCTCCTGTTCCGCCCAGATCCCGGCTCCCGTTAGTTCAGGTCCCTCCTGTTCCGCCCAGGTCCCATCCTCCGCCTGTTCCGCCCAGGTCCAGTGTCCCTGTAGTTCTGGTTCCGCCTGTTCCGCCCAGGTCCCGTCCTCCGCCTGTTCCGCCCAGGTCCTCTCTCCCTCTAGTTCAGGTCCCGCCTGTTCCGCCCAGGTCCCGTCCTCCGCCTGTTCCGCCCAGGTCCCGTGTCCCTTTAGTTCAGGTTCCTCCTGTTCCGTTAGCTCAGGTCCCGCCTGTTCCGCCCAGGTCCCTTCTCCCTTTAGTTCAGGTTCCTCCTGTTCCGTTAGCTCAGGTCCCGCCTGTTCCGCCCAGGTCCCCTGTTTCACCCAGGTCCCCTGTCCCACCAGTCCCGCCGGCTCCGCCCAAGCTCACTCACTTCCCGGTTAGTCCAGCCGGCTCCGCCCAAGCTCACTGCCCTGTCACCCACAGTCCCGCCGGCTCCGCCCAAGCTCACTGCCCCGTCAATCCTGCCGGTTCCGCCCTGGCCCACTCTCCCGTCCGTCCCTGGTCCCTGACCCGCCGGCTCCGCCCTGGCCCACTCTCCCGTTGGTCCCTGACCCGCCGGCTCCGCCCTGGCCCACTCTCCCGTTATCCCCGCCGGTCCACCCAGTCCCTGACCCGCCGGCTCCGCCCTGGCCCACTCTCCCGTCAGTCCCAGTCCCTGTCAGCCCCGACCCGCCGGCTCCGCCCTGGCCCACTGTCCCGTTCAGTCCCTGTCACCCCCGACCCGCCGGCTCCGCCCTGGCCCACTCTCCCGTTAGTCCCTGACCCGCCGGCTCCGCCCTGGCCCACTCTCCCGTCTAGTCCCACCCGCCGGTCCCTGCCCACTCTCCCGTTGGTCCCTGACCCGCCGGTTCCGCCCTGGCCCCCCTGTCCCGCCCTCCCTCCCTTATTTTTTAAGGAGCGTCTGGAATCCGCTCCTAGGAGGGGGGGTGATGTCACGGTTCTCTCTCTCTCTCTCTCTCTGTCTCTCTGTCCCTCTCTCTCTCGCTCTCGCTCTTCCCGGCTCTTTCGCCACACACACACACACACACACACACTCTCTCTCTCTCTCTCTCTCTCGCTCTTCCCGGCTCTTTCGCCACACACACACACACACACACACACACACTCTCTCTCTCTCTCTCTCGCTCTTCCCGGCTCTTTCGCCACACACACACACATACATAAGGGCTCGTAAGACTTAGGTCGTGCGACGGACTCGTGCCATTTCTATATATATATGTGCTTAACCTTTTGTCTATTCCTGTGTCCAGTTCCCGTTTCGCTCGGCTCCAGAATCCGGACTTCCAAGTCCGCTCCTGAACTTCGGTCCTCCAGAGACCACGGCGCACGGCGCGCAAGGCTCTCAAGCCTGTCTGGCCGCTCCTTAGAGCGGCGTCTCTTTTGTTGTTTTGCTTTGGACTATTACAATAAATCCTTTGTGTTTTTGGAATTACCGTTTCACCGTGTGTCTGTGCAGCGCACCACCACCGTTACAGAGTGATTACTATAATAACACTAATGCAGAGATGAAGGATGTAATACTACACTACTGGTACTGAAAATTAACATGACTATGTTAATGCAAGTCACCTTACACATTTCACTGGTTTGGAGTTACAGTCATGGGACATTTTTTTTTTATTTCTCTCCTGCTCCTTCTGTAAAGTCAAGTAGGCTTTATTGTCATTTCAACAATATACAGTGCAGTATACAGTGAAACGAAACAGCGTTTCCCCATGACCAAGGTGCTACAAGAGACAATGTAAATGAACAGGACACAGGACTGTACATTATTCTAAGCTAAAAACAGAAAGGAAAAAGAAAAGTTTGGAAAGAAAAGTCCACTTGTGCAAAAAAAGGGGGGGGGGGGGGGGGGGGGGGGAATGGGGTTTAACACAAGACAATACACATTTAATAATAATTTTTTTTGTAGATGTTGTGCAAAAAAAATTATATTTTCCTAGTGAATTTATTGTCATTTAGGCAGCAATGTGCGAAGCAGAATCAAAATGCAATGAACATATAACAGGTAGGCAAGACAAGTAACAAATAAATAGTAGACACATAGATAGACATAATGATGGAAAAAATGGAATTACATTAAACCCATCCATTATGGATGCACATGCCAGTGCATTCTTAATGATGTTTTCAACCCCAGATAAATGGGGAGGGATGCATTAGGAAAGGGATCCAGTGTGAGACATGCACCAAATCAAATATATGGATCATAAACCCGAATTTCATACCTGATCGGTCGAGGCCCGGGTTAGCAGGTTCTGTTAGACAACAGGGTCCCAGTGGAAATTCAGCTTCTGTTAGCCAAAGGAGATTAAGGAGACTGAAGTGTAGGAGAGTGGAGGTCAGGGTGAGTAGTTTAAATGTTGTTAGTATATAAGAGTAAATGGAGAGAGTTAGCTATAATGGAGTGAAGAGAAACGTATTGTGTTCAGGAAGTGGAAGATATTGTCAATCACTATGGGCATTAAGGCAGGATACACCCTGGATGGAATGCCAACCCATCGCAGTACACACACACACACATTCACACTCATATTCATACACTAGGGACAATTTTCCAAGGTGCCAATCAACCTACCGTGCATGTTTTTGGACCGGGAGGAAACAGGAGAACCCGGAGAAAAACCTCCTCGAGCCACAGGGAGAACATGCAAACTCCACACACATGGCCGAGACGGGAATCGAACCCGGGCCCTGGCGGTGTGAGGCGAACGTGCTAACCACTAAGCCACCTTGCCTCCTTCTTTAAGATTTAAATATTTATATTTTATTGAAAATGTTTTGTTTGACTTCAACATTATGAAGATTTCCAGTGGCTTTAGTGGGGGTTTTGACACTCGAATTTTTAACCTGAGTTTTTCATCTGATTCTCATAACTGTGTTTATAAAGCACATTTGTTATAAAAACAAGCAGAATTCAAGAGCAATTGTAATTAAATGATTTTCTTTGACTTTTAATAGTAATGTATATTTTTGAGGAGTTGTGTATTTTAGTAGAGCCAACGTATTACATGGCAGCTTTGGAGGTGGAGAAGAAGAGAAGGAAAACTGAAGGAGGAAGACAGTAGTGTGAGATTCAGGGAGGAGGTCAGACAGACAAGGGCTCAGTGGTGGTGAACACATGGACGATTGAACAGTAATAAGTGATAATGCTGTGGTAGAGCGGCCTTATGGGTTAACCTACTATCCAAATGATGTCAATACTCACAGAGTTGTTCAAGTGCAAAGTGAGATGTACAAAATATTTACCCAGGGAAAAAAAAATAAAATATATATATATATATATATATATATATATATATATATATATATATATATATATATATATATATATATATATATATAAATGTGTAGAAAATAATGTTAGTCTCATTTATAAAATTACACAAAAAATGTTCAATGTATACCTAATATGCCTGTATGTGTAGGCATCGCCCCCTTTATTATATTTTATTATATATGTTTTATTTATTCAGCAGCATTAATCAGTTTCCTGTCTTTGCCTCGACTCTTCCCTTTTTGTCTCCACATGGGAGAGGTGGGGTTCTTTTAAGCTCCCAACAATTGTCATCGTTGGTTTAAAAATCACATTTAAGTTAAATTATTAAATTATTATTTTTATGTTATTGTTGTATTGTAAAAATGTTATTTTTTATTATTATTTTTATGTTTTTGTTGTATTTGGGGTCATGATTGATTTTGATGTCTCAGCAGTGCACTTGAAATTCAATGTGCTGCATTTCCCGTTTAACAGAAAAGAAAATAAGGGCGGGAACACACTGTAATGCCTTTCTTTGTTTGTTTTATCAGGTATGTCATTTTTTCTTTTATTGTTAATTTCATTTTTTTTGCACTGTGTCCACGTGGGAGAGGAAAGAAAATAAAGGAGGGAAGACACTGTAATGCCTTTTTGTCAGGCGATAAAAGGAGAGACGAAACGCCATTCGCTGTCCGTGTGGTTATTTAAAAAATAAAAACATATATATATATATATAATCAATCATTCATTCATTCATCTTCTACCGCTTTATCCGATCTTCCCTCGGGTCACAGGGAACCTGTGCCTATCTCAGGCATCTATGGGCATTAAGGCAGGATACACCCTGGATGGAATGCCAACCCATCGCAGTACACACACACTCTCTCACACAAACACACATTCATACACTAGGGACAATTTTCCAAGGTGTCAATCAACCTACCGTGCATGTTTTTGGACCGGGGGGAAACCGGAGAAAAAACCCCTGAGGCACGGTGAGAACATACAAACTCCACACACACATGGCCGAGACGGGAATCGAACCCGGACCCTAGCGGTGTGAGGTGAACGTGCTAACCACTAAGCCACCGTGCCTATTATATATATTATATATATATATATATATATATATATATATATATATATATATATATATATATATATATATATATATATATATATATATATATATATATATATATATATATATATATACACAAAATAAAAAATGAATTTTAAGCCCTTGTTAGTGTATGCGTATGTTTATACTGGTCGGTGTGTGTGTGTGTGTTCCATGTGCCGTGGAAAATAGCGGTAAACAGAGGTGAGAATGTAAAGTATGTGTGTGTATCGGGATGTTACGCACAGGGACAGGTCACTCTGTCACAAAGGTACTCAGTGTGACAACAAAGAGACGTGGTGTTGGAATGAGGAAGTGCAGAAACGCGTTAGAAGAAAGAGGTTGGGATGGACAGAGAGATGAGAAAAGTAGACAGGAGTATAAGGAGATGCAGCAGCAGGTGAAGAGGGATGAAACTAAAGACAAGGTAAAGATAAAGGTGTATGAGGAGATGTAGGACAGTAAGGAAGGAAAAAAAGATTTGTAGCGGTTTTCCAGGCAGAGGGAGCGATCTTGGAATGATGCGCTGCATGTTAGAGCGATAAAAATGGAAATGTGAATCGTGACAAGTGTAGTGAGAAGACGGAGGGAGTGTTTTGAGCAGATGATGAATGAGAGAGAGAAGGGTGGATGATGTGGAGGTGGTGAAGCAGGAAGTGGATAGGATCAGTAAGGAGGAAGTGAGATCCAATATTAAGAGGGTAAAGAGTGGGAAAGATGAGGTTCCAGGATGAATGTGGAGATGTTTAGGAGAGATTGAAGTGGAGTTTATAACCAGAGTGATGCTGGAAGGTGAGATGATTCCTGTGGAATGGAGGAGTGTGCAGGTACTGACTTTTAAGAATAATGGAGACATGCAGATCTGCAGCAACTACAGATGAATAAAGTTATGGGAAAGAGTAGTAGAAGCTTGGCTGAGGGAGGAGGTGACCATCTATGAGGAACAGTATGGTTTCATGCTGAAGAAGAGAATTACTGTGCTGTATGCTTTGAGGATGTTGATAAGTATAAAGAAGGTCAGAAGGTGTTGCATTGTGTGTTTGTGCATCTAGAGAAAGAGTATGACAGGGTTCCATTGTTAAAGGTGCTACACCAATCTATTGAATAGAACTGATGTATGTGAGGGTGTTGCAGGACATGTAAGAGGACAGTGTACAGAGGAGGGTCATGGGGAGAAGAACGAACGAGAAGGACGAGGAGGTGCAGGTTTTTGTATGTTCTGAGGGAAGACATGCAGGTATTTGGGGGTGGAAAAGAGGCAGATGTCGAGGAGAAGGATGATGCCCTGTGGCGCCCCCTAATGGGAGCAGCCAAAAAAGGGGAAAAAAATAGAACATTTTTAAATAAATTTAATTTAATATTATTAATTACAAGTCATTACACACATACACAGTCAGTACAGGCAATGATACTTTTTGAACAATAATAACAATAATGTAATATTCTGTCATAAATATAAAGTGATCAATTAATGACAGAGATAAATTGCACATGACTAGTCCGGATAATACGCCACTGAAAAAGTGTTTGTTCTAGTCGACAAACAGCTTTAAACAGATAAAGGGGTAATTGATTGAATAAAAGATGAATGTGTCCCAAAACCTAGTTACATTTAAAATCTCAGAGGAACCCAGAAGGAACACAGTGTCCACTAGACTTCCTGAGTATGAATGCATGGACACATTTGCAGATAACCTGATGCCACCGTGCCTAATAATAGAGGAGTATTGTGACAATTATTGAATTTAATGGGGGATAATGAATCCAGAATGCAGCTGCGTGACTTGTTTTCAACCTTCCAAGGTTCTCCTACTGCTACGCTCCATCAGCTGGCTTCCTGTACGCCGATTTATTTCACTGATCCTCATCTACAAAGGCAAAAAACCTTCTTCTTTAAAGCACCACACATCCCCCGATCTTGCGAGGGTTCACGCATGTCCAGTGTCCTGGCACCAAGGAGGCACAAATATTCAAAAGTCACCTTAATTTTTTATTAAAAAAAAATGAAACATTTTCTCTCCTGAAAATGTGTTTTGACTGATCCTCATGGTAAAGACTCTTGGTATATGGTATAGACGCTATTTTGCAACTTGCTTTAGATAAGAGCTTCTGCAAAATGCCATACAAATGCCATATGATTGTAAGTGTAACCTTGAGTATGTAAGGTGTAAATAAAATGTGCAAATATAAAACCTGTAAATAAACTCCACTTGTATAAATTATACAAGGTCATTATGCTCTATTCCTTTAAATGGAGTATCTCAGTGTCCCAGTCCTTGCATTCTATTTTGTGACACAGTCTTTACTCACACACACACACACACACACACACACACACACACACACACACACACACACACACACACACACACACACACACACACACACACACACATATATCTGCTTTCAAGTGCATATTTTTAGGTATTCATAGTAGAAATCATAGTATATATAGAATATTGGACTCTTAGTGTGTGTGTGTGTGTGTGTGCATTAATGCATTAATTTATGATTAATCACACATTTGTATCTGTTCTATATATATATGTACTTTAAATTAATATTTTTCAAGAGTTTAATTATAATTAAGGGGCACGGTGCCTCAGGGGGTTTTTCTCCGGGTTCTCCGGTTTCCTCCCCGGTCCAAAAACATGCACGGTAGGTTGATTGGCACCTTGGAAAATTGTCCCTAGTGTATGAATGTGTGTGTGTGTGTGTGTGTGTGTGTGTGTGTGAGTGTGTGTGTCCTGCGATGGGTTGGCATTCCATCCACTGTGTATCCTGCCTTAATGCCCATAGACGCCTGAGATAGACACAGGCTCCCCGTGACCCGAGGGAAGATCGGATATAGCGGTAGAAGATGAATGAATGAATGAATTATAATTAACATGCGCACGGACAAACATGAATACGTAAATGTATGATTATTTTTAGTGAAAACAATCTCAGCATACAACATGAAGATAAAATATTTTTGCAAATGTTTTACAGTAATGATGGTGTTTTGAATGATGTAAACCATCAGGAAACAAAATGCAACTTTCCACACGGCTGCTTTAATTTCCAGATGTGTACATTATGGTGGATTTTGGTGCTTCAGTTGAGATCCAATAAAGCAAATGTTTAGCAATTAATAAAATATTTTTCAAATGAGTTTATTAATTTTACGGTACATCTGAGTAAAGAAAGGACGTCTTGAAAAATTTCATTGAAGGTTTTCATTTCACCTCTTTTATACTTTTTTATATTTTCTTATATTATATTTATTTTATGAATAATTTATGTTTTTACTAAATTAATCTCAAGTGAATAAAAGTAGTGCTGTTAAAATTGGATTTGCATCATATATATATATATATATATATATATATACAAAATACAAAATACACTTTAAGCTGCTTATATATATATATATAAAGTGGACAAAAGTGTTTGCCTTCCATCAGTAGTTTATTCCATACTTAATAAAAATGAGACTTTGTAAATAAAAATAAAATAAATAAGAAAATAATTGGGCTCAATTTCAAATAAACAATTTCAGTAGCTCGCACTAAGAGACTTACAGACAGAAGGGATATTTCCATAGATGTTTAATAGGACACTGAATGCGGCTCAGAAAAGACCATGTGAGTACAGTTTTAGTCAATCTTAGATGTATGTTTGCAGAATACGTTGGTTTTGCTGGATTAGTTTGATTGTCTCAAGCCCTGTGACAGTAGTACATTTGCACAAATAAAATACAGCTGATATTTTCTTTGAAAAACCATCCTCACAAAAAAAGATTTTCTCCCACAAGAATAAAACCTGAAGCTATTCTGGACACAGAGTATAATTAAATTTTGTATGGTCATCAATTTGACAATAAATATCTACCAGTTATATCTTTTCTTAGTAAATAACCTGCACTAAAACCTTAATTTATAGATTTTTCTTTACTATAAAAACCTTATGGATGGAGATAATCTGCAAATCACCTCTAAGTCTCTGAAAGACTCCCTGAACAAGCGTATTCTCATTACTGCTCTCTGAAACGAGGCTTTCCCATCGCCCTAAATTCCCTTAAAGAGATCTCTGTACCCGCACTGACAGGTATACAACCTCTCACACCTTCTGTGTGCTATAGAGATTTAACTTCACTATATATTTCTCGATTGTATACTTGTAGTGTTTGTATCCAGTGAGCTGAAACAGTGTCTGTGTGCTTGTGAGTGTGAAACATAGTGAAACCTCACAATAACTCACTGCTCTTTTACTCACTCATTGTTATGTCTTCAAGGTGTCGAGGGTCTTAAACATTCAACTATAAAACACAATGAAAAGTTTATTTCTGTAGTTTATTTTGAAATATTTTTTTTAATTATTAGATTAGATTTTTTATGTTTGTGTGGTAAAACTCATATCAAATAGATTGTATTAGCAAGTATAAGAATCTGTTAATGGAACAGTGAGTTCCATTAATGGAAGGGTGGAAGCCTTAAATAGGGTGGAGTGACACTGTCAGCAACACGCTCCAGGTGAAGCTGATCAGTACTCAGGAGATCGTGAGCGCAGGGAAGGTGTGTTTGGGTCAGACAGCGATGTGACATTAATATGTAGCGAGGCTGTAGCCCAGTGGTTAAGGTGTTGGACTCTGGACCGGAAGATCATGGGTTCAAACTCCACCACCACCAAGCTGCCACTAGTGGGCCCTTGAGCAAGATCCTTAAACCTCCATTGCTCAGTTGTAAGTCGCTCTGGATAAGGGCATCTGCTAAATGCCGTAAATGTGTATATATATATATATATATATATATATATATATATATATATATATATATATATATCATATATATATATATATATATATATATATATATATATATATATATATCATATATATCATATATCATATATATTATAACACATACAGAAATAGTTACTAAAGTCAATATTTGAACTATTGTTAGTTTCAGCTAAAGAGATTCAAAATTAACAGGATTATACACAATGATTATAGACATTAGGCTTAGAATAGACCTTATTAGCCATCTATGTACTATTGCTGTTAAATCATGACCTTTAAAATAACCATCCACTTATCCTCTTATAGAGTCCTGTTATTTGTTGGAAGTCTATAAAGCTTTCTTGACCTTTCATTGAGGAACACAAGAGAGTTCAGTGTATTTTTTATGTGTTTTTTTTCTTTAAACAAATCCAAGTTGTAATCCTCCCTCTTTGGATAGAATCTTGAATTAATAATTTTTCTCTTCTCTTTTCTCTCTTTAGACTCTTTTATGTGAAGTGAAAACTGAAGAAATCTCTGGATATATTGAAATTTCAAATATAAAACAGGTTTAATGCAATTAACACGTTCATTTATTATAATAGTAAGCAAATTCTTTCTCCCTTTGCTTAATGTATAGGTGTATTTGTTCATACTTCTATATATATTTTATTCATATTAGTGATGTCTATAGATTTAAATATTTAATCTCAATCTATTGCTGTTTGCTCAATCTATAACCCGAACTCTCTCACCCCGCTCGAGGACCTCCTGTGTTTCCCGTTCCCGTTCCGCGATAGGCTGGGCTAGCCTACCTGGCCGCTTCTTTGAGCGGCGGCTCCTTAGTTCTTGTTTCTTTAAATAAATACCTTTAAGTTTATTCCTACATCCGTGTCTCTGCTTCCGTTACAATTGCACGATTGCTATGAGTTAACTTAATGTAACTTTTATGTAATACTCTAACTGTAACAGATGTTATAATAATATCAATTTTACTCAAAATCTCTGCCTTTAATAGAATAATTGATGATTTAATATTTATTTTACTTTGGAAATTATTAATTTAATGTTCATTTCTTGTTCATTTTTAATGGTCATTCTAATTGTTAAATACACTGTAAAAAAAACC
The DNA here is from genome assembly GCA_030449085.1 of Kryptopterus vitreolus. NCBI lineage: Eukaryota > Metazoa > Chordata > Actinopteri > Siluriformes > Siluridae > Kryptopterus > Kryptopterus vitreolus. Next base: position 5,015,205 of record JACRUU010000027.1, on the reverse strand, counting down.
CGTAAAATTAACGTTAAAAAAACTGGCAGCTGTGATTATATAAATAAACCGTATAAATTACAGTCAAAATCTTTATTCGTTTACGGTACAAAGAAAAGTTTGACTGTAATTTTTTCGGTAGATTTATGGTCACCACAGCTGCCAGTTTTTCACCGTAAATTTCTTCAGTTCACTTTTCAGAATACTGCAAAAAGAAAAACATTTTCACTGTATTTTATATGATAGATTACTGAGAACACAGCTGCTGCTTTTTACTGTAAACAGTTTATTTGTAAGTATTATACTTAGGTGAAATTTACAATTTACAATAAAAACTGGTAGCTGTGGTTGTCAGAAAAATGAAAGTTGGTAAATGATTCAATAACACCCAGAACAGGTAAGGGAAACAAATAGATCTTTTATTTTAATACCACAAACATGACCATGACAACTATATTATTTTAGTTGAAACAGAAAGACAATGTATTCCAGGTTACATTGTCAATTTTCAATTATTAGTCTTGCATGTTAGGCATGTGGTTAATGTGGCATGTGGTTAATCAAGAAATACAAGGAGAAAAAAAGTTTTTGTAGTGATTATAGTGACATTCAATAATTAATGCAAAAGTGACATTTTAAGTACTCACTGCTCAAATTATTACTGGTATAGTAGCAAACATGCAATAATTGCAAATCAGTATATTGGGAAAAGATACATTTCTAAGAGGAGAGCTCACACATTTTTAACATTCAAAGCATCTGTCAGTATAAATTTCAAAAGCCACCGTTATCCTCAGACATTTGTCAAATAAGTTTTGTCCAACCTTAGTCTGTTCTCCATTCGTGATCAGCAAGGTCTGCTATGAGTGTAAGGACTCTGGGAATCACTCTGGAAAGCTGTTTCTTGTTTTTTCTTGACTCACATTTGTGCCCTTCTCTGGATTTTTGCTGAAGAAGCACCTACAAAAGAGAATTTGAACACTAATACAGATGGAATACAGTTTACCAAATTACTTCACTAACAAAAAAGATATTTGTTTTACAGAAATATAGTACAAGTACGTATTAAGTTAACATGATGAATATATCTAACATGAGCAAACAATGATTTTGACTTAATTGACTTTAATGACTTTATTTTTCTAACCAAAACAATGTACAAAGAACTGTTACAAATGCAATTCCCATTCTGAGTAAATTTTAGTGAATACATTACCTTACGTTAATAAATGAGACCTTATTGTGAAGTGCAATCATGTGTTAAAATGGTTTAATTCCTACCAGTGTATGAATTCCAGAGTACAACCAAGTTTGGAAGGGTAACTTGCATTGGTTTTGCCTTGGAATGACCTAATAATGAGTAATTAAGGTCATATTATACTCACCAGAAAATAAAACAAAACCTGTATAAAAATTTTTCTAAACACAAAGAAAGAAAATTTGTAGAATTGTAGAAATGTGTTCATCTTCATCATTTCTTGTTTTTCCAGCTGGCTCTCTTTGGTCTCATTCAGTGGCATAAATTTTACATTCCAATTTACGCAGCCGTTAGTATCTCAAACCGCTGCCTTTCTTTCAGCAGGAATGTCCTCTGTGTCAGAATCTTCTGTTCTGCTGCTTTTTCGTTTTTTTGGAACATTGGTCCTTTTCACCTTTTCTATACGATTCAGGATCTGCTGAAGTAGTGAGTGATACCCTGCACCAACTATATCACCATCAATAACATCCTGCAACGATGCAGGGTCTTTAGCCACCATCTTTTTGGCATTGGCTGTAGAGTTTTGCTTACTTGGAGACTCGCATATTTTCATCATTTCACCACAACAATCTTCAGCATATGTCGTTGCAAGTTTGGGGTTGGTCTTTTCTGCCTTTCTAAACATTGCATCAAAACTTCTCCCATGGGATTTTAAAACTGTCAGCCCAGTCAGAAGCAACCGTGGAAGCCTTGCCAAAAGTTGGGGATGGTGATGATGAGCATGAAGAAGACCATGTGCCATGTGCTGCTCTTTCTAGAATTTGGCAAGCTATCAGAACTTTCTTTTCAAAGGACAAAGGTAAAAAATGATCACTTATGAAACCAATTTAAGAAAACTTTTACATTTTTATATTTTATCCCTAAAATGAACTTACTGATCTGGCTCCAGGCAGATACAAGATTTTGTGCCTGAATGGGTTGTAATACTGGCAAGAGATCTTCTTCCGGTTCCGATTCTATTGAGCAGAAGATGCTGCAGTTGAGTTCAGTGTTGTGTACAGTGTACATTCCCATACACATTTTTGTCATACATGTTAGGTGTGTTAAAATGTGCAAACAACAAAAAGTGAAATATTATGATGCAAAAATATCAGTTTGAATTGCACTATTTTAGACTTATTTAGACACAGTCACAACAGCATTAGCGCCGTTATGGCACAGATAAAAATCTCTTAAATGTTACATATTTAGAAAATGACTGTTTGCAATGAATATTTGAAAATGACAAGAGATGAATGATGAATATATCTAACATGAGCAAACAATGATTTTGACTTAATTGACTTTAATGACTTTATTTTTCTAACCAAAACAATGTACAAAGAACTGTTACAAATGCAATTCCCATTCTGAGTAAATTTTAGTGAATACATTACCTTACGTTAATAAATGAGACCTTATTGTGAAGTGCAATCATGTGTTAAAATGGTTTAATTCCTACCAGTGTATGAATTCCAGAGTACAACCAAGTTTGGAAGGGTAACTTGCATTGGTTTTGCCTTGGAATGACCTAATAATGAGTAATTAAGGTCATATTATACTCACCAGAAAATAAAACAAAACCTGTATAAAAATTTTTCTAAACACAAAGAAAGAAAATTTGTAGAATTGTAGAAATGTGTTCATCTTCATCATTTCTTGTTTTTCCAGCTGGCTCTCTTTGGTCTCATTCAGTGGCATAAATTTTACATTCCAATTTACGCAGCCGTTAGTATCTCAAACCACTGCCTTTCTTTCAGCAGGAATGTCCTCTGTGTCAGAATCTTCTGTTCTGCTGCTTTTTCGTTTTTTTGGAACATTGGTCCTTTTCACCTTTTCTATACGATTCAGGATCTGCTGAAGTAGTGAGTGATACCCTGCACCAACTATATCACCATCAATAACATCCTGCAACGATGCAGGGTCTTTAGCCACCATCTTTTTGGCATTGGCTGTAGAGTTTTGCTTACTTGGAGACTCGCATATTTTCATCATTTCACCACAACAATCTTCAGCATATGTCGTTGCAAGTTTGGGGTTGGTCTTTTCTGCCTTTCTAAACATTGCATCAAAACTTCTCCCATGGGATTTTAAAACTGTCAGCCCAGTCAGAAGCAACCGTGGAAGCCTTGCCAAAAGTTGGGGATGGTGATGATGAGCATGAAGAAGACCATGTGCCATGTGCTGCTCTTTCTAGAATTTGGCAAGCTATCAGAACTTTCTTTTCAAAGGACAAAGGTAAAAAATGATCACTTATGAAACCAATTTAAGAAAACTTTTACATTTTTATATTTTATCCCTAAAATGAACTTACTGATCTGGCTCCAGGCAGATACAAGATTTTGTGCCTGAATGGGTTGTAATACTGGCAAGAGATCTTCTTCCGGTTCCGATTCTATTGAGCAGAAGATGCTGCAGTTGAGTTCAGTGTTGTGTACAGTGTACATTCCCATACACATTTTTGTCATACATGTTAGGTGTGTTAAAATGTGCAAACAACAAAAAGTGAAATATTATGATGCAAAAATATCAGTTTGAATTGCACTATTTTAGACTTATTTAGACACAGTCACAACAGCATTAGCGCCGTTATGGCACAGATAAAAATCTCTTAAATGTTACATATTTAGAAAATGACTGTTTGCAATGAATATTTGAAAATGACAAGAGGTTTGTGGCGATGCAATCTGCAGTGTAGAACACATTCCTTCAGACTTTGCACTGTTAAACTGTTAAACAAAAACAGCAAGTGTACATTTTATTGTATTCAAATCTCACTCGTCGTGAACTTAATCCATGCGAGATACCATTTAATCTTGTTCGCTTCGCCATATTTGTAAAGGGTCACAATCATTTTACATCAGAGTAATAAGAGCAAATTCAAATGTTCATTTTGAATGGCTGCATATTAAAAAACGATAAAGCTTTACCATCAATACAGCCAACAGGTTCATGTCACGTGAGATATGATGTTAAAGATAAGAAAATAATGCTTTTTACCTCACATTTGTTTTAACAAACAAATAATGCAAACATTTCATATTTGTATGTATTTAAATTAATAGTATTTAACTGTTAATTCCATGGTAATTTCACATTTCATAATTTAATTTTTTTTTACCATTGCTATTTTACAGTCTTTGACCGTTAAAACTATAGACATTTTTTACAGTGGCGTTGCTTTCTATTGTAAATGAAGTCTAGATTGATACTATTCTGATGTTTAAATTGTATTAACAAGGGTTTAGTAAAATATAAAAGGATCAGTGTTTTGGTAACAAATACATTACATAATGTCATAACATAATGTCATAACACTGGAATTGCCCATGACAAAAAAAATTCATTTTGATTCTAAGTGATCCTAAGAAAGAGTATATTTGTTAATGTTATTAATTTTGTTAATTAACTATATTTTATGGTTTTATGTACTAACAATTAAATTTAAGGTTTTACTCTGTAAAGCTAATTGTAGTTTTTCACTGTGAATTCTACGGTTCTTGACAGTTTCGTGAAATAAGCTTTAATACTGTAGCATTTATACAGTATTTTACTGTTATATTTACAGACCTTTTTTTACACTTTATGGTGCGTGGCTCCTTTAAGAATTATGTTGGTTGCTTTCCATGTAAATTGGTTATTGGTAAGCACAGCTGAGGAAAAGTCAATGCTGAAATTATCTGAGAAGGACACAGACTGAAAATTCTTTATTATTTTTTTCTTTTCTGTTCTTTGTTTTTTGGGTTTCATTCATTTGCCAACACAGCGCAGAGTGAATTAGCCGATAAGCAGATAGTAAATGTATAATCACGTGTTAATAAAATAAGTGTCTTTTAATTGAATATGCGTTAATGTGTTATTAATGTGTTATTAATGCATTATTAACTTTGACAACCCTAATCCATATGTTATTTTATAATGTTCTTTATAAACTGCACGTCAATGTTTCACCAGTGGAACTTTATAGTCAGAAATATAATATTACATTGAACATGGTCATTTAGGTGGTGATATATGATGGTGAGCCAAACCCGCAAGTGAGATGCAATTCTAACTCAGGAACGGGGAAGGAAAACTCTGGTAAAGTTTTTTTTTTTTTTTTTTTTTTTTTTTTTTCCTCTCTGTTTTATCTTGAAACTACCAACATACGACTACATTCATTTTGGAAAACCGAATTACATATTTTTCCTAATTTTTATAGGAATGTATGCGTGGAATGTGGAATTGAATCATTTGAACATACCGGTTCCGATTCAATTGAGCCGAATCTAATTGAATGGTTGGAATCCTTTCCCTTTCTTCTGTTTGAATTGAGTCCTTCGAATGTCTTATACCATGTATATATGGTGTAGGGTGAACAAATATTTTATTTCATTAAACCTAAAAAATCTAGAAATCTATTCTATTGCATTTTTTTTATTTTTATAAATTATTACATTTTTAGTTTGTTTTAAGCAATAAAATTTTATTTTAATAAAAACTTGAGTTTACCACACGAAAGCTATTAGATTGTGTCTCCCGAGCCAAACCTACCGGCCCCTACTGTCTATCCAGGTGTTACATACGCGGCCACTTCATTAGTAGCAATTGTTATATTTAGCTCCGCCCTCTGTATTTAAAGCAGTATGTAACACCTGGATAGACAGTAGGGGCCGGTAGGTTTGGCTCGAGAGACACAATCTAATAGCTTTAGTGTGGTAAACTCAAGTTTTTATTAAAATAAAATTTTATTGCTTAAAACAAACAAAGCCTTTCCGTGGCTACTGCTCCTAATGCAGTTTCCATATTTATGTTGCCATGTTCTTATGCCTGTGTTTTTTTCGTTCAAGTCATGTTTCTGTCCCTTTCCCATATTTAAGATCTGTTCCCACTTCCCACTTTCTTGTTAATTATTGTCTGTTCATAATCTTCTTTGATTCAGGCTTGTATTCGTGAAGTAATTCAGCAAGCCATGCCATTTTCTTCCGCCGACCATCTTTAATGTATTTCTTGTTTCTCGTTCTGCATAATATTGTTGTTTTTCGATCACCTGATTCATTCCTGTATTACGGTTGTTGTTTGCTGAGTTGGATTGTTTAGTAGGATAGAAAAATCTCATCATTCCACTATTGTGGATCCACTGCATTACATAACGTTTACTCTTAAATTTCATCTTGATTCCAAAGAAATACCAGCGATATACTTATACACCAAACTGTGTTATGAGTTATAAACTACATGTATATGGAGACCTTTATATAACACTTTTCACAATGTGCATTGTCACAAAGCAGCTTTATAGAATGGGATAATTACAGAACATTAAATATTTATATGGATGTGTGTGTGTTTATGTGTTTTTATCCCTGATGAGCGAGTCTGGGGGCGACTGTGGGAAGGAAAAACTCCCTTAGTGGAATGAAGAAGAAACCCTGAGAGGAACTGAACTCAGAAGGGGAACTTCATCCTCTTCTGTGTGTTATTAATTGTATGATTGTGTCTGTATCTGATGCATGATGTCCTTCTGCTGTTCTGTTACGGAGCAATAATATGGAATATAACAAATGGGATCCAGAGGTGGTACTTCACTAGATGAGTCGGGATGCTTGCAGATATTCGGTACATCACTAGATGGAGCAGGGTCTTGTTTATTCCAGCATCTGCTCACTCATATGGGGTGGAACACAACTGGAGTTGAACTCAGGAAGCCTCGGGTTGATGGAAAATAGAAGCAGGGGAGAGGAATTAGCGTAGCTGTTGTTCATAGAAACAACAAAATCAAATGTACTATAGCACAACTGATGCATTATGAAGTGTTATAGGCCTTTTCAGAAAGATAAGTCTTTAATCTACACTTAAACTGGGAGAGAGTGTCTGAGCCCCCTTCTCTGTCTAGAAGGGTATTCCAAAATTTAGGTGGTAAATGTGAGAACGATGTACCGCTATTAGTGGTCTTTCTTATTATAGGAACTAATAGAAGTCCAGAGTTTTGTCATCTTAAGGAGCATGTCGGAGTGTAATGTGTTAGAAGATTTAATTGATATATTGGAGCTAAACCATTGAGAACTTTGTAAGTCAGTAACAGTAGTTTGTAGTCAATTCTAAATGTAACAGGTACCCAGTGTAGGGAGAATAATATTGATGTTATATTGGTGATCATATTTTCTAGACCTTGTGAGAACTCTGCGTTCTGCACTAACTGCAAATTCTTAATTGATGAAACTGGACAACCAGCTAATAAAGCATTATAATAGTCCAGTATGGAGGTAATGAATGATGGACTAGCTTTTCAGCATCCTATAAGGATAGGATGTTACGTAGTTTGGCAATGTTCCTAAAATGGAAGAATGCTGCTTTTGTAATGTGAGCAATTTTCAAAGAATAAGTTGCTATCTAGAATAACTCCCAGGTCCATTACTGTAGAAATCGTAGTTACAGTACATCCCCATAAAGCTATGTTTAAATGTTGGAGTTTCTGTGTACTGGTCATCAGGCTGATGAGGAACATCTCTGTCTTATCAGGGTTTAGAAGTAGGAAGTTATGAGTCATCCAATTTTTTACATCTGTAATACATTCAGCTAATCTAGCTAATTATAATGTGTCAGGTTTTGTGGAGAAACAGGTTTTATAGGTAGGAAGCTAATCACATGCCTTCTATTGATATCTCCTAAGGGAAGCATGTATATTGTGAAGAGAAGGGGTCCTAAAACATTACTTTGGTTAACCTAGATAATTCTCCATTTACATCTACAAAATGGTAGCGATCAGACAGGTAGGATTTAAACCATTAAATTCTACAAGATTCGTACGTATTTTTGAACATCCCATTCCTCGATGAATTCCCCTTTGCTCTTCTGGGAAGATGTTCCAGTAGATTTTGTTGTGTGTTTTTAGAGATTTTTGTTCATTCAGCCACAAGAGTGTTAGTATTATGGATTATATATGGTTAGTATTTTGTGTTAGTATTTTGTTATCGTAGAAAGTAAACAATTTTTGATCATTTAGATTATATTTAGGGTCTTGTATTTTATACAAGGATGTGATTTGTATAAAGGCCATTCGATGTACGATTTAAGAACTTTGTATAGCCTGTGCTGCGCTTTTCCTCCATATAGCTGTGAGTTAATGAGCACTGACAGACCGGAGAGGGAAAAAAATCATCCTGGGGATTTGCTTTAAAGAGGAGCCGTAAAAAGTGTAAATGAAAATGTATTACCAATTATCATATAAAGTACGGCATGTATGAGAGAATTTTATGATGCAATTAAGAATTTATAAAAATAAAACCCAAACCACATTATTCATTTGCATAAAAGTGCATCAGTTTAAAAATAAATGTGGAGATCGGATAGAAGTTTTTTTTTTTATTGATCATTTTATTTTTTATATACTTATTAGTATTTTTATAATTCAGAAAGTGAGCAATAATTTGTGAGCAGTGATTGATATGTAGATTGTTGTCTTGTCGTTCTCTCTGCTACATGAATATGACGTGTCACAACACAGAGACAGGAACGTGTACCAAGTCACACACAATAACGATTAACATGGCAGAGGAAGAGCTGCAATCTTTTATATTTCTCTTTTATTTCAGCTTTTTCTTGTTTGCAATACAAATGTGTGCATTTGAAAGGGTCATGCATTTGTTGTCAGTATGTGATTTGATGATTTGCTGTCTGTCAAAGAAAAAAAAAAAAAGTGAACCATGTTGATGTCATGGATCTGCCAGGTTCCACCAACAGCCAATCACAACGCATGCTATCTCCAGAGTCACCCGCACCTGCCCCTCATCACTCAATCATGTAAATAATAACTACACTTGGGTGTATTATGTTTTAATACATTATATAAGTACACAGCTGAGGGATTTTCATATATGATTGGTGTTGATATCTAATATATCTTTGCCCTCTGACAGTACTTGCAAGGTTAATCCCATCTTTATAATGCCCTCAATCATCGCAGGTTTGAGTGTCAGCTGAGCTGACCATAGTGGGCCCCCTATTTATATATATATATATATATATATATATATATATATATATATATATATATATATATATATATATATATATATATATATATATATGTAAATCATATCATATATATAAAAACATTATACATATATAAGGCACTTTAACAGCACTAATTTTATTAACGCATTTCTATCTGTCAATCTTTTCTATCTCCTTCATTTAGCATTGTGTTGGTGGATGAACAAGACCCTGACAACAAAGAATAATATAGAACAAATTAATAAAGAAACTTCAGTCTGTGTCCTTTCCACATAATTAACGCTGGTAATATTAGGATAGCATATAAAAGAGGAGAACAAAAAACATCAGCAACACATCCACTCACACTTCCTAAATTTCCCTTAATTACATGTGCCTACTAGCTGCACATTCACAACAGGTATGAGTTCCTCACTATATTATCGTATATTACCATATGGACTCATTCCCAAATCTGCATTATTACGGAATAAATCGCATTTTTCTTTTTTGAGTGCAATGCGCTTCCATATAACCTAAACGTATCACCAGTTTATATGGAAAGCAATCAGAACAGAATTCTTAAAGGAGCCACATACATATTTTACAATTAAAACAAACACTAAACAAAATAACATTGAAATTAACAAGAAATTATTTATAAAGAAATAAATATTAAAAGAACATTTGCCAGAGTAAAATAAGTATTAAAGAAAGAATCAATCATGTTATTACAGGGAGAGATTAAGAGTATTTATATGGCATTTATATAATGCATATATATATATATATATATATATATATATATATATATATATATATATATATATATATATATATATATATATATATATATATATATATATATATATACATATATATATATAAAACCTTCCGAACAATAACCCAGTGCCTTGACTTGACTGACTGCGCCCCACCCCTCTCCACAATATGTGCAATATATGAAAAGAACCACAGACTGCTGAAAATGTCTAACAAAACCAATATTTTTTCCCATGAACTGTTTATAACTGATTCACATATTTGATTGCATGATAAACAGAGACAGCAGAATTAATCTAAATATTCATATTTATATTTAAACTGTGCAATTTTCGTAATACAACACCAGTACTGAAAGTATTCATACTTTAGAGATTTTCATTCATATTTCATTTGGTATTTCATATTTTCATTTTTCTTAGTAGTCAAATATGAAGCCTGAAAGTGGATGTGGGTTTGTTAATAACATGACAAAGTCAGAAAGGATGTGGAGGGAATGTGGAAATGGTTACTTTTAGTAATAAAATGTGTGCTGAGTGAATCTAACCTGACGTACAGCAGAGCAGGGTTGAAGAGGAAGATTTTACAACACTGTGGAGACAGAGGTGTGTCCTGAGAGACACATGGCATCACAACAAGAAAAGGTTTGGTTTTATGTCATCTTTTTTTTTACACTACACAAGCATGTTTGTTAATGGGCCATGTGTTAGTGATCACAATTTACACATATCGCCCAAAAAGCCAAAGTTACCACAATACTTTTGCCCATGTAGTGTATATGCAACAGAAATAAAAAAAAGTATATATATATATATATATATATATATATATATATATATATATATATATATATATATAGATATATATATATATATATATATATATATATATATTAAAAGGAAGAAAATACTTAGGACTTGTAATTAGAAAGGAATTCAATTTGAAGTGACAGCATTGACATGAAATATTTGTTTGGTCAGACATTTTATAGCTCAATACAGATTTAAATAATCAACCCATTAAAAATATTGTATTTTTGGGGATCAGTATACAGTTTATTATGTGCTGCTTACAATTCTATTTTACCATAAAATGATGGCTTAAGTGTAAACTAACTAGCTCTGCATTTCAAACATTGTACCAAGTTATTCTCAAAGCAGGTTAAAAAAAACATTAAAAAGACATTAAATTGACAAGTTGAATTAATTCATAATGTAAAGTTTGACTCTATGTTATTATATTTGAATAGTCCTTAATTAAAAATGACCAGTCAAATATTTCACCTTCATGAATTGCTTTTAGAATGATGTCACTTCAAATTTACAACATATCCTAAGTATTTTCTTCCATTTCATATTTTCTTTTTTCTGTTGTGTCCATGAGCATCGTACATTTTCATCTGTGTACTACATAATAAGAGAATTAGAGACTTTATTTTCATTGTAGTGATTTGGTTTGGTTTAGCTCTTAGAGATGGCAACAGCAGTAAGAAAATGTAACAATAAAACAAATGAATAAACAGAATATGATTGCACTAAAATACAGTCATATAATGATATATTATGATTCTTCACACTTAATTACAAATCAGAAGCTGGAGTATATTTGTTGTTACCTAAAATAATAATAATTAGAGACCAGTGGGTGGGCAGACCTTTCTCCCACAAACCCCACAGTTATGAAACAACCTTCCAGTTAGTGTTGGGGGTTAGTGTTTGTTGAGTGTGGTGTGGAAGCCTGAATATGCCTGCCAGAACTGTCTCAGTGGGTATTTTCGGTTCAGACCAGGTCTCATCCACCCCAGTTCAACAGAGTTTCCCACTTAGCTGGGACTCAAGAAAAAATAGACCCATCAAATATTTTGATGACTGGCTGATGGAATGGCGCTTATACATCCTTTTCATGACAATGTAATGTAAACTGTAGTATTGAGTGAGAGGAGCAGATTGAGTCCCAATCCACCTTGAAGGTCCTGTGTCCAGTGTGTCATTTCTTGGATCCGCAGGCCGTAGTTGAGGAACATCCCAGCAGAGTGGCTGTAGAGAGTTAGTCTAATTGACATGTAATAAAAGCATGAACTAGTTATCTGATTAAACTGATCTCTCTCATCTGGTTTTGCTGAAACATATTTGTAACTGTGTATCAAGAACATAGCAATGGGGAAAAAAGGATAAAAAGAAAAAATAAACTGTCCTAAGAAGGATCCTTGTATATCCTTGTATATTATATATGAAAGATCCGTGTGTAGAACTTTACATCTACAAACTAATAATGATCTGTCAAAAAAGACCTAAACCAGAAGAGATCTGTTCCATTTATTTCAACAACTATTTCTAGTCTAGCAAGTAAGATATAAATCTAGAATTATATTTGTTATTTTCTATGAGGGTAGAAAAATAGGTTGGTCGAGCAGCTTATATATAACTCAAGAGGCTCTCCTTCTATTTCTTAAGGATTTCTTCCTGATTATCAAAATGTGTATTAAAATTGCCAATGAAATCTGCAAATTCTATGAGAAAATCAGCACAGGATTCTGGGATCTATAAATAATAATTAATGCGATTGACTGACTTTTGTTTTTGGAGGCTAAATATTTGATTTTGATGTAGAGAATTTAATAAGTGCTTTTGATAAAAGAAAGCTAATATTCAACAGATCTAACTTTAGGTTAGCTGTGCTGGCTGTGTATTTAAAGTGATGAAAATCAAGTTACTGAAACATATTTTTTGCGAATTTCTTGTTTTTGTTTTGGTCCTGAAACAGCACAGTCTGTGACAACACCATTCCTGTAGTAGACGCTCAGTTTAGCTTGTCTACTCCCTGGCCTTGGCTCGGGACAGTGACTGTTTAACTAGTGCTGTTCTGAGACTATGACCTATGCTGCAAGAAATGAGAACAGCGCCTTTCCCGAGTGGATGGATAACATCCTAAAAGGCCAGCTTTGCTCTCAAAATAGGTTCAATTGCCTATTAAGCCCATGAACATTATTCAGATATCCAGCAGTTCAGTGACCATAAACTGCTGTCAGAGGTGAAAAGAGTAAGAAAATTTTGTACTCAAGTAAAAGTACTCTTACTTCTGTGAAATTTTAGTGAAATACAAGTAAAGTTTAAATGTCATCCAGTCACAGACCAAGAAACACATTTTTAACTGTGTTACCATGTCGTGTCATGGACTGTTGACAAGGGTGGCGGGAGGAGTTCTGGGTTTGAGCTCTACATGAGCTTTGTTATAGTTTTATGTTGTTGTGTCTGCTATTTGAAAAATTCTGAATGAAATGATCTTGCCCCTATTGAGAAATGTGCATTTTATGAAAATATCGTAGTGAACTCAAGCGAAGCAAACACGCACATTAAAAAAACACAAACACAAACTTTGATATGAACGTAAAAGCCGAATGAAACCGGGCAAAGAGCCGCATGGGACCACTCCTGATCAGCAGATCTACTCTAAAATATAATACTTTCATTCATTTGATATGACACTTAAATCGTGACACTGGAAATAGAGCTAGCTCAATTGTGTGTTGTCCGGTTAATTAAACACCCTTTATTGCACTTGTGGTCGCTTAAATTTGGCCAGGGGTTTTGCTTGATAAGAATGTGATGGCATTTCACTTTCAACTGTGCCTGCATCACTGCAGCTATTTTGTCCGTCTCCATCGTTCCTGTGAGTTTAGCAAATTTGATCTGCCGCCCATCAGTCATTGTTCTGGTTTACCGGTTATGATTTTTATTTATTTATTTATTTTTACTCAGTAAAGAAAATAAATTCAAATCCAGCGAAGTACAATATTTCAACAAAAAACATACTTAAGTATGTGTAAAATTACATATTTTAAAAACTACTTTAAAAAGTAGAAGTACACAAAAACTACTCAATTACTGTAACGCGAGTAAATATAATTCCTTACTTTCCACCTCAGGTGAATTTATTTTTACTAAATTGACTGAGATGCAAGATTCATTTGAACAACTTAAATCGCAATTTTTCTCAGTTTCTTTGGGGCATTTCTCTAATCATACTTAATAATTGCAAACCAGTAAGTGCATTTCTGAAAACAATTTATACAAACAGAACAACACAAAGCCTGAACTTTTCTCAAAATCCTCAATTTATCTTTCAGAATTTATCATTCATTCATTCATTCATTCATCTTCTACCGCTATATCCGATCTTCCCTCGGGTCACAGGGAGTCTGTGCCTATCTCAGGCGTCTATGGTCATTAGGACAGGATACACCCTGAATGGAAGAATATGCAGACAGAGAATGTTCTCCACACACACATGGCTGAGACGGGAATCGAACCCGGACCCTGGCTGTGTGAGGCGAACGTGGTAACCACTAAGCCACCGTGTCAATAAGCATCTCATTACCACGTTGGTAAACTGCAGTTTGGATTGAAAATTTGAATATTAACAGCACAAATGTACACATTACTGTATGTGGGATATTTATTACACGAGACGGGACAGGATTCACTTTTACTGTAGTGTACTGCTTTTCATTCACAGTGTTTTGTTGCCAATTGAATGTTCAAGAGATTCGCCTTTGACCTGTTGTAGAGAACTAGTTAACAATGAAACTGTTGATGTTAACTCATTTCACTATTTTCTCTTATATTTATTTCAATTCCAATTTTTCTCAATTTTGGAGCATTTCTCAGATCAGACATGATATCTGACAAGACAACTACTTGATTGTCTGCTCTTTCCTAAAATATATTATACTGGTTTCAACTGAATAGTTTTATCCCCCATAACAGCTTCAGTTCATTGCATTAATCCTTAAATTCAAAACGTTTAAACCAGTTGTCAGAATCCATCATTAAACTTAAATTTCTATTGAACTTTTTTTTTCAAGTGTAGTGTTTTTTTAAGTGTAGAGCATCCGATCATCAACAACTAGTTCTCTAAAAAAGGTCAAATGTGAATCTTGTGAACCTTCAATTGGCGGCCAAACACAAAATTACAATTTCTGAAAATCACTGAAGACCAAAACATAAGCAAAGACTAGTACAAAACAGTAAACATACAAATCGTTACTATTCACTTTGAATCAATAAAAATAAAATATGCAATCAAATAAATAAATTTGTGCAGTTCAAATTCATAGATGCCAAACAAAAGAAATCGTAGTTTAGAACAGAAACACTAAAACCGCACACTGACAACATGACTAAACATTCTGAGAATCCTGTTTGTCAACAATAACAAGAGGACTTCTAATGGTAATGACATGTTTATTGACACAAATACTTACTAGGAAGGATTTTGAGAATAGTAGAGCATTCAGGCATGAAACCAGTCCACTGATTAGTTTGAGAACGATTTGAGAAATTCTCCAAGGCAGATGCGGAGATGTTTTTGTGAGCTAAAATTATGCGGGTGAAGCCGGTGTAATATATTATGATCAGCATGAACATAGTTTGATAATGTAGAAAACATTAAAAAAAACATATAAAAGCATTTGCAATTGGATTAAAGAAAGAAGAAATATAGGTGCACATGTGACCATCTGGTTCAGACAGATATCTGATCTGAGATACATAGCAACTGAGAAAAAGTGCAGTAGAGAGAAATGTAATGAAAAACAGCAAAATAAAGCTAACATTAACAGCTTCATTGTTAAAAACCAAGTCATTACGCCAGTTGGTTCTTTACCTCTGAGATGCTACATAGCTGCATAGGATTATCTGTTATATAACCTGCCGATTAGCAGCTCTCCTCTGAAGCGACATTTCTCCTTCAAAAGTCGAGTGAAAGAGCAAAACCCCTCAATGAAAAATTCCTAATGCTACAATTTCAGTCCTAATCCTCAGATCAAGTCCGGACAAAAAAGTTGCTTTCTTTCTGTTCTATTTTGAAACTGATTACACTGAGAATGAAACGGAGGATGGAGAGATCAAAGTCTATATTGATGATTCTTTTTTTTTCACTTGCTTTGGAGCATTTCACAAATCATTGTTGATATTTGCAAACTAATCAGTGGACTGGCTTCTTTCTAAATGCTGTACTTTTCTCAAAATCCTTAATCCTTCTCTCAAAAGACCTGACTACAGGAGCTGAGAGCATAAAAAGGGAAACGGGGGCTGGAATTTAACCATCGGTTAAATGTAATCTTAAAAGCCTTGTGTCTTTTCTCCCAGGTCACATAGTGAACTGTTTGATCATCACCTCAGACTGGTGACACCTTGCTGGAGATTGCACTAATTAGACCGGGTCAAGAAGATGCTCTCATATTAGATATTTATAATGTACTGCTGGATATATCCCCTAATACTGTCTTCAAATATTTATGAGCTCATGGAATGGGTTATATGGTGAAAATCTGGGGAGGCTGCGTTATATAATGTGTCCTTAATATCCTGTTGCGAAATCCATCAAAGAAAAATCAGGTGTAGGTTGTTGTCTCTTAGAGAAAAAGCAAGCGCATGTTTTACAACTTATGTGCCATGGAGATCTAATTATATCGATTTCTGGAGCCCAGTTTGAAGGATTAGATGCTTTCAAACCCGAGCTCCGCTGTTAGAACACCGATGAATGAATTCTTAAAGCGTTAGTCCTTGGAGGTAATGTAGCGTGTAGTGAACTTAAGGTCATGTGTGCTCATTACCAGATTGCCTTCCTCCACTCTGCTAGAGACCTTCACCATATTTCATTTGCTAACCAAATGATCCAACATTATACATGCAATAGTTTGTGGACGCCTAAACGTGAGATTTGCTTTGTGCTATTTGAGCGTCCCGTCCCACATTTACTTCCTGTTCTAATAAACTTTAGAAGAAGTTCCACTTGATAAATAAATATAAATTTCCAATATGGCCAAATCTTCATGAAGAGTGTATAGTGTATAGTGCCTTAGGGGGAGGTGGTAGCTCAGTGGTTAATGCATTAGGCTCTGGACCGAAATGTTTCAGGTTCCAGTCCCAGCTGCCACAAGTGGGTCCTTGAGCAAGGCCCTTAACTCTGAGTTGCTCAGTGTGCCCCAGTTATTGCACAAACCAGTGCATTCCTGCTGCCGGTCCCAAACCCAGATAAAGGGAGGGTTTCATTAGGACGGCCAAAAAACATGCGCCAAATCTAATACGCGGCTTATCCGTCCCAGTTTGGCCATATGAATCCGTGTATCACTCGTCCTTTCCTTTTTCAATGCGTCATCAAAAATCAAAAAAAGAAACTGTGTTATTTGATTTGGAATCGGATATCAAAAGGATATCACTGTTTTTCATTTTTTTCAATTTTAGACCTGGATCAAATTATAATGGAAAAACAGAGTTTTATAGCTTTGACTCTACCTTCCCTGATTTTGTTACACCAGAGCTGCATATTATTAATCTTACGACAGAGGCATTTCCTGGTGACAGAAGATTAAAATGAAGAGCATCTCGAGAGTAAAGCCTTTCACAACATCCTGGCAGCGTCCCGACATATAGCACATGCTCACTGCTACATTTAGCCACTGAGCAAAACTTAAAATATTTTATATGAGTTCGACTTTATATTTTTGGAGTAAAAATACAAAAACTTATGTTTGAACACCTTATCACACAATTACCTCACACAATTACTTTTAACAACAAAGTGTAAAGTCTTGTCTTGATGCTCAAAGATGCCTGAGATAGTCACAGGCTCCCCGTGACCAGAGAGAGAAGTCGGATAAAGCGGTAGAAGATGAATGAATGAAGACATACTGTAGTATCAGTACTATCACTAAGGTATCAATATTTACTATCGTATATGCCATAAGATGTCTAAATGACTGCATCTGTCTGTGTTATTAATAAGAGCCACATCACAGCTTGTTCCTATCTAAAGTCATTAAGGGATGAAAATGAGAAAATGAGGAAAAATCTTAAACTGAAACACACAAACCGATCACAGTGTGCTGATGTGCTTTAGAACAAACAAGGCTTCTTCCTCATCTATTTCCACAAGAGGAGCAAAATATCAACACAACATTTGACCACACGGAGTCTAAAATGTAACTTAATCCTGTTAATTTGTTCTTTTCTTAAATAAAAGCTGAATTACACACAGAAGGGGTGTGTGTTTATACTGAATATCAGCACACCTGTGTTTCTTTTTAGGCTTTGAGGAATTCATGCAGATATTCATCAGAACATGCTCTTGATTGTGAGATTTTTCTTTCCGAAGTCTTTTTCATTTTCCTTATAAGAAACTTCCAAAGGAGTTCCTCCAACCCCTTACTAAAAACATGACTATCAAAGAAAACTTTGAATCGGAGTCTCTGGGAAGTTGTTACTGCTGAGAAAGCCTTGCAAAAAAAAGAGAAAAAGAAAGAAAAAGGAAACTATAGGAGTCCAAATTCGTAAACAGCTGCCGTGTGATTAAGGGTTTTTTTGCATATCGGTTGCTTGAAGAAGAATCACCACTTTTCCAGTATGGCAGCTCAATCCTTCTCTTCTGGAAAAAGATTTGCTTTTTAAATTAATGAACAATAAAATCAATTAAGTAGATCAGAACAGCCAATCAATAGCTTAATTACAGCTAATTTAATGCTTCAGCTGGAATTGATTCTATTTATTATGCAGCTGTAACTTAATCAAACCTCAGCCAGGGTAAAGATATGCAGCTGTAACTTAATCAAACCTCAGCCAGGGTAAAGATAAAGATGCATGCAAACACACACACACACACACACACACACACACACACACACACACCATTTCTCGCAATGCACTTGAAACATACGTAGCTTGTATGCATTAAAAAAATGCCTATATGCGTTTAAAAAAAGTAAATTTATAAAGTACATTATAACACAGAGAAATTATGTTCTGATCAGATCCCAGCTTGTTAAGAGGAGAATTCAGAGCACAGACATGATACACTGCCCCTGGTTAAACCGGGATAAAGGTCTAACACAAGGGCTCAACAGTGCTAGGGCTTTGTGTTAGGCGGTGGTTGTTGGAATTTATAATGTTCAATATTTTCTAACTGTAGTAACTATAATTTAATATTTATTATATATATATATATATATATATATATATATATATATATATATATATATATATATATATATATATATATATATATATATATATAAATAATGGAAAACAAACCTACCAACCAAAAGCCTCTAAACTAATCCTTAAAAATAAACTTGAACAAAACTATCAATCAATAATGTTAAAATAAACCAGTGGTCTCCGTAATGACACGGACCGACAGAGCTGGCGGTAGAGTTTTTTGAGACAGATAGATTAGTGGCGAGAGTTGGGTTGCCTTGAACTGGAATACAGGTATGGACAGGAGAACACAAATGAATGGGAGATAGCACTCTGGAAACTGACTGTAACTGGAAAACAGGTAAGAATCGGTCTTTCTGGGAAAACACAAAGAAAGGTCTGGGAGAAAGGAAAGGAAGAAAGGAAAGGTCCATGTCTCAGGGATCTGTACAAGATCGGACACCCGAGTGGTGTGGAGTGAGTCCTTTAAGAGCAGTGCTGGTGAATGCACGAATTGCATGACTTACCTCTAAACGCTACCTTCTTAAATGCGCTGCTCTGACCTCTAACACATAACTGCTTAACTGAAACCCTGAGCTAACAACATAAACAACAAATAAACGTTTTTGTAAAGTTTCTTAGCGCAGCGTAAAAGATCCAGTGAGGAGACAGAAGAAGATCCCACGACTTCAAAGAGTTTAACAGACAATACCAGGACATGAAATATGGATTTATTGCGACAGGTCATTCCTACGCACCAAACTGCGCTCTGTATAATATTACAGCGAGCATCTCTCTAATGACGCAATGACGCTTTCAAAAACTGCTTCACCACCAACCATTCTATATTAAAATATCAGTTTTTATGTCTCTTGTATCGTTTTATTTTGTTGTATTTATCCACCACACCCTAAAGGTCGCTCCGGAAAAATAAAAAAATCTGTGACGAATTAAGACTTGAGACGATTTCCGATTTGCAGAAGATTTGAATGAAGAATCCGGAGTGGCAGTAAAAGTGGTGGTCAGAGGTCAGGCAGAGGTTAATAACACGCAAACAAAAGAGTCAAGACAAAATGATCATGTAAAAAATGTTGTCCAATAAACAGGCGAAGATCAGGAAGGAGATAATGATAGACTGGATAAACATGTAAACTGGTAATGCTACATAACACAGGAAATGCACAGTTCTTAACCCTATAAACAGGAAGTAGATGGGAATGAACTGATCGCTGTACTGTATTCCACTCTCCCTGGAGATGGCTGTGTGCATCTTTGACTCAAGCCTTCGTGGCCAGCCGCACTGCAATACCAACTTTTGATAGATTTGCTAAAAATAGATCTTTGTGTAACGGTAATCCACATAATTTAAATGATAAGTTATTCAGTGAGTCGTGAATGTGCAGTTAAAAAGCGAAAGATTCAGGATTACAGCAGCATTACACCGATTACACTGTATGATCCCTGCTTATTGTTCAGAACTTGGCATCGGGACTCGTAGTCCTATTTAGGTACGTAAGCTTGGGCCAAGCGACTGGAGCCCATCAACACAAAAGCATTGTGGATATTGGAGCATAATTCGATTTGAGATACCATTTCCCAGGCAGCGTAATTACGCTCTGGATTCCTGGAGACTACACTTTCACTTCCTCTCGCTCATAAAGCATCGACTAAAAAGGCATTGTAGGAGTCCCTTCGTGCTTACGCAGGTTTTATAGAGACTAACAAATAGAGTATGGTGTGAATACATTGAATCAGTATAAACACACACACACACACACAAAGTTGATTGTACTTATATCTCCCTATCTGGAGAGTGGAATTCATTTATGTCAGGACTCATGGAGTGCAGTAATACAGGCCATTAAGTTGCTGTAAAATCTGAAGTAACCAGTCCGGCTCTCACAAGCCAGTGTTTGGGACATTAGAAAGAAAATGACATGGGTGAGCTGGAAACAGCAGCTTGTTTTCTGTGATACACCGACACATTGTAACTGCTCACGACTATCCAAATGCCAGTGAGCTCAGCGGACGACTGTCTCCGACTGTTCTCCGAGCCTTGTGATCCCCAACGTCCTCCAGCTCATTATATCACTCACAGCTGTGTCCAACTCCAGCCCAGCAAACTCACTTTTTGCTACTGCAGCATGTATTATTCAACCTCTCAGGATGCTTTGTTCAGATTCTGCCTGGCAGTTTTATGGTTTTGGATGGAAACCACACACACACACACACACACACACACACACACACACACACACACACACACACTGTTTAATCTCCATTTTCACAACGGTCCTTCTCTTTGAAGCACCATCATCGTCAGCAATATAATACATTTCCTAATGACTGATAAAACGCTTTCTATCCCCAAAAATCTTTTTGTCTACATCACACAAAACATCTAAACAAAACCTTAAAACAAACCTTCATTGCAAAACATTAAAACTAAACTTCAAACTAAATTCTCCAAAACAAAATACATAAAACATCACATTTACTGTCCATTACATTTTTTTTTGCTCATAATCTAGCCAGCTATGATACACTGCCCTGAATCAGACATGTTAAAAGGCCTTACACAAGGGCCCAACTGTACTAGGGTTTGAACCCCAACCTTCTGATAAATGGCACCTTAACAACTAAGTCACCACTGAATTATGATAGATAGACTTTATTATTACAAACAGGGATTGTAGAAAAAAAAATCAAAAACTTAAGACCAAGGTTAGAGTCCTTAAAAACCTCCAAAACAAATCATCTAAACAAAACATAAAAACAAAACTTTCATACAAAACCTGTATTTTTTATTTTTTTTAATCCCTGAAAAGAAAACCTTAAAATGAAAGCTGTACACAACGCCCTCAAAACAAAAATGTAAAAAAAATATTATAAAAGCCTCTCAAAATAATCCTCAAAAAATACCGGAAAATATCTCTGAAACAAAAGCAAACTTCCTCATCCTTGCTTTCTCACATTAGGGATCTCCACAGTGGATCGCCGCTCTCTTCCCCATTTATCCGGGTTTGGGAATTGCACTGGGAACTGCTTCTGCAACTTGTGCAAATTGACAAACTGGGGGTTAAGGGCCCCACTTGGTGGTGCTGGGATTTGAACCTGCAACTTTTTGGTCCAGAGGCCGATGCGTTAACCACTAAAATAAAATGCCAAAATAAAACCCTCAAACGACACACTGCTGAGGTGTAAATTGTTTTGGATAAGGGCGACTGAAAATAGCATTCTGTTGCATTCTGTATGTATGTTTATGACAAATTTAGTTTGATTTATAACCAATTACATTCTGCAATCAATCAGTCAGTTGTGACTATTTTACTTTCTCTAAAACAATTTACTTTTACTGCTTACTGAATATTAAAACTTCTTCTATTTTGTAACATGATGCTATAATGGTATTTGTTAATGGAAAGATTGCTTTATTACTTTGTCTTTTTTGGACTTAAAATGTGAGTTGAGTTTTAGGAAATAAATCCTCGCAAATCATCAGTTTTTAGCTTTTGGCTAAGAGTACCTTTTATACAAGTCAAATACTGTTCAAATCAGATACTGGAACTCCTGTTTGCATCGGTGAGTCCTCTTTCCACAAATGTGTATATTTGTATGCTATAAAGCTGCTTTGCGACAATGTTATAAATGCCTATTATATGGACGTATATGCATATACTTATTCTCACTCTATCGCTCCTTCTCTTCCTCCACCTTTTATCTGTGCATTTATAGGCCTCTCACTTATTGGCACAAAAGCTGAATCAATTCTCAGTCATTAATATGTCCACAAAATCATACGGAATACTTAACATTCAAAGTGCTGCCTGGCCTTCACTCACCGAGCCGAGAGGCAAATTCCGAGCTGAAAGACAATCAGCATCCATGTCAATATCGGCTCCATAAAAGCCACAGCTGACACGCTGCATAAATATTTGGCCTCCATTGATTAGCTTCTAAAATGACCAATGTTTTTAATGAGATCGAAAGCAAAAATTGTCGAACGCCTCATAAGCACTCGTGAACATCTGTTGTTTAGATGGTGAGTCCGGTTTCGCTCTGCTCGGGACCTGCCAAAGCTGTTTTTATGCCGCCGGTGGAACGTGAGGGTAAATTGTCGAGTTACACCAAAAGAATTTTAAGTAGAGCTAAAATGGACAGATGATATTTCATCCTGGCCTCATGGGGGGAGGGATTAAGTGATTGACATGATTTGATGACCTTAAATCCCTCGACAAAAAAGCAAACGTTTAATGCTCCGACCTTGGAAAACCAATCCAAACTACTCTGTAGGCATTTTACATCAACACTTTTGCTGTGCGACATTTAATATTCAATCCAATTAATTTTTATTTGTATAGTGCTTTTAAGAATGGATATTGTCTCAAATCAGGTTTACACAGATAATGCAGTAAAAAAATAAAAAAGATTATTCATTAAGTTTGTCCCTAATTAGCAAGACAGTGACGGTGGTAACCAAAAATTTCCCTGAGGTAGAAGAAGGAAGAAACATTGAAAGGAACAAGACTCAAGGTGGAAACCCATCCTCATGTGGGTCACACCAAATTTATTACAAACAAACCGGGCTGTTCGGGTGTGCAGTGTATGTGTATAAATATATATAATATATATATATATATATATATATATATATAGTATATAGATAGATAGATAGACGTAATAGATAGATGTAATCGATAGATAGATAGATAGATAGTGATAACTCATGTGTAGTGAAATATCCAAGAATACCATATTTTATGTATATGAATGGATATCAAATATACACATGATATATAAAAAAATATAATATATATAGCTATACAAACATACGGGTAACCAAAAATGTTTTTATAAAGAAGCCAGAGGGGTGTAAAATTGAACAAGATCAAGTGGAAACCCTCCTATGTGGTAGAATTATAAAACAAACCGGATAGATAATCATATATATATAGTATATATATATATAAGATAGATAGATAGATAGATAGATAGATAGATAGATATATAGACTTATATATATATATATATATATATATATATATCGATATAGATAGATAGATAGATAGATAGATAGATAGATAGATAGATAGATATAGATATAGATAGATAGATATAGATATATAGATATAGGTGTAATAAATAAACAAGAATTGCCCTTATATATTAAATGTAATTTTTAATGAATATGTTAAAAACAACAAGTTTTTTGCTCCACAGTATGCATCCGGTTTTAGATTAAATAACGGTGGTTATGGTGGAAGATGATTATTATAAAGAAGAAGATGACAATAATGATAAAGATAAATAAGATGAAATACATTTTTGGTATGGTAGTATGCTTATTGTTTCTGAGGGAAATGTTCTTTTTTTTTTCCTCAAATTTTCTCAACCTCAAATTCCAGGTCTCCATCTGGGGTGATTTTTTTCGATTCTTGGCGCCCGCCCTGTTTACTGAATAATGTCAGGTCAACATGGTCGCTCACACTGTGAACAATGCATGCAACATCCGTCTTCTGTACTGTTATACGACTTTGGACCATCAATGGAATAATTATTGGGATCTCAGTTGGAAACAATGAGTTTGGATTAAAATACTTTTAGTAGGGCTGTCAAAGTTAGCAAGTTATTAACGCAAATTGTCTTTAACTAATGTTATTAAAGTGTGATTAACACAGTGAGCATTAATATGTGAGTGATCTGCTCCTTCACTCTGCATTGTGTTGGTGAATGAATGAAACACCAGCATCCACTAACACTTCCTATATTTCCCCCCAATATTACTGTATATTACTGTATTGAACCTAAACGTATCATCAGTTTATATGGAAAGCAACCAGATTTTTTTATTATTTTATCGACCTAATTTTTAGTTAAAGACACCCAATTGGATATTATGCCTTTTAGTATTAAATCTTCCATATAAAATATAGTGCAAATATTTTTAGCAGCTTGACGGCGCCCCTGTGCACATAGCCATGTCTATGAAGATAATGCAAGATCACGAGTGGCCTTCTATAGATCTCAGATTGGAACTATGATTAAACCCGAGGCCTCCTCACCTTCTCACCTCCATCAGTACCGACAACAGACTAGAAGAGCCTTTATTTATCACATATAAATTACAAAAGAATGAAATTGTTTCTTCTCGTATCCCAGCTAGTTTCATTTTTTAAGCTGGGGTCAGAGCACAGGGTCAGCCCTGGAGCACAGAAGGTCAGGGCCGATACCGGGTCTCGAACACACCACCTTCCCATTAGTAGGCCATCGCCTTAAACACTTAAATACAGACGGACGTACAAACAATAAATTAGATTTAGTGCATTGAGCATTTTTTCCAGAGGGAAATTGATGTCATTCGTGCAGTTAACAATTATAGGTTTAAAGCTCCTTTCTCTGAGGGGCAGCTTCAGAACTTTCACCACCTTCGGATCCAAAGTCTATAACCAATAAGCTACCACAATTAAACCTATATAGTCACTCAGGCCTGTAACTGCACGAGCGCACTTTATGAGCATACATCAGACATGCATTCATCAGACGTACCAGTTCCACCAACAGTAATCAACATTAACAAGATAGT
This sequence comes from Kryptopterus vitreolus, assembly GCA_030449085.1. NCBI lineage: Eukaryota > Metazoa > Chordata > Actinopteri > Siluriformes > Siluridae > Kryptopterus > Kryptopterus vitreolus. Next base: position 4,989,674 of record JACRUU010000027.1, on the reverse strand, counting down.
ATAATGCCCAAATGCAGCTTTATAATGTGTGTAAAATGTTTCCACGTCCACTTCTGTATCCTCTAATAGACATAAATGGACTTGTGGTCAGTGGAGAATTACCGTGTGTCTATAAGGATGAGATATGGTGCTTACAGAATGGACACTCTGACATTCCAGCGAGTGGCAATATAAATAATGAATGGCCGCGGCTCGTCTCCAAGGAGGAGGCACAGCGTTTGGCAGCTGCAGTTCCTCATACGCAGTAGATCTCTGAATCAGCTCAAACTCCTCGCCAGGAATAACTGATATTTGCAACCTCTCACTCTGTTGTGAAATATCACCTGACTCACAACTGCGCTCGCTTCATACCTTTTTCCTTTCTTGCTTTCCAGATGGCACCGACAAATAATTGGTTTATTTCATATTTGCTGAATAGAACAACACCGGCTTAGAGAGGCAGATAAGGCAGAGGGAAGTAATTGGTAAAAGCGTCTCTTTGTGTGGTCCGGTTGTGAAACTCACATCTAGCCGTCACACACTTTACATGATTCCTCTTCTCTGATCTCTTTCCTTTAACAACTGATCCTGGATTTGCTGTCAGATGTGTGAAAAAACATTCAATAGCAGGGACTGGAGAGTGCATGTGTGTGTGTGTGTGTGTGTGTGTCGGATGTGAAAAAGGTGGTTAGAGGAAATCAATTAATGTGGTCTTGTCATTAGGAGCCGCATGGATTGTAGTGAAGAAACAGGCCCTTTTTAGAAACACCAGGAGTTTCAGTGGAAAGAATCCGAGTCTCTTGGGAGGCTCTTGGACGGATCACCTTTTATCCTTCCTTCCAAAAGAAACACAGATGAGAGAAATCACAGAGAACCTTATTACTAAGGGAAACAATTGTTAAAAACAACAACAACAACAGTGAGTCCCGATCATGTTTGTGCGATCATGTCTTATCTTGTGTTCTGACAGATGACTGACCCTGAGGCAGAAACGCAGGGATGCTGAGCGTTGTTCGTTTTACTGCACCCTGCTGACACACTGCGAGCGCTCTCGGTGATCCAAGCTTGACTAGCTCAGCGGAAACAACAAACTGTGTGCACTCACTGTGAAACGACTCACTCGATTGAACTCAGTTTGATGCCTTAATACAACTCATCTGACTATAAGGTCCTGGATTAAAGCAACTCGGATGTTCGGTACAGCTTCTAAAATGGGGACGGATGATATGGAAGGCTTAAGGTGGAGAGAGAAGATGAGCAGAGTGGGACGACAGGCCTCTTTTTGCTGCATATGACTATAACACATGAGAAGATGTGAATTCTCCGGCTGTATATTTTATATGTGCATTTTATGTGCAGTGACGAATGCAAGCTTTACCCTGTGATAATTCTCTGATGGAGAGAGAAAGGTGATCTTAGAATATATATATATATATATATATATATATATATATATAGATATATATGACCCCAAATATATATGACCCCAAACATGAAGCACATATATATATATATATATATATATATATATATATATATATATATATATATATATATCTATATATATATATTATGTTATTATACACATGTTTATTCCCTTTGTGTTTATTGGAACAAAACAAAAAATGAAGGAAAAAAGCAAATTTGACATAATGTCACACAAAACTTCAAAAATGGGCTGGACAAAATAGGCAAATTTAACTTAATATTTGGCTGCACACCCTTTGGAAAACATAACTGAAATAAGTCGCTTCCTATAACCATCAATACGCTTCTTACGCCTCTCACCCGGAATTTTGGACCCCTCTTTCTTTGCAAACTGCTCCAGGTGTCTCATATTGGAAGACCCAACAGCAATTTTAAGATCCACAGGTGTTCAATGGGATTTAGATTTGGACTCATTGCTGGCCAATGGAACTCTCCAGCGCTTTGTTACCATCCATTTCTTCGTGTTTTTGGAAGTATGTTTGGGGTCATTGTTCAGCTGGAAGACCCAAGGTCTCTGATGCAAAGCCAGTTTTCTGACACTGGGCCCTTCATGGCGACCCAAAATCCTTTGGTAATCCTCAGATTTCATGATGCCTTGCACACAGTCAAGGCACCCAGTGTCAGAGGCAGCAAAACAACCCCAAAACATCTTTGAACCTCAAGCATATTTGACTGTAGGTATGGTGTTCTTTTCTTTGTAGGTCTCATTCCGTTTTTAGGTAAACAGTAGAATGAAGTGCTTCATCAAAAATCCACAATCTCCAAAAATTACAATACTACATGCAATCAATAAAACAAGGATTGTACATAGAACAATATGGAATGTATAAAAGTATAGCATAGCGATATACTCAGCAATTGGTTTGGGCCCCTTTACTGCAATTACTGCCTCTGTGGTCTTTTACTGTCTTTTCCTTTCCACATAACGTTCTATTAATGCTCTTTGATACAGCACTTTGTGAATAGTGTTGTATGTACAATCCTTGTTTTATTGATTGCATATAATAGAGTAATTTTCTGAGATAGTGGATTTGGGTTTTAATGAGCTGTAAACCATAATCATCTCAATTAAGACAAATGACATCATGAACCATTAAAAACCATGTAAAGCAGATCTTCATGTACTTTGTACACAAGTGCATTCTCATATAGGGCCAGATTTTGGTATCTTATGACAACATGTCTGGAAAAGGTATCCCCAATCCGCATATAAGAGTAAGTATCCAGGCCATAATAAAACAGTGGTAAAAAACCCCATTTCTGCATTTCTCCTCCCCGCCCAACCACACCTTTATTACGAGGTCTTGTTTTTACAGTGACAGCTTTTTGGCCTTCTGTAGAGCTTCTGTAATCCCAGACAAACTCTGCTGTACAAAAAGAGATCCGACTCAGGAACCAGGGCTGGAGGGATATTTTTAATCAGATTGGAAGAGATTTTTTTTCTATAAGCTGTCTAACAAAAGCTTACAAGTTTTGTCTCTTCTCATAAACCTCGAGTCACAATATGCTGCTGCCACCACCATCGTGCTTCACTGCATGTATTGTGTTCATTGGATAATTTGCATGTATATGTTCCTTTCAGGCTAGAATACATTACAGCAAATTGAAAAATTCTGTAATAATTGAATTCCATGGGTTTCATTCTGATTTCTTATTATAAAAGTTTATGAAAATGTTATAAAAGCGTAAAGAGAAAAAGTGTTATTATGACTGCTGGTAAATGTTGAAATAAAACATTCTGTATATCTATCTATCTATCTATCTATCTATCTATCTATCTATATATATCTATATATATATATATATATATATATATATATATATATATATATATATATATATATACTGGTGGATTTTTTTTTCTTTTCATATTTATTAGTAAGTTGATTTTTTAGACCTTGTTTCACGATAGTTAGCTTTACAGAATGTACTAATTATAGGAAAATATCATTAAATATAATAATGTATAAAGTACATTTTAGAGAATATAATAGAATTGTGTGTATTTGTCCTTGATTAACAAATCTGAAGTGACTGTGGTGGGAAAAAAACTCCCTTAGATGGTATGGGGAAGAAACCCTAAGAGGAACCAGATACAGCTTTACTGGAGAGTAAAAAATATCACCAGACAGTGTGATTATCAGTAATAATATAATAATAAAAGTAACAGTATACAGTGAATTGGAGCTCCTGGTTCCAAACCTCTAATGTAGAAGGGACTCATATACCTCCGAGATCATTATATATTCGACACCAACTCCTCACGCCTGAGCCGTTAAATGTTAATTGATGAAGAAACTGCATGTGTAGAATGTTATATTGAGTATTGATTAAGAGACTAATTTAAAAAATATCTTCATCTCTCATTGGCTCTAGATCTTTCCGGGGTCAGCATCTTCTCTCTGAGATGAGGTGCAACACAAGCGGAGGAGGAGCAATCTCGAAATAAGTGTTTAGAGTCGTAGAATAGTAAGCAACTAAATAATAATTGTTTTTTTCCAGGTCACAATCATACAATCAACTAAAACATAAAGATCTTCAGGGGGAAAAAGAAAATCAAATTTGTGTCACAAAGATTTATGTTGTATTCATAACAGCATTCTGTCTCTGCAGTTTCTTCGAGGCGAATTATGCAAGCCATGTGCATTTTTTGCTGACTCAAGCCATCCTGGTTTAGCGACGCACGCATGAGTGTGGAGAGTGCAGGAGCATCACGCTGTAAAAGCCACCTAGCTACAGGAGCCGTGAAGTCGATCTGATCTCCAGCCATGGTGGATGCTGCTGAGATGTGTGAAAGGCATTTCGTTTTTGACCTTGAACAGAGCAGAGTCGTATCCAGTCTTCTATTTAAGTGCATCAGATACAAACAAAAATGGAGAAATAGACTCGTTCTTGCTGGTCACAGGTTGACACGTTTTAGCGATGCATTTCAGCTCATAATATTACTTAAAACAACAATTCTTCCGTTCCGGTAAACTACATTATTTTATTTTCCATTACAGATGCAAAGGGAGGTGGTAGTTGGTGGTGGTGGGAAATTTTGCAGACTCCCTTATCCACTTACGACTGAGCAATTGAAGGTTAAGGGTCTTGCTCAAGGGCCCTCTAGTGACAGCTTGGTGGCAGCGGGATTTGAACCTGCGATCATTCGGTCCAGAGGCTAATGCCTTAACCACTGAGCTCCCACCTCCCCGCTAACAACAGTAAACTGCCATTGTTGAGCCCATAACCTTCTTTGCTCCACTGTACGCTGTACGACGGCTTGCCCCTGAGCTCTGACCCCAGTTTACTTGGATATGCGAAATAGGGAGGGGGTGAATCTCAGCATTTTAAGGTGCTGGGTTTGAGGGTTTGATACCCTGTATCACCAAGCTGCTATCCTTGGGTCCTTGAGCAAGGCCCTTAAACCTCTATGCTCCAGGGGGCGCCATATCATGGCTGACCCCGCGCTCTGACTCCAACTTCCAAAAAACTGGGATATGCAAAGAAAGAATTTGACTGTGCTGTAATGTTTATGTGACAAATAAAGACTCTTCTATTATAGATGTACAGATGTAGGTGTAATGATAGAGTGATAATGTCATGGCTGTCTGGGCATGAAGTATTAGAATAGGATTTGATCTGGAGGGATGAAGTGCGTTTAAAGTTAAAAAGGTCTACACGGTTGGGATGACAGTGGGCTGAGTGCATTGTAAAAGATCATCATTCCGTTTCTGCCTGAGATTTCTCCAATTTTCATATCAAAGCGACTTTTTTCTGCCTTGCATTTCACCCTTACAATTTCATCTTCTCTATAGATCTTTGATTGCTGTTTGGTCCTGAAACACACCGCATTCGTGCTTCTTTGGGACAGAGTGCACGCCTGGTAGGCTATTTTTTTTATTTTTGTAAAAAGTGCAAATCTAATCTTTTTTGGGAATTCTCTAAATAAAACCATTGGTACTAATTGTTCCTATAATCATGAACATCATGAATCATTAATATGCTTGAGGGATTCACATGTAATCTTTTGCTTTTAATAATTCCAGTCTCTGAATCCATGAATTTCTATGGAAGAATGCTCTTTGATTGCTGCTTTTTGTATTCATTTTCATAGCAGGTCTTTCAGTGACACTCCTCCAGAAATAATCCACTCCCTGCATTGTGAAAGGAAAATGAAATGCTTCTCTTTATTGTATTTACAGATTCTTGCTAGAACTTCTTATGATTAAGTATTTATGTGATGAAAATGTCTGTATGTAGAAAATGCAACTCTGTGAAGTCATCTAAACACATCGCTTGTATTCCCTAATGAATGTGTTCAATCTGAACATCCACCATAAAGAACACAAGCAGAGAAAAAATTATGGTGACGATGAGGTGATCAATAATGTTTCTTTTTACAGTCACTCGGGGCGTTTTCATTACAAATATGAGCAAAACTTTTAAGATATTTTCTAAATGTCGATAAAAAAAATGTTGCGAAATGACTGAGTTTCCATTAACCATATCACGCGACTAAAACTCTTTCTCTCACAATAAGTCATTCAAAAAATGGTGAAAGATATCAGCAGGATATAATATCACAGCCAATGCATTAGGCGTTTTTATTTGTAATCTGCGACGTAGGCGCATTATAGAAGCATTAATGGCGAGGCAATCCCCCTGTATTTGGGTGCGGCCACGTATGCGCTTGTTCTGGGAGGCAATATTGTGCGATTTCACGGGGGGCCCGTGGACTGAGAATTTCCGGATGAACCCCGTCCACTTTTTTGAGCTGTGTAGTGCAATAGAGCCTCGTGTAGCACCTGCAGCATAATGCCCAAGGCAAGGTATATTAAAGTTTTGCGAATTATTCCTTTTTTGCATCATCTAAAAAACTAAAATCTTTTTTACGAATTTGACGTTTCCATTAGGCGTATTTTCAATTCGCTATTTAAACTGGCACATTTTGAAGGGAAATGGAAACGCACTTATTGACTCCACATTAGCCAGACTTCTTCTTCTTGCTTTCTGCAGGTAAATATTGAAGCTGAAGCTGAAGTACTGATACCAGAAACATCAAACAAACATTGAGAGGAATTGGACTCAAAACAAGAACTCATAAGGATGATATCAGGAGTGTAATTATACTGAAATAATACAAAATATTCTCACCCAGAGAGTGAGAACAAGCATGAAGACTGGAGTTTGTGTTTGTTTGTAAAGTCTTTTCGACACTTTTATAAAGTCAGTTAATTTTGCAGAAGCCAAAGAGGTCCATTGTTAAAACTGAGATCTACATGGTGCTGCTACACCACTGGATGAGTCGAGATGTTCGGATGGTTCGAGGAAGTTTGTGGTCTTGGTTCGGTGTCTGCTCAGAAGATTTATAATATATTATTTTGAGGAAAGCAATTGAGAAAAATGTTATTTTTTTGAAAACATTCATGGCGGTTGGCAGACGGCCTTATCCAGAGCAGCTTACAACTGATAGGTAGAGGGTTAAGGGATTTACCCAAAAGGTCGTTAGAAGCATGATGGGATTTGAACCAGCGACCTTCTGCACCAGCTCCCAGAATATGATGAGTGGATTCAGATGTACTCACAAAAGAGAAGCGTTTTATGTATGTTTTTTTTTTAATAAATGTGTTTCCCCAACATGAACACTGCCACATTCTCCAAAAGTGAAATGTAATATAAATATATGAGGGTAAAAGGTGTTAAACGTTCTCAGATCTTTGTACAGGAAATATTTAGTGCATTCTAATGTCTTTGCTCGAGCTGGGCATTATATCGACTATTAGTGATATATTAAAGTAATCATAACAACAATGTATATTGAAATATTTCTAATTCAAGCACATTTTCTAATTCAAGCCCAAAAGACTGCAACAAATGTCCAATATTATGTTTTGCAAAAGAGGTGGCGGTTATACATTAGCAAACTGGAGACAACACAGGTGGAAAGAGGCACAGGAGAGGATGATAAATTAGTCTCTAAAAGAAACATTGTTTTTTTTTTAAAGGGGCAAAAGAAAATGCTTTTTCTTTGCAAACATATCCAGAGATACAACACATTGAAAAATCATCAAAAATATCCAAAATAAAAATGTATATATATATATATATATATATATATATATATATATATATATATATATATATATATATATTGCCCCACCCTAGTCCCTTCTTCATAAGAAGAAATAATAGAATAATAACAAAGAATAATAGGTGAAAGTTTAATTATTTAAGACATACTATAATAACAATTATCGCAATAATAATTTGAGTGTAAAAACATGTAAGGATGAGGAGGAGGGGGAGGAGCTTAAAATCCATTTGGAGATCAATCAAATGGAGGCAGTTTCCCCCAGTTTGACTCGCAGGTCTTACTGCCATCATATCCTTCAGTGTCCTTTATCACCGCATCACCAACGGTATGTTTGGTAATTACAGTCGCCGTGTGCGTCGCTAACATGTTCATCCCGTGTCGCAGTGACCCCTGTTATCTCTGCAATATCATTAGCATGTTTCCTCGTAATCATTCGGGTTTTTTTTCAGCGTCTAACCTGCACCGTTTAGTAGTCGCACTTTATTTCCCAGATGACACTGGGACGAGTTTTCCTGCTGTCTTGCTCTAATGCCTGTATCAGAAGACTTTGGGGATTTTGTAAGCAACCATTAAAAAAGTAAACATAGCTGTTTTTTTTGTTTTTGTTTTTTCAGATCGCTCTTAGACGCAAATCTGCTTTGGTGTAATTATGGAGCTTCTTCTGGGTTCTTAATTAAAAAGCTGAGTGATATACAGCACTCACCGGCGTCGCAAGCAGTGGTCATAATTAAAGAAGCTCTCTGACAAAGCAGGTGATCTGAAAACTTAGCCTTAACCTTAATGAAAGGCTGTGATGATTAAAGGGATCCTGCGTCGCTACTTTCAGTGCGGTACCTAAGAAGTGTTAAGAGGTCTTGGTGATTAGAGAGGAGTGAAGCTGGCGTTCTCAATAAGCCCCCGGTGTGTGATGGAGGATACAATAAGAAGTACATACACACATTTTCATCTTCAGAGCCACGTTTGCCTACAGGAGGCACTGCAGGCATTTTTAACCATTACAAGGGATGTATGAGGTCAGTGTTCTTGGGCTGATATGCAGAAAAAATAGCCTTTTTTAGTTTTACATTTCCACTTTAGCAGTTTGTATAATCATGCATTAAACAAGATATCTGATGGAATTATTGTATTACATTTGCTTCTGAATAAATATATCTAATTTTTAGTACTTTGTTATTTGAAGATGGATTTGGACTGGATTTAATACAGATCACAATCACTGCACACCTCGGGTCGCGAGCCTCATGCAGCTCTTTAACTAGTTTCATGCGGCTCTTCAGGAGCTTTCACATAACATGCGTCAATGGGAATGGGATGATGTTCATGAGTACCCATGTGTATGATGTGGCTCTTTGCAGTAACACAGAAAAAAAAGTGGCTCTTAGCCTCCTACTAGTCGGCCGCCCCTGATATAGATAGATTGATGGGTCACCGGGAGCCCGTGCCTATCTCAGGCATCTTTGGGCATTAAGGCAAGACACACCCTGGATGGAATGCCAACCCATCGCTGGGCACACATTCACACACTAGGGAGAATTTTCCAAAGTGCCAATCAACCTACCTTGCATGTTTTTGGACCGGGGGAAACTGGAGAACCCGGAGAAAAAACCCCTGAGGAACGGGAGGAACATGCAAACACCACACACACACACACACACACACACACACACACACACGACCAAGACAGGAATTGAACCTCCTGGAGGTGTGAGGCAAATGTGCTATCCACTAAGCCACCAAATATAATTTATCATGGTTTAGCCATTTGGTGTCAGAACCTTGGACTTGTTTTTTGGCCACCAGATTTCGCCACTGGGCCTCTCACTCCCTATGCCCTATTCCCTACTCCCTATCCCCTACCCCCAAATTTGTTCCACCTCATTTGTTTTGTTTTTACTTTTGCTTTTGTTGGACTGTTGCTTTTGTTTGTTGATGCATTTGCTATTGCTTCAATGTTCTTGTCGTTCTGTTTGCTTTTTCCTGATCTGTATTTTTGTTGTCTTGCCACTAGTCTTGGTTTGCTTCTCTTTGCTCATTGTTTTTTTTCCACTTTTTGTTTCTGCTGTTTCTTTTTCAGTGTTCTCTGAAGTTTCCTTTTTCAATGTTGTGCCTTTTTCCCAATCTGTATCCTCTAGTTTTCCAAATTCCTATTTTGTCTAGTGTTAGATGTTTCCCCTCTGTACACCTGGCTCTCAAGTTACCCGAAGTTTCTTTCTTTGTTTATCATCGTCCTCCTTTCCCTTTCTCGATCCTGAGTTTGAGTTTCCCTTTTCGGATCCCCATTTTCTTTTTTTGAGTTCACTCTGTTTGCTTTTTCTGTTAAATGTGTTTTTCTTTTCTCTAGTTTTGTGCTGTTTCTTAGTTTTGAGTTTTTTCCCTCTTGGGTGTTTCTTTGGCATCTCTGTAATTCCTGTTGTTATTGTCATTGTTTGCCATTTCTATGCCTGAGTTTAGGAAGGACTGATTGGCTCTCCGTTTTTATCAAATTAGTTTTTTTGCTCCCTTAGTTGTTAAAGACATTTTCCATCCTGGACGTGTTTCCTTCCCGTGGCAGACTGCAAGAGTGTCTACCACCTGCTCTAGAAACCTGGGCTTAAGCACCACTCTTTGGCCTGACTGAATGGTCAAAACCATCAACTCAGCAGAAACCCTTAACATTAGAAGCATTGAACTCAAGGACTGAGAGTACACCAACACAAACCCTTTGCTTTTGGGGCTCCAGATTTCTTTCTGCCAGTCCTGATCAGTGTAATCTCTTGCTCAGCCAGTGGGCACTATGCTCTCCGGAGTGGAGGAAAATAGCCTACTTAATCCTCCACCTCCTGGGCAAAGCCCTGGAATGGACATGTTTGGGAGATTGAGTGCCTGTTCCAGGTATTCAGCCTTTTGCACCAGTTTGGCCTCCACACAAACCTCTCCTATTTTTGTGCTCCACTGGGGATGCTGTTTTAGTGTTTTACATCATGTGCTTTTTTAGCTCCTCCTGTTTCTGAGTTTTGATTTTATTCTGTGTGTTTCCTGCTTTTCCGAGTTTTTCATCTGTATTTGTTTTGCGTCCCCTTTCCTTGTTATTTCTGTTTTCGGGAAAAACCTTCTGTTTTCATAGAACTGATTGATTCTGCCTTTGTTCTCCCTTTTTCCTGAGTTTGGTTGTTAGACCATGAACCTTTGCATCCTGAGAGTATCTCTGCCTCTGACTTGTAATGCCTCCCCGTGGCAGACTGCTAGAGCTCCACCAACCTAGGTTCAATACCCATTCTCAGGTGAGAATGGGATGCATGTGTCTGGTTCCTCTTCAGGTTTCTTAGAGCATGTCACCTTGGAGTTTTTCCTTGCCACAGGTTTGCTCATCATTTTAAAACTTAATGAATAATCTTATTCATTCTCTAGCTGTGTAAAATAGCTTTGAGACAGTGTATTTATTAAAAAATAAATAAATAAACACACACACACACACACACACACACAATATGAATAAAATGATTTGTAATGAATTGTTGCAAACGAGAGCAGGGCTCGAACCCAGAGTGGTGTTTGGCAGACACCCTAGCAGTCTGCCATGGGGAAGTGGTGAACCCAGGATACAGAGACATACTCATCAAGTACATGTCTTTAATGAATCAAAAAAAAAACCACAGGAACTCAAAACCACAAACAATGAAGAAAAAAAAGAACAAGAACTTTTATAACCAAGGTTCTTCCAAGAACTCAGGAATACAAAAACAAAAAGGGCAAACAAAAAAAAAAGAAGAAGAAGAAGAAAAACACCTAACAGGGCTCTAAATGGAACCAGGGAAACACGAGAGAACACTAGAGAGGGGGAGAAACACAAGAAGACACTAGAGAGAACACTAGAGAAGGGGAGAGAACACGGCTAGGGACAGGGCTCGAGAGAGAACAGGCCAGAACACAGGGAACAAAAGAAATAAATAAAGGCAGGAATCTAACAGCAGAACACAGTACTCAAAACTGCTATCAAGGAAACATGGCTAACAAAAAGGGGAAAATCAGGGAAGACAAAGTAAAACACAGGTGAAGCAGACAAAAGCAAAATGAACAAAGTGACCCATCATAACACAATGAAATGACAAAACAAGCAGCACATCACACACCAAAAAAACTCCAATGAACCAACACAAGCAAAAGGAAAGGTGGGAAATTTAAAACAAAAGGCAACGAGGAGCAGGTGGGAAAAATTAGGGGGTAGGGGACAGGGAATAGGGCATAGGGGGCAAAGGGCTCAATGGCGACCCCTAGTGGTCTAGGCAGCCCAGGTCCAGAGTCTGACAGAGAATTATATGCTTTCTTCATAGCCATGTCTGAGAGTGACTTTTTGTACCCTTTTTTCCTTCCATTATTTCTTACAGAAATAAACAAAATATGTAATTAATTACAGCTCACAAATCACTTTATAAAACCTTAAGGGATCTTCATTTTGGAGAACAACCGGGTCTCACGCCATTCCCTGATTATACTCACAATATTTAATCTATTCATGCATGTACAGGACACAAATTTCCATCTTTTTTCATCTCATTCTGAATGTATTTAAATCTAATGTATTTCAATAGGAAGAATTTTTCCTGCCTCTGAAACGTTTTTCTTTCAGCCAAACAGAAAGTGTCTTTTGTGCATTTTTTTTTGTGCGTCCACCACAAAAAGAAAGTTTATAACTTGGTGCCTCCACATTTTAATAGGTATGTAGGTAGGTTCAGATGCAGTTATTGAGAATGTCCATTAGGGGGAAAACTGATCCCACTACGTGCCACAGCCAAATGGGACATAGATCTCTAACACATGAAGTAAATCACTAGTAGGGGATAGTTATGTTTCATTTCCACTTCTAGTGTTTACCGGATCCAGTACACAGGCGTGTAGGTGGCAGGTTACGGTGCTTCAGAAACACATTTTGAGGTATACTGTGTACAATTCAAAGCAAAACAAAATATGAATGATTTCATTATTGTTTTTTTGTATATTTTTGATGTGTTTGAACATTACATTGGATTATTTGAATGTTAGTCAGGTGAACACTTCGAAGAACATTTCGACAGGTCATTTATACCTAGGATAAGTTTCCCTAGACGTGTGCCTGTTTTGGTGTGTTTTGTTGTGTATTGTTCTCATGTTTGTTGCAACAGATTTTTTTTTTCATTCACCAGAGCTCTGAAACATCAGAGCTACATTTTCAAATGATTTATTTCATGAATGTATTGATACATTGGGTGTGGAAAAACAAAGACTTTGGTTCAAGTATTTTAATTTCCTTCTCTATCATTAAGACTTCAAAACTGATTTGATTAGAACAAATATGTTATTAATTTTCACTTGAAATAATATTCATTTTAAAAACTTTATTCATGATTATTTATTTATAATAATAAAATAATAATAATAATAATAATAATAATAATAATAATAAAACTTGTACTTGGCATAAAGTCATATCTATTATGCTACTATCATATTTTAAAAGAGTATGTGTAAATATTGGCCCGGTTAAACAAAATGATAATAGCAATTGTGTAAACAAACTAAATTATTTTTCATGATATATTAAAATGTTTGCTGCGTGGTAAATAGGACTTTTACATATGTGAGAGGAGAAAAGCTGGCTTTTTTACAAGGTCTCTGAGTCTCGTCCCGTCTCACCTCTCATTTTGACTGCTGTAGATGTGAAGTGTAATTTAACAAACCAGTTTCGTTGGTGGCAAATTTGGGGATTTAAGACCCACAACACACACTTCATGTAACATCTGAGTCTTTTCAACCAGAATCCCACAGAGTTCAGGTGTGGTTTATGCCACCAAATCACTTCCTAAATTCTATTTTCTGCTTAGTGAAGTATTTCATTTTTATTATGTTTCGTACTTTTAAAAATGCACTATACATTTTTTTTCCATTTGAATAAATGAACAGAGCCTTTATTTTCCCAGAAAAATATTTTTTATTTTTACGACTTTTATTTTTATTAGTAAAATTACAGAAGTATTTACAGCAGCAAGAGTAGTACAGCATTTTAAAAAAAGAGAGAAACTCAAAGTAATCCAGAATGGTTAATAGTGTCGTTACAGAATAGTAACTTGCTGAATAGTAAATTGCTGATAGCTTTGTGTTAATAGCTTTTCAATATGGGGTTTACAAAAAAAAAGTGTCTGCCAAATATTTATTTTATTAAAACATAAATCAGAATATATTGGTTTTGTTTAACACAAGAAATGCAAAATGTGACAAAATGGTAATGTAAAAGCTTTTTTTTTGAAAATATGTTAAATACATGTACTGTAGACTATATATTGCTTTTCTTTTGTAGCATTATTCTACAGTTAGCAATTAGCTCTTACTTTGGAGTGTTTCTGCTCTGATTCTTTAACACAACTGAAAGAAAATTATACAGCCTCTTCGTGTGTTTGTGGCATGTCACTTCTGTAATTTCCTCAAACCAAAATACATTCATGGCAGCAAATAAATCAGACTTTATAGCTGGTTTTGTTACTTTTTGAATGTAGTCTTTGGGAACATGCCATTCCATTTCAATAGGATTCCTGTTATGGGATTCTGCTGTAGCCTTAGTTACTACCCTCTCCATCAATCCCTTTTCCTGCATCATTGTCCTGGAAAAAATGCTGATGAACTCCAAAGTTTTACTTAATGTATGGGGCAGCAGTTTCTCTTAAAATAGTGCCTTCGTAGAAAAAGATGGAGATTCTTTTTGTTTTGTTTTGGGTTTTAACACTCGCCTTCCTGTTTTACGAAATAACATGTGGCAAAGTGATGCAAAGACACCGATGTTACATCAGTAAAAATCTCTTTTCAATGAATCTTTTCATTGATCCATTATTCAGCTTGTTGAAGACGTATCTCTTTATTTTTTATCTCGGATTAATGGAGAGTTTTCCTATTTCTCCATATAAGTTTTTGCCCGATCCCCTGAATTGATCTCTCACTGAAGTCCTTTATTACACGATAGATGTTTGCAGCAATTTCACCAGTTTTGGGTAGTGATGCCTTCTATAGTTGTTATGTTCCTATAATAACAAGTGCAAAACATAAATTCAATATTTGACATTTAAAGCATTGCAATGACATGGCGTATAATTTGCGATATCATCAGTGTGAGGAACTGAGTAAGTTTTGAGGATTGCTTTGCATGATCTTTGTTATTTGTAATGTTTTCTGATGGTGCATTTACAACAACAGATTTTAGATGGCGGTGTATTTCTCAAGTGGAAATTCCAGCAGATCTTATCATCGTGATGTCTTGGCAATTAAATTTACTGATCTTGGTCTTTTCGAAATGCATGTGGACAGACTGTATTTATGTATACAGATGTTGGTGCCATTGAGGGTGTAAATAATAAGTGAGAATGGCTTATGGACAAGCAATTATGTGATGATGCCTTTTAACAAAGCCCTCACATGAATCATCAAATAAATAAAATAGCCAACAATATGGTATAAAATATCATATTATCGTTCATCATTATAATTATAATTTTACATTGTCACGGTTCCCTCTCTCTCCTCGCTCCTCCAAGCTCTTTTCCCCACACTCAATCCCCTAATTGGCCTCTGCTGTTCCTCATCCTCTCTCCCTCTCTCTCTCTCCCTATATAAGCCCAGTCATCCCTACACTCCCGGTCCGGGCTCGCACACGCACACGTACGAGTACACGTAGTTTGCACATTGCGTAGCGGACACGCATTCCTTCCGACCTTCAGTGACTAACCTCATGTCTGATTCCTCTATCAGATCCCGTTCCCGTCTGTCCCCGCTACCCGGACTTCCAAGTTCCGAGGACGCGACCTCGTCCCCCGCCGCTCCTGCTCTCCAGTCTATCCAATTCCACGGCTCGTATAGAGCAAGGCTCCCTAGCCTGTCTGGCCGCTCCGTTTCCTAAGTTCCTTGTTGTTCAATAAACCCTGTTTTGTTTGTTTCCGGATCTCCGTGTGTCTGCTTCAGCGCATTGTGACATACATCCTACAATTGTGTAATAAAACCCATTGGGTAATGGATTGTGAAATCCGAATGTAAGTGATGGTGCTGACTGGTGTTAAGATACATAAAAACAAAAATTGTATGCCGTATTTATGTTTCACAAGCTTTCCAGAATGCTGTAAAACCAGTATAAAGCTGCACAAACAAGTACAACAAAGATTTATGTAAAATGTGGTAAATGAAAAAATAGATGACCAAATGTCTTACCCTTCCATTGTTGCCCACAACTTTCTTGGAATTTATAATATTTAGATCCATGTTTCTTTCTGACACGAACTATAAATGCTTATAGTGCTTTATTTGTTATATTATACATACTTAGAACTCTCACTAAAAGAAAATATATAGTGTATGGTATTCCATTCCATTTTCTGCATTTAGACAGAAAATGTCCAAAATTACCATTTGAAAACACAATGTGAAAAGACAAAAGAAAATGTTAAGGACTAGCAAGTTAACCTTGGGTTAGATACCTGATAACTACCACTTTTCTCACAATGATTGAGTAATAAAAAACATATTTTTTTTTGGACAACAGCTACAATAAAATGTCTCTTGAATTTTGTAAAGTTCACAAATTTAAAGTTCACAATGTATATTTGCTAATGTATTTTATTTTATCAGGAGCAATTCACCCAAAAGTAGCAGCACAATCTACTTGACGCCACATCAATGCAAAAAATGCATTTCTCAGAATCAGAAGAAGGAGCACGGTGGCTTAGTGGTTAGCACGTTCGCCTCACACTGCCAGGGCCCGGGTTCGATTCCCGTCTCGGCCATGTGTGTGTGGAGTTTGCATGTTCTCCCCGTGCCTTAAGGAGGTTTTTCTCCAGGTTCTCCGGTTTCAAAGAGAAACATGCACGGTAGGTTGATTGGCACCTTGGAAAAATTGTCCCTAGTGTATGAATGTGTGTGTGTGTGTGTGTGTCCTGCGATGGGTTTGCATTCCATCCAGGGTGTATCCTGCCTTAATGCCCATAGACGCCTGAGATAGGCACAGGATCCCCGTGACCCGAGGGAAGATCGGATAAAGCGGTAGAAGATGATGAGAATCAGAAGTATGGCAACATTTAGGAGTGATGACCGTATAACAAATCTGCGGTCTTGTTATTTAGGAGAATATTTATCATATCATCCCTTTTAAAATCTGATAACACCAAAGTCTTTATTGTAGAACAGGCAGGGCTGCGTTCAATGTACTTATAAACTCTCACTAGAGGCATGAGATAGAACTTCTAATAAAGTGTACAATCAGCAACCATATTTGTAGTTTTTACAAGTTTCCAGAGTAGGAATGTAGTTACACAAACATCCATCCATCCATCCATCTAGCGAGCTAGCTATCTAATATAACAAAAATATAAAAAAATTATGCTTTCTAAAGAAGAGTGTAGCTGAGACACAAACATTACTATCTATTTGTCAGAATTAAAAATATGGTGTGAAAGATATTGAATATATATTAGATGGGAATTTGTACTGAGAGGGATGAAAAAGTGAGAAGTTTGTCTCTTATGCATAAACGAATAGATTAAATATTGTGACTATCATTGAATGGTGTGAGAAACTATAAGTAGAGATGTTTTAAAAGTTGAAATACTGACTACACATTTTTGAAGTTACAATAAACAAATTCTTACATGTACATTAGCAAAAAGTCGTAATTTTATTGTCATGCTCACATAATATTACTATATTGATTTGTTCCCTAATGAATGTATGCAAGCTGAATATCCACCATAAAAAAACAAGCAGTGAAAAGATGATGGTGATGAGGAATATCTCTTTTCTCACTCACTGACTCCCTCTGTCTCATCTACGTTAGACCTCTCGTCACCCTCCGCCGTACTCATTGTTAGCTTCGTAAACTTGTCTGTGGTGTGTGTGTGTGTGTGTGTGTGTGTGTGTGTGTGTGTGTGTGTGTGTGTGTGTGTGTGTGATTGCCAGGAAATGATACAGTTGTAGATTGAAAAAGCTTTGCAATGGCAGGAAATTTTTTCCTGTGCAATAAGAAGAAAAATATTCACCAAATAGATTAAAACTAAAGTAACAAATCTGATTTTAAAACGCAAAAAAAGTATAAAGAACAGATATTTGTGTGTAAAAATGTAATAAGATGAAAGATGTCAGAAAAATCATTTTCAAGTATTGATAGCAGTAACAATAACAATAACAAAGTTTTGCCACTTCAGGTGCATTTATCCTGAATGTACAGACCTGTAATATTAAGTAGAGATTAAAGAAGGTTATAGAGCAAGCTTGCAATATAACCAAAGTAATAATTAAATAATAGTTTAATAGCTGAATGAACCAGTGCCCACTTCCATTCCAACGAATGTTCCTATGAAAGCAATGCGCTTCCGTATAGCCTAAACGTATCACCAGTTTATATGGAAAGCAACCGGAACAGAATTCTTAAAGGAGCCACGTCCCATATTTGACAATTTAAACCACCTCTAAACAAGTAACATTGAAATGAACAAGAAATGAATATTAAAAGAATCATTTCCAGATTAAAATAAATAATCAATAATCAATAATTTCATTAAATGGAGAGATTTTGAGAGAAATGTATATAATTATAACAAGTGTTACAGTTAGTTACAGTAACGAAACATGAAAAGTATTCATTTATGGCACATTGAAAACGTGTGATTAATTACGATTAAATATTTTAGTCAACTGACAATCAATGATATTTACTGTTTATCTTTTCTTGAAAAGATAAACTTTTCAAGACAAGCTAGACATCATGAGGAAAAGTCACTAAGACAGTTCATTTACACCAGTCATTTACACTTTTTGTGTTTTTATTTTTTACAGTAGAATTCGTATAAAAACAATTTGCCTTTATTTAAAATAGCCAGGAAAACTATAATGCACTGAAAGATGCAGTGAAAACCCGGGGTGATGAGGTTAATATGGATAATGAGGTTAATGTGGTTAATATGTTTCTGTTAGAGATGATGTATTCTGGTGATGCCGATGTGGCTACAGTGAAAGGAGACGTGTTCAATTGTGATCATTGGGCTTCCCGCTTTAGTAACTGTGTTCATTCTCACTGTATGAGATTCTTGTCAGTGACGCAGCGCTCTGTTATACTGCATTATACAGCACTACCCTGCATACAATATACAGCACTGCCATAATGATGGTTGAATGTTTCAGGTAGAATGAAAGTAAAGTATACTGCAAATAAATATCACCTTCTGGAAAACCTGGAGAAAATAATCTGTGGCTGAGTTCAGATACAGAGTGTAGGCCCCTGCCCGAAATAGCCACGGCTTTATTTATTTTTTTATTATTAACTGTAATGCTGTTTACCAAAAACAAAGGTCAACTGCAGCTCCAGGATGGAAGATTTTATTCTTTCACCTTCTCTGGTGAAAAAAAATAGCTGCTGAAAGAATGGTTTAGATAACACATGTTCAGCTGTGTGTGGGCACACGTTCAGGTTCCAAAACTATATCATGCCTAATAATGCTGCTCTGTTGCAGTGATTGCGTCGGTTTCACCTCCAATGACTCATAATTTATTTTTTTATTTGTTTGCTTTGCTAGGCAGAGCTGACCAAAAAAAGTCAACTCAGAGCCCTTAGAAGCTGCACATACGCAGATCCTTCAGAGGGGTTTTTGTGGTTTTTTATGAATTCCAGTGAATTTGAAATATCATGAATAGTCTCAACACTAATGGACGTGCCGTCCATCCAGGACTATCGTACGAAGTTATAGCAAAAAATTGAGACGAGCTCTGTTTACACGATAGTATTTTATTTATCAACGTTCAAAGTAGTTCAACACTCGCAAAGCTTTTTTCTGGAACGTGTTCAGAAAGTCTTCTGGTTTCTGTGATCTCCCCAACGGCGACAAAAGTGTATGCTGGATCTTCCTCTTCAGTAAGGGGTTGAAGTCTGCACATCTGGCGAGTAGGAAGGGTCATGTGGATCATGTGGATTGTTCTCCGAAAATCATCATTCACAAGTTGGCAAATTGTTTTCAGGGGTCAAAGGTCTTTCTGAAGGTCTTTCTGATCTCTCGCCATCTTCCAGTCATGTTCTTTTTCCCTCGGACAGCGTACATGCTGCTTATAACACATCGAAAGAGTCACTGTTTGTCAAACATTTCTGTCTCTCTGTGGCACCATTGTCCAGTTTTCTGCAAAATTTGTCTGAGATGAAATTGCAGTAGTTACAACATTAGTCTCAAAACTTTTTAAAACAACTTCATAGAGCTGAAACTGCAGTTTTCTATCACATAAAAAAAACTATTCTATGGCTTTCTCTGGGCTTGTACAGACTCACTAAAAGGTCAAACATGACATAATAAAGCTAATAAAACTACTGTGGCACTTACATCAGCCAGTACTACTGTCAGAAGCTCGGCTCAGAGCACAATAAACTGATAGTTCAGCATCCAAAATGCTGGTATTTGCTATAAAGGCAATTTTAAAGGAATTATTTCAGTTACGGTGTGAACAACAAATGGTCTGAGATCGCATGGAGGATGCAGAAAGAGCTCCATGTGCCCTTGTGAGTGCACTTGTACTGTACTGTGAACATGAAAACTACAGCAGGAGCTAGGAGCAGTGAAAAATAATCATTAATCCTTATTCTAAAATAATAATGAAAATTAGCAGTCGTAGTCATGGCCACCATTGCACATGTTGGAGAAAGGAGACGTAAGAAACCCGATAAACACAATTCAACACGTCTCCTTTCACTGTAGCCACAGCAGCACCACACGTACATCATCTCCAGCAGAAGCGTCTCTATTTACCCTAGTGCATTTTTCACTGCATTACGGTTTTCCTGTGGAACTGAAATGTATGTTCCTGTGCAAATTCTACAGGAAAGGCAAATGTGGTTTAATGACCATTTTAAAGTTTTTGCTTCAATTTCTATATGATGTTCAGCGTTTACAGAAAAGTCTGTCTTGTTAAGTGGGTTTGTGGGTTTGGGTCATTGTGGATTAATGAAACAGGAATCGTGTGCAGTTTGCTACAGATGCTGGTTGTAATTTCTGACCATTCAATCAAAGGAGGTTTCGCCGTCTTTAATGTACACCACTCTTAATTATACTGGGTTGGCCAAAAAGATGTTACCACTTACATGGGACTGACTTTTATTTTAATAACATAAATAATAACACCCACTATGTACACAAGTCCAAATGAAGCTAGTCCATCATGTACTCCTTGGTTCTCAATGCATGTGCAAAGTCTTTTCACCATACAGGCCATAGCTCCTTCACACATTTCTGTAGGTACAGAGCAGACAACTGTTGTTACGCGTCCTATAAGGTCATTACTGTCAGTAGATCGTTGACATACACCAGTTCTTTCGCCGTTCCACATAGCCAGAAATCACACACATATCTAATCTGCAACAAAAGAAAAAAATAATTATGTAATATCATATGAGTTGTAACATCTATTTGGACAACCCTGTATTGTGAAATGTAATGCATTTCATTCTAAATAAAGTAAGATTATTAACAAATATAACAGTTTTACTGACTAATATGTAACCGCCGTGCATTATCAGTGTTTGAGTGGACATAGTTTGCCTATGTAGCATTTATGTTTGAGTATTCCAGTCCCGCTGTGCCCCAATAAGCTTCCGATCTCTCATCATATGTCGAAGCATTAGAATATCTGTGTTGCTTGCTGCAAAAATTCTTCTCCAGCAAATAGCAAGGCTGATGTATTCAGAGCAACGTTATTATCTGCAGGGTGACTCAGCACTCTTACCAACCGAGAACACGATCCTGTTGAGAAAGAGAGAGAGAGAGAGAGAGGCTGAGGACATGCACCCGAGCTGACGGTTTAGAGTTCTGCGATTCCCTCCCTCCTGTCATTTCGGTGACAAAAAAGCATGCGATTTTCTCCGCAGCTTTCCGACACCAAACGCTGCACAACAACACACTGTGCACATCTGCGGTGAGGGGGGGTATAAATAAATAAATAAACAAATAAATAAATAAAGGGGCCTGGTGTGTTAAAGTGACATGAAAAATACACCTCACACCATTCGAAATGAATTTTCAGGGTGGCACTGCATCACGCACAAGGACAATTTAAGTACTGGTAATACAACATGCACACGCCAACAAAATTGAGTTGTAAGCTTGAGGAAACGTTGCTCCATTTTGACCCATGTTTAAAAGCAGCTTGTTGTTTGTGTTTTTGAAAAAGCCTCTGAATAATCGTGGGGTTCGAGCCGCATTTTTGCCAAGCTACTACTCTTGGGCCCTTAAACAAAGCTCTTAACATTTAGTGCACTAGGGGGCGCTATACTAGGGGGAGCTGTCCATAAGCTCTGACTCCAGCTAGCTAACATAGTAGAAAGAAGTTCTCTCTCTGGTAATGTACACGTGACAAGTGAAAAGCCCCTTTTATTGTATTAGTTTTTTTTTTTTAAGGTCTAAAGAACATTTTCTTCAGTAGGCTAATATTATTTTACATATTCATTCATTCATCATCTTCTACCGCTTTATCCAATCTTCCCTCGGGTCGCGGGGATCCTGTGTCTATCTCAGGTGTCTAGGGGCTTCAAGGCAGGATACACCCTGTATGGGGTGCCAACCCATCACATGGCACACACATTCATACACCAAGGTGCCAATCAACCTACCGTGCATGTTTCTGGACCGGCGAAGGTGCTAACCGCTAAGCCACCGTGCCAGTCTATTTTAAATATAATATATGTTAATATATTTGTTTATGCATGGCTTAAATATATATTGTCACCAATTTTTTTTAAATCAACGAGCCGTATTTCATCTGTAATGCTGGATTTTTTTGCCTGCATGACTCATGATTGTATGGAATAATGATTTAGGATGGAGCGCCGAGTGCTCGTGACCTGCTGCTGCTTTACAATAGGTCCATATCAGGAGCAGACAATTGTCTCTACATCGGCCATGAGACAGAAACAATTCCACATTGTAATAGCGGTGTGGAGAGGCTCAGGTGAACCATCCCACATTGTACTTCAGCGGCTTCTGTGAATGTGTATGGAGCAAAACTACTGAATGATGTATGATTATTAGAACATGTGTCATCATTGTTTGGGAACGGATGAGCAGCTGGATTGCTCATGAACCTTTTGATTAATGCCTGGTTTGTTGTAGTAATTTGTGCTGCATGCTGTGTTTTGACGTTGATGGTGTAATCCGTTTGCAGGAATTTGTTACTGAATTTTATCTCAGCCCCTTTTTTTCATCAAATTTGGCTGGTAATATGACATAGCTTAGGCAACAGGACAGAGAATGTTTTTTCAGTCTTTCAGGGAGCCTGTAACCTCTGATTCCTGTTCTTGGCTGACAGAAGTGGAACATGATGTCTTCTTCTGTGCTTGTAGACCATCCACCTGGAGGTTTGAGGTGTTCTGACGTTCTTCTCTACACAGCATGATTTTAAAGAGTGTTTGTTTGGGATACCGTAACCCTCCTGTCAGCTCACACCGCAGCCTCTGACTTTTCATATCAACAAGGCAGTTCCAGCTGCAGAGTGGAGACTTTGGGAAAAAAGAATCCACCAGTGTGGACCTTGAAAGTTCAAGAATCTGGAGAGACTCTGCAAAGAAGAATGTTGCCTGAGCCATCGCCGTGTATTCTCCAACCTCATTAAGAATTATTAGAGAACTCACATCTGATATTTTTATAAACAGAGGCAGAACAAAGTATTAACTTAAAGCAGGGATATTAGTAATAATAATAATAATAATATTAATAATTAGTTTATTATGAAAATCATCCCATATAACGGGTGGATATATTTTCGAGTCACAATATGAGTGATGACACAACGGCATTATCAGAGCTCATGTGTCAAAAATTTGCACATTAAGACACCCAAGTAGATTTTTTCTATGTTAAAACATATTTATATGTTTGTATTTTGAAACTGCATAGCATCAGTGGATTGTACAATGTAGGATGTAGTAGGTTCATATTTTTACACTTTTTAAGGAAAAATCTGAAGAAAGAAATAAACAGAAGAAATGAACAAAAGTTATCTATCATCGTTCCAGAGAGGGCGCCACTCGCTTAATGTCACGTGACTCGTGTGACAACTGCAAATCATTCTCATATTCAACAGACGCACGTCAATTCATATCTGTAGCAATGTTTTAGCACTAAACTACACTTTACTCCAAATATGTCTTTGTAACACCAAGGTATTTGGATGGCCGAAATAAATCACCTCTGGGCCGGGTTTGGCCCACGGGTCGCCAATTGCTTATCCCTGCCTTAAAGGTATAAATAATTAACGTTGTGAATCAAAAATCAATTCCAATTCTGGAATTGGATACTTAAGATTAAGAATAGGATATAAAATTAAAATTGGTTCCACTTATTGAATCCTGGATGCATTTTTTTCACCAGCAATCTGCCAGGACCTTATATGGTAATCTAAACATTAGTTTACAATATGGACAATGGGAATCTCTCAAAAGTGTGGCTACTTAAGGCAAAGCTAAAAGTGTAATATGTTGCAAGCACAGTGTCACGGCCAACGTGACTAAGCATCTGCGGTGTGGTTGGTTCATTTGGAATCGAAAACTAAATGAAATGATACACAAAACTACAAACAATTGTGATATATACTAGAGCTCAAAAGTTTGTGATTACTTGTAAATATCTTTGTTTTCCAAAGAAAAGCATTTTCATGCAATTCAAACAATTTAATCCATTTCACAAACAATTACGTTTAGTCAGATGATTTTTAAAGAATGAAACAATTTTTTTGCATAAAAGCCTATTATTATTATTATTATTATTATTATTATTATTATTATTATTATTATTATTGTGAATTATGTAAAGCTGCTTTGTGACAATGACCACTGTAAGTGCTCTACAAATACAACTGAATTGAATTGAATAATAGCAGTTGTCAGTCCTCTGCATCAGTATACTGGTGTGACTGCTAATGCACAGCTAATTTATTATAAAAAATCCCTTTTGCAACTGTGTTGCACAGTTTAGTGTTAGAGTGAGGTGAGAGCGAAAGGGATCAATTTCTAGAAGCAAGCAGGCAAAAGTACTTTAATTAAGTAATCAATGACAAAGCCCAATACAGAATACAATCACCTTTATTTGTCAAATATACATTACAGCACAGTGAAATTCTTTCTTTGCCTGTACCAGCTGCTGGAGGATTAAGGACACAATGGTGGTAACTTGGCGATACCAGGCCCCAAACCCCCAACCTTCCGAGAGTAGCCCAGCACCTTAACCACTAATCTGCACCCCTTCCATTAACCAGTCCAGAGTCAGAGATCCGACCCGAGCAAAGTTGCAAAGACAAAAATCAGAAAACCAAAAAAAAAGTCCAAATCTTGACACTGAGCAGGGATGTAAAGTCATTTTGAAAAATTGACAGCATGCATTAAGTCTGACAGGTTATAACTGCTGAAAAAAGTGTGTTTTTTTTTTTTTTTTTTATGAAGGCAAAGTTTTTATATCACTATATTTTCTACTCAGACTGCGCATGTGTTTCATTAGAACAATATCATTTCTAAGTGATGATACATGTTTGAGCAGTAGTGTATATAATTTTTATTAAATAAATCTTTTTAACCCTCATCCATTGCTGGTCTGTTAAAGACCACATTTTTTATACATTTCTTTCCCTGTTTTTCTCAATAATGGGGTGATTTTTGTAGAATAATCTTACTTTGACATATATTGTAACCATGATTTTAAAAGGTTTGCTCCATTCTTTTGCTCCGTTTTCTTTATGCACATTTAGACTCAAGACTTTATGTTGAAGGACATGAAATTAAACTGTTGTAAAAATATATCAGATAATTTTTTTCCCACTTTTTCATCAACCTCAGTTTTGAGCATATCTGCTGAATATCTTTTTAAAATCCAGTATTCAAATTTTTGCCACTTTAATTAATGATGTCACAGATATGAGGGAAAAAACACACAAAATGACTAAGTAGAGTCAAAATGAATTTTAGTATAAAAAAATATTGGAATCTGTTTTTTTATCCATTCATCACAGTGATGTGTCATTATCAGTGATGTGTCATTAACAAAACTGCCTTGGATAAAAAAAATAATTCTTCTACATTTATTGCTCGCTTTATTGACTGTAATTATAACATTATATGATATATATATATATATATATATATATATATATATATATATATATGTGTGTGTGTGTGTGTGTGTGTGTGTGTGTATGCATTTTTGAAAAGAAATGGTTGATTGGAAGACTCATTGATTGGAAGACGTTAAATTTGCAGTTTCTACTTCGAATACCCGATATCGCCACGAGACCATGAAAAATTGCTGCATATGTGTGAGTGTGTGTGTGTGTGTGTGTATTTGTTTGTGCATGTGCGTGCGTGTTTGTGCATGAGTGTGCATGTTTGTGCATGCGTGTGTATGTTTATGCATGCGTGTGCGTGTTCTAGACTAGCATCATATCAGAGAGCCGAGAATTTAGCACAAAAGCTTCCTAGTTAACAATTTTGCCAAATCCCACTTGGAAAGACTGGACACACAACACACACATGCATATATGGTCAGCATTGGCATCTGCAAATATACAAATCGCACCACATAATATTGCTGCGAATCGGGCTGAAAAGACTAAAAGCACACATAAACACATGCGCAAGTGATTACGAAACACACCATGGAAACACAACATGGATATATATACATATACATATATACATATACATATATATAGAGAGAGAGAGAGATAGAGATAGAGAGAGAGAGATAGATAGATATAGATAGATAGATAGATAGATAGATAGATAGATAGATAGATAGATAGATAGATAGATAGATAGATAGAGAGAGAGAGAGAGAGATAGATAGATAGAACAGATTTTTAAAAAAAATTATCTGATATATTTTTAAAGCAATTTAATGTATGTATATACTTGAAAGTACTCTAACAATCGACAATCTGGCACAATTTAAGACAAAGGATGAGAAAGGATATTAATATACTTTTTTGGTAATATTTTATTTTTACGCATTACACTTGTTTCATTGTGTAAAAGACAGGAGGTGGAGATGGTGATTGGGAGTAGATGAGGATGGACAGGACTAGAAATGAGTTTATTAGAGGGACATGTAGGATGTTTTGGAGACGAAATGATGGAGGAGAGAGTGAGATGGTTTGGACAGAGGAGGGACATGGGGGAGAAGAAAGCTGAGGATGGAGGAAAACAGGATGGACAAGGAGGTTTATGGATGTGGTGAGACATGCAGGTAGCTGGCGTGAAACAAGCACAATCTGTTGTGGCGCCCCCTAAAGTGAGGAGGAGAAAGAAGCAGCTTTACACTTGATTCTGTCATAATAATGACTTTATTAGACAGAAATAAAAGCTACTAGAAGCGTGTACCCGGCAAAATACACACTTTATAATTTGAATGTGTAGTATGAAATAAATATAAAATAATATAAAACACATTCCCTGTTCTCTTTGTATATTTATTAAAATTGAACTGAAGGAAATTGAACTTTAAATTAATAAAATAAGATGTCAAATGTTGCATTTAAAAACATAATATGTAAATTGGTTGCAAATGAACTTTTATTATTCAAGATTTTTGTTTCCTTGTTAAACTAAAAAAACAATTAATTTCTTCAGTGCAGTTTTTAGTTTCTTTTTTCTTGTTTCATTTACAGTATTTTTTATAATTAGACAATAACAAATGTTAACTTTCAAACAGGGGACATATTTTATATTTATTTTATACATTTAAGCGACACATTGATACAGTTTACTGGGAAATTATAAAGTGTGTCTTTTGTCCGAACAAGTTACCAGTACATTTTTTCCAGGCTAATAATGTCATCGTTATGACAGAAAAAAGTGTAAAGGGTCTATGAGACAGAAATATATTTTATATTTTATATTATCATTTACAATTACATTTTCATGAGGGTGAACAAATTATGAACAAAATTATTCTTAATTTTTATAGCATGTCCTTGATCATATTTTAACCGGGTGTGCCAATGTAAGTGCAAGCGTTCCATTGCAATTAAAATGAGCATGTTGTTGCATCCATATCGCTGTATTAGTCTTGTAGTGATTTACTGCAGTGATATCGGACATGGCGATGTGTGATACAGTGAAACATGCAGGGGTCAGTGAGAAGAGAATATCTGGTCCATATAGAACCCAGAAAGGATATGAAGCATTTATTCTATTTCGAGTACATCACAGACAGCTAAAAAAAATATATCTCTGAGGTGGTTGCTATGGTTACGGGCATTATGAGTCTGCGATAAGTCTGGATCAACACTGTCCCAAATAGTGCCCTAAACCCTACTGCACTTGGGCGGTGACGACAGAGTGAGAATATTTTATGAGTGATTAAAAAAAGGTGGAGTGGATTGGAGTGGTGTTAGTTTATTAATATAAACTAATATGTGTGTGTATATATATATATCTATATATATATATATATATATATATATATATATATATATATATATATATATATATACATATATATGACCTTGGAAATATGCTTTTCTGCCATATTAGAATGAAGTATAGTTGCACATCCACTACAGTGGGGGCAGTGGAGCTCTCAGTCTCGGAGTATGCTCAGGGAGTAACATGGCGGAAAAAATACGGCGCAGCATAACAAGCGTGTACCACAACCAGTTTCATTTTGAAAAATATAACCTATATTTTTATATATAGGTTATATGTTTATAACCTTAAGGTTATATATTTATAACCTTTTTTGCCACCTAGTGGACAAAGTAATCAAAAAGTAATCAAATGTAATCAGTTACTTTACTTTTATAAAGTCATTAAATTATGTCTTACGTAGTATTAACATTTTTTTTGATTTTGCATTGCACTCTACTGGCGAGATGCCATCACTTCACGCTTAACATAAATCACAAGCAGTGTGGGATTGTGGGTAGTTCATTGTCAAAGAAATGCTTTTTTTAGAAGCATAGCGTTATTTTAAGACAATCCTACAACTCTTGCGGGCCACATCACATAGAGGACTGCATTCGGCCGACGGGCCTTGACTTTGACACGTGTGCTCTTGGGGATTTAATGTGGAACGGGATGTTCAAAAAGAATTAGCTTCCTGTATATTAAAACTAACGGCACAATTTTGCAGTCCCTCTTTAAATCCTCACACGCGCTCAGCTTTCACTCTGTCATTCACAAACAGCCAGTAGGAAAATAAATCTGCATGTTCTGCAACAGTAGATGTGGCCAACAATGAATTCCCCCCACTCGCCTTCTGTGCATGAGAAGAAAAATTGCCCCTCCGGAAACTATTCCAGCCCAATGATTATTCCTGTTTTTTTTTCCATATAGAGGCATTGAATTAAACAGAGCAGAATGGAATTTTTTGTCCATTCTTTATTTGAAGCGACTTTCTAAAAAAATTTAAAACAAAGCATTCAAATGACCTCCGAATTAAAATTAAAAAGATATTATTTTAAACACGTTATTACAATTATTTTCTCAGATGTGGACCGATTTTGGTATTTTCTTCCATTCCTTAATGCAAAAGAGAGAATGCATTACAGTTAGCAGCAGCAGCAGCAGCAATAATGACAACAGGTTATGCTACAGATTTAAGCGCCCTTTTGTGTTTTTCACCACATTTTTTAATATCATTTTTGCCCAGAGCTTTGACACATTGTCCTTTTTTAACATGCAGTCTTTGCTATCTTGATTAAAGATATCTGGCCGAATTTCCATGTCCTCCTGCTGAAGATCAGAAATGGATTGACCTGATGTGTTTGCTTGATTTGCACCCAAATACATTCTCATCAGACCACAACATTTTTCCAAACTCTCCTTGATGTTGTTTCTCATCTTCTGCTCATTCTTTCATGCTGTTCTGCTCTGCACAGAGTATCCAGTTTTAGCCAGGGAGCTCTGCGAGTTCTGGACACTTCACTGAGGATTGTCCATCTTGCCAAAGCACTCAACGGATCTCAGTCGTATTTTTGTGCTTAATGGATTTACAGCTCTCTTAAAAAAAGGTCTCTACGCTTTAATCATGTCTCCTCATCCTGGTGCTTTGTGGGCAGGTCCATGCTCTTCATGACAGCACGGTTGATGTGATCTGACATGTTAACTGTGAGTCCTCCCAGGGTCCGAAATATTTTTTTCAAGCATACACTGGGACACGAGTGGATTTATAACACCGCTGTATTTACAGTAGCATGTAATACCTCATTTACATTCATATACTAAATATCAATTATACAGCCTCTGGACTTTTACATTTATTTCTGAAATGATTTATTCCTGTAGAGAGTCACTTCAAAAATGTCCTTTCTGGAGGTGTATCAGATGTGAACAGTGGAACAACGAGCATGTTTCAGACTGAGATATTTTAGGAAGAAATTCACTCCTATATGATGTTTGGCTTCCAGACATCCCTCCAGTGCACTCCAAGCACGGTGGTCCGGTCACGGCTCTCTCTCATGTGGATATATTACATTTGTATTATTGGTATCCACGATGCATCTCCAGCAAAACTGAAATAATTAGTCATTTTTTTACGATAGACATACTGATAATCAATATCAGCACTTACGCCATTGTCACGGAAGCATCGGACCCTGACTTCCTCCTTCAATCCCACTGCACCAACTCCCTGGAATACTAATCATTCCAATCCCCAGCTCATCACCGCTGCCTACATAAGCACGCCGCTCTCTCCGCACCGACCTCGTTTAAGAAGCTACGAAGGGGCTATGACCTCTGACATTTGGTGGTGTTTTGTACTAACCTCTGTTTGTGTATATCCTCCTGATGACAAAGACATGTCTGTTTCCCGTATCCAGTCTGCTTACCTGTTTATCTCCAGTTTGTCTCCTTCCAGGCATTAACGTTCCCGTCTGACTGTCTCTACCTTTCTCTCTGTTTTGCAACGAACTGCCATTAAAGACTCTGTATAGCACTAAATCCATCTCTGTCTGCTCCGTGTCAATACAGCCATACTGTTATTGATCATTCTCTGTAGTTCTCTATGATCAATAACCCTCTCTATAATTTGATGAAAAAAGATTTCCATGTTATTTTATTACTGATGAACTTCTTTTACAGATGTGTCTAATCAATCAGAAATACGCACATGAAGCACATATCTTAATCATTAAAATTTCCTCAGCATGGCACAGCACAACATATTTCAATTTTATTGGATTTTACAAATATTTTACAATATTTTATTTTACAAATAAAAAAAACTCGGTTTGATAGTACTTGCTGATAAGCGGCAGTTTTTTAATAATGGACAAAAAAACAAACAAACAAATCCCCATGTAAAATAGTACTGAACCTTATTGCAAATGTAGAAAAAAGAACACTGAATCATAAAAATGTGGCGAAATCAAATAAATATGAATCTATTTATTATACATTTATAATTTTGATCAAATCAACATGCTGTAATAAACAAATATTCGGTGTCACCCAGATGAGAACGGGTTTCCTCCTGAGTCCGGTTTCTCTCCCGGCTTCTTCCTTATTATCTTGCCGCAGTCACAAGCAGCTTTCTCATGTGGGACAAACTTACATTTATAAAGAACAACCTTTTACACTTTATCTGCATTATCTGTGTAAAGCTGTTTGAAAAGTGCTACACAAATAAATATGAATTCATTTCTAAAAGTAATTATACAATTAATAAATGATCAACAATAAAAATGAAAATAGTGCCCCTATGTAAAACAAACAGTACATTGCATCATTCTCTAGAGAACGTTCTCATAATGACAGCGGGACGGAAAAACTATAGGATGTATTTTTCCAGCAGCTAAAGGTGCTGTTTAAATGGCAAAATTATTTTATAATGAATGCTATTGAGGCGACGAGAGATGACGGAAATCTTATAAATACAGCACACAGAATAGAATAGAATATTTGGAGATATATTATATAAAGAGTCCAGCATAAAAATAAAAGATAATAGTAAAAAATGTCAAGTATTAAAACACTTTTAAAAAGTATTTTTTAATGTATGTCACACTGACATCGAGCAACCATCGGTCACAACGTTACATCATTCATTGATGAAAAATGACAAGCAGCAGCTTCGAATTCAGTGAATAAGCAAAATATAACTGCACTTTTTATGGTTTTCAAACAGTGACTGTGAATGATATATTTATTGTACATTTCATTTATAAAGACTTTGTGCTTTAATAATAATATTCTGAAAATGTGAAAATGTTCATTTTCGTTCTAATGTTTTTTTTTTCTGTAATTTATTTTTAACTTCATTAAGTCTGTCTATGTGTATATTCATGCACATTTATTGGGAGATCTGTTACATTTAAGTCTTAACATTTATCGTATACATTTTTTTTTATTTACTCTAATTGTATTTAGCTTTTATTTACCTATTTTTCTTTTTTGATGTAACTTGTGATATTTTCCAAATCCCTGGCTATGGTTGTTTCTAAAAATGATCAATAAAAAAGTTTTAGATGCTACACAGAGATAAACAACAATAGATAACAGCACCATTTGTTTTGAAGCTTAGTGTTAGTGTGATATTGACTTGTTTACATAAAAGGTCCAAAAAATCCCAGTCCTCTTTAGAATCAGGGTTGCCAGGTTTATTGGTTTCATGTATTGGCTGAAAAGAAACCAAAACAGCTTCCCTTCCAAATAGAATCAAATATCATTTAAAAGTATAAAATCATTAACAATTAAAATGGCTTCCATCACACAGTGTTGAAATGCATTATTTACTCTATTCATAAACCACTATAGAAGCTTAATGTCTTATTAATATCGTAAGCAGTGTTGGGGAGTAACTAGTTAAATAACGGAGTTAAATAAAGTAATTAAAAAATAAACAGTAATTAGTTGCAGTTACTGAGAAAAAATGTGTCATTAAATGACAGTTACTTATGAAATATTCATGTACACACACTTTTTGTTATTTTGTTATTTGATATTGTTTTGTTGTTTAAGATTACAGCCATGAACTGCGGTTTCTATCAGCCATGGAATCCACATTCTGTATGTCATGTCAAATAATGACCACAGCAGAATCACATTGTCTTGTAATTAGCACAAAGCCTGACCTTTCACTGCACTCGTTTCCTTACGTTCTGGCATCTAAAGAGCGGAGAGCGGAGATGCAAGTGCAGATATAATATTTATTTAACGTCAAAGATAAAATGCAAGCCAAACACCAACAAAGTGACATCATATCCTCAGCAAGCCTCTGAAGTTCACGACGATCAAAGACAAACACGAGACAATGAAAGATGAAGACACTATATGGACAGCTATAGACAAACGCTTTATTACAAAGATGAAGGCACATCATTGTATAGAATATCAGACCAAACCTGTTCTAGTGCATGTGCACATGTTGGTCCTGTCTACAGTAGATAGAGGTTTGTGTGTGTGTGTGTGTGTGTGTGTGTGTGTGTGTGTGTGTGTGTGTGAGGAGTGTATTCTGACAGCTCATGACCGCTTTCACCTCATGGATTATTTCGGGGGTTTGTAGTTTCCTCTCTGTGGTTCGGATGTTGAAAGCACATGATTATCCGAGCAAACGCGGCCCAAAATGCCATGCTGGCGGATGACATTATGACTAAAGCTTTCTATCAATCAATCCACGCGCCCTACGGTTTAATTACAAATCACTGTTTGATGGGTAATTACAAACGTTGGCTTTGTGAATGGATCTTCTTAGTATTTGGGGAACTTTTTTAAGTGGCAAAATGTGATGACTGAAGGAAAATTCACAGACAGGTGATGAACAGCCAGGACTCAGGTCTCGCTTGTCATTTTGTGATCTGATCACGTGACATGGATGTTAATACCGGACCGAGTCGCTGCATCTTTACCCATTATAGCTTTGTACAAATATCCAAAGACAGTGTTTTTAAATTGACATTTAATGAAGAAACAGGTTTTTTTCTCCTGGGGATGGGAGTGTGCACATACAACTCGTGCAATAATAAATAAAGGAATACATAAAGAACTACACTGTTAATTAATAATATAACCTCTATTTTTGCACACTGAGAGGGGAAAAAACCAGTGCATGTGTTCTGGTAGTTGATTGAATATGCTGCTGCGTGTTCTTTTGCTTATGATAATAACCCCCCCACCCCCCACCCCTAAAAAAAAAGCAAAGAGGACATCTGTCTGAGGTAAATGCTATTATCAGTGTTATTGCTTTGGGCAGCAGAGAGCGGTTGGCAGTAACTATCCAGACAAGGCTGGGAGGAGGGAAGCAGCGCCAACACTGCCATCTTCAGAAGCTAAAAGCTTTAACTTCATACTGGCGGATTGGAAATGAGCGAAGGTGCCTCAGTCTGTGCAAACACCAGGAAAGCAGACAGCAGTTGCCAGGCATCTCGCTCATATGCCATCTCCCTGCGTTTCCTTCAGCTTCCAACATCCCCACCCCATCCCTTCATACCTCCCTCCTTACCCGTCTCCTATATACAGAGAGGCAACAGCTCCCCTCACAGGGCCTGAAGAGTATTTTTATTTCCCCCTCAGCACCTCTTAGATCCAGCTGTGACGGCACAAACGCCGCAAATGACTAAATCTGACCTTTTAGACTAAAAGGTGTTGGCAAAATTTGAAAAAAACTGTTAACAGGTTTCGTCAGAGTCACACTGCAACTTCCGACAATTGAGTACTTCAAGTATCGAATAATCCATTCAAATATATCCACAGTATTATATATACACAATCAATCTGATAAAATACACATTATGGCCAAAACTATGTGGACACTAAACCATCACACCAAATGTGTATGATAATAATAAACAATTTAAAAAATTGCCTTGTTATTATTGATATTATTATTATTAAATAAACCACATAAATGTAAAATAATAATCATTATCATAATAATCATAATAATAATTTAAAAACAATAACAGTTATTAAAGGGGCATGGTGGATTAGTGGTTAACATGTTCACCTCACACCTCCAGGATCGGGGTTTGATTCCCTGTCTCGGCCATGTCTGTGTGGAGTTCGCGGGTTTTTCTCCGGGTTCTCCGGTTTCCCCCCGGTCCAAAAACATGCACGTTATGTTGATTGGCACCTTGGAAATTTGTCCCTAGTGTGTGAATGTGAGTGTGAATGTGTGAGTGTGTGTCCTACGATGGGTTGGCATTCTATCCTGCCTTAATGGTCATATATGCCTGAGATAGGCACAGGTTCCCCGTGACCCCTATCGGATATAGAAGTAGAAGATGAATGAATGAATGAATGAATGAATGAACAACAGTTATTATTGTTGTTATTATTATTATTATTATTATTATTATATACCTCATAATTACAAAATAATAATAATAATAATAATAACAACAACAACAACAACAACAATAATTTATTGTGTATATATAATAAACCATGTACAGCTCCGATAACATCCTACATCTGATCGTTGTGTGTATGAAGGTCTTGCAGGTCTGTAGTTCCTTCCAAAGATGTTGAAAGTGCTTAGTGTAGGACAAGCATATTTTTTGGGTCCTCAGTCTGTTTGGATTGTTCAGGCTTCTTTTAAAAAAGAATTTTCAGAAAGATCACTGCTGTTCAGTATTATGGAAAATGAGGGGTTAATGTGCCTGCAGGCTTTCGTTCCAACCAT
The DNA here is from genome assembly GCA_030449085.1 of Kryptopterus vitreolus. Classification (NCBI taxonomy): domain Eukaryota; kingdom Metazoa; phylum Chordata; class Actinopteri; order Siluriformes; family Siluridae; genus Kryptopterus; species Kryptopterus vitreolus. The sequence continues at coordinate 4,954,508 of JACRUU010000027.1, read as the reverse complement.
GCAGATTCAAATATGTTGCAACTGTTTGTAAAAGAGCCACAAAAAGTGTGTATATGTGCTATATACATCATTTTAATCATTTCATATTTTCTACAACATATTTGTTGGGCTAAGGGTCCGAATTCTGGGGTAAATATTTGTTTAATGCTGAGTGTGTGTGGAATTATTTTTGCCGTGTCTCCATGAGTGTTCTTTTGGTTTATTCTACATTATAATAATCATTTAGCAGAATTGTTTATAAAAGGTGTGAATGAGTGGAGTTCAGCATACACAGTGCAGATTCCCACCTCACCCTCAATGATGCTGGAATAGTATCTGATTTCTGTCCCTAATCCCGACCCCAAATTGATTCCTGAGGTTTAATGAGTGAATGAAGGAACAAGTATTTGCTTGTTTCACTGATTTACATCAGCGATTCTGCGCCGCCTTTGAATTGCTGACAGTGCCAGGGCTGAAAATTGTTTTCGTTCGGGACACACAAGTTCCTAAATTGGTGTGAATAAGTCACAGAGTGGCAAATATGCATTTCATAAGTGCAGCAAATTCATTTAGCAGCCTTTTCTCCATTTCCCCTGGCATCAGTCTGCCAAAACAAAGCGTCTGACAGTTGCGAAGCTCCGTCTCTGCATTTCTCCTCTTCATAACCGCCGACTGTTTAGTATTCCGAGCAGCCTGTGTTCATGATTCAACTGTTTTGCCTTCAATCAAAAAGTGAAATGTGTTCTCTCTGACCCCCTGTTTCAATATCCATTCATAAGGGTCTTGCTCCCTGGCAGTGTGAATATTAGCCACTTATCCCCAAAGCTAGAGGCTAGCAAAACAGGCCAGCGCTATCTCGGGTGCTGTGCGTGACTGCCCTGTGCAATCTGTATAATAGAGCCTCGGCCGCAGCCTCTTCCATCACGCTGCTGGCTTCAGACTGATGGCGACTCTGCAGGATCGTTTTATTGACAGTTACGAGGTCTGGTGGTGAAATCATTCTGCCTAGAGTTCTAAACAGATGCAAACACAATCACGGTTCGGGTATCGTTCTTTATTTCACCGTATGTCGTACGCAGGACCGTGCTTCCATTCAGAATGCCATATCTGTTTAATCCTGATTATTTGTTTTAGCTTTATCTCTGAATATAAATACAGATGCTACTCTACATAAGGGTATGTACATATAAGTCCACCAACCTTTTTGAAACCGATTTCATAGAGTTGTACACAGGGCTACCGGATTTACACACACTTCTTTCATATCTGCTTCCAATTCTTGATAAATGGTGTGATTTCTCTGTTGCTTAGAATCTAATATTTCCGTAATTTTTTGTCTTAAATTTTTTTAATAAATAACTCGGTGTCATCTTTAAAGAATGATCACATGACTGTTCATGTTTATCATGTGACCTGCGAAAAAACATTTCCATTACAGGTTTGCAAATTATTCCTTTTTCGCATCGTCTAACAAAAAACACCATGCGAGCGTACATGTGTGTTTTTGCAAATTCGACATTTTTCTATTAGGTGAATTTTCAATTTGCTATTTAAATTTGCACATTTTGAAGAGTAATGGAAACGCACTTACTGATGAGTTGTGTAATTCTAATATGTAGACAAATTATAACATTTCCAGTAACGGCCTTTGAATGTGCAGTGCTAAAACCTCTGGCTCGGATCGCTTGTGTTTTGTAATTTGGAGGTGCGGTTTGTCAAATAGCAAGTTAAGGAAAATGCTTAAGAAATCTCAGCTGAAAAACATTACTTTTTCCTCAAACATCAGGGAAGCAGGCAGCGAGTGAAGAAAGACAACAGTAGAAATCAGGAGAATTTGAATGGGGATGGAGAGAGAGAGAACTCAGTTCTAGTTGGAGAACTCAGCACGACCTGGGAGTACATTCTCGCTCATGTTCAGAAGGAAAACTTTAAGATCTCTCTCCAGTTCACCACCCACTCCTCCATTGTATCTTTCAAGTTGTTCTCTCCTGATTTTTTCCAAGCACAAAAAGCAGCGTGATTACAGACTTTGTTTTTGTTTCCCTTTTCTTTTCCCTTTTTGATTTCATTAAAGGTCATCAAAAAAAGGATATATTTAGATCAGATATCGACTCCTCTCAGCTCCATCCCTTGCCCTCTCACAAAGCCCCGCCCTTTGCAGGAAAAACATGGGATCCAAGTCAAATGAGAAACTACAACTAACAGGTTTCTGAACTCGTCTAAGTTACAGTCCCTTTTTGTTTATCCCCTTAAATCCTATAAAATGAAAAAGTGAGTTATTCGCTACTTTCAGATGTTAAGTGTCAAAAAGAGGATCACCAAAAAATAGAAAAATGATACACACTGTACCTGTTTCTCAGCCGCAACAACTGAATCGTACACAAGCTGAATAATAAACACTTACATTCTCCTCTTTTTGTAAATCCCTGTAGTGGGACGTTGGGACCTAAACGCAAATAAGATCTGGCCAAGATCTGATGGGGGAACGTTTTATTATATATATATATATATATATATATATATATATATATATATATATATATATATATATATATATATATATATATATATATAATGCTAAAAGATAAAGCAAAAACTATTGTGTATCCAATGCAAAAAAGTAGAAAAAATAAAATAATATGATACACAGACAGAAGGTCGACGCCAGGGCTCTGTGCACAGTTTGATGAAAAATATCAGGTGCCAAAGACACTGGCGTCAAATATTCTCACTTTCTATTTTATTTATATTCAAAATGGAAGCAAGTGAAATTATAAAAAAACAGACTATAGCAGTAAAGAGCAGTCAGAGTGAAATTAAAACTACTTATTCGGTTGTTGTGGACAGGAGCCGGAAAATACTTAAATACTTTAGAGCGGATCAAATAATGTAAAAGACAAAAACATAGATTGCAAGAGCAGGCCACTTTTGCAGGAGTGGGATGGAAAAAACTCTACGTTGGCGTACCAAGGCGGGGTTAACAAGTCCTTCATCAGGGACAGGAAGGCATTCAATACTGTCCTAAAACTCGATGAGAATCCCTGACTTAGCTTTTAATATATATAGTCCAAGAATTTGTATTCAATTATTCCCAATAATCTATTCTCTTGTTCCCTGCTTCAAGGAGGGTGAACTGTTCAATCAGATTTCAGTCCTCACATCACATGTTCCCAGGGTAAAATGTATCCGATGTACGGCGTTCACATTTGCGGCATTTGTAGCATAAACTCCAGATCGCTTATAACCATTGCTTTAACCGATGGGACGGTATTTCCAAGACCACCTAGAAAGCATCAAATCATGTGGACATTTTCACCTTCTTTGATTGCACGGTTAGTGAGTGCACGAGTCTGAGCTCTTATCAAACTGCAAAAATATATTCATTTGAATTTAATAACTGTTCTTTTTTACTCCACAATCACTGACAGAAGAGAAAAAAAATGATTTGGTCGCATTTACAAGGATCTCTTTTTTTTATGAAAAACTGGATATCATGAGCTTTTTCATGAACCGTTTATACTTTTGCTTCCTGTAGAATTTGAACAAGGCAAACACAATTTTCCTTCATTTGAAATGAGCTGTGTGCTGCAGTGAAAGGAGGTGTTTTGAATTGTGAGCATTGGGTTTCTTGTATTAATAATAAGTGCGTTTCCATTCCCTTTGAAAATGCGCAAATTTAAATAGCGAATTGAAAATCCGCCTGATGGAAACGAGTCAAATTCGCAAAAATGCAAAAAAGTTTTTAGGCTCACATGAGGTGTTTTTTTAGATGATGCGAAAAAGGAATAATTTGCAAAGCTGCAATGGAAACGTTTTTTTGCAGGTCACATGATATACCTTGCCTTGGGCATGATGCTGCGTGAAATCGCGCACTATTACCTCCTAGAACAAGCGCCTACGTGGCCACGCCCAAGTACAGGGGGATCGCCTCGCCATGCTTGTATAACGAGCCTACGTCTCTAATTAAAAACAAAAGTGGCTAATGCATTGGCTGCAATATAAGTAAACCTGCTGATATCTGTCGCCATTTTTTTTAATGACTTGATTTAATGATCGCAAGAGGACGAGTTTTAGTCATGTGATATGGTTAATGGAAACATTTTGCAATAGTTTTTATTGACATTTTGAAAATATTGCAAAAGTTTTGCGCAAATTTGTAATGGAAACGCGCCAAGTGACATTCATTCTCACTGTATCTGATTCCTGTCAGTGATGCAGTGCTCTGTTATACTGCATTCCTCTCTAATGATGATGCTTTTGCAATAAAGATGGATTTAAGATGTGGAAGGATTCAGACATGACTAAATACGGAACAAAATACCTTAATCTCACTGTAGATCTGTTTCTAAATAACAAAAACATATTACATGTATTTAATGAAAACATGTTCAATACATGGAAGTGTTATAAAGAGTCAGAGCTCTATAGCAGGAGATCTTCCACCATACCCAAGTCATGGACAGCACATCTTCAGAAGACAGGTCATGCAGCACCTTCCAAACACATCTGATATATTTGTGTGTAATTTTGTGGTAATAGTTTGGGGAAAATCTGACCAGAATAGCTTTCAAATCTACTAGATTCCCAGTTCTTTTGTCCCATATAATGTTTGTCAGAATTAGGACATAAACTCCATTACCATCAGCCCCTGGTGCATCACATGTTCTTAATCGCTTACATCTGTTCTTTGTCACCTTAAATTAGGAAAGTGAAATCTCACCTTTCACCTCACAGCTTGTCTGACATTTGACCTCCGCGTTTGTGTTCTGTGGTCTCTTTATACGTGCCTTACTCGATTAGCAGGATTAACTGTTGATGATGCGGGTTTGTCGCTTCTTCGAAGCATATAATTGCATTGTTGTCATAGCAACAGGTCTGTAAGCCGCTCAGGCTTATTCATGTAAACAGGATTAGATTTGAGATGTGTAAGAGAAGGTGATGCAGGAGAACGTCGCAGCCGTGTGCTGTCTATTATATCAAGAACAGAGGCTTTCTAGATTCAGTGTGGGATTCACTCATTGCTGATGGCTCACATAAAGCTTCATGAGGTCACTGTGAAGGTTCAAATCCACCGTGAAGATGGATTTGGGCTGTTATTAGTGTTCGCTACAACAGAACAAGAACATGAAGTTTTAAGTGTCCATTAGTGAAGAACGATGGAAGTTGTGTTCTCACAACATCCTGACTTCAATACGATACCAAGATATCCCAATACCAATCAATTATATGGCAAAATTGGAAATTATATTACCAAGAAATCAATTATATGGCAAAAAAACAGAAATTGAATAATGGATCTTTGTTTTTATTTAACAAAAAAAAAGTAAGTAAAAAAAAGTAAGTAAAAAAAAAGCTGTGGTTCAAAAGTAATTGAACATCCTTGGCATGCTGTTACTCTAAAAATCATTCATTTGCAAGATATAACACTAGCTAACAGTCATATCAGCTGAGTTGAGTGTGTAATGAATTGTAACAATTGTAATACAATTGAAGACAAATACTTTTAACCCAGTCAGTGCGTGTATCTCTGCTTTAACTCAAATACATTTCTTTGTGTACTTCATCCATTACTGCTCTATTAGGACAGAAGAAGGAACAGGAAAGCTCAGGCATGTGCAGATGTCCGGGCAGCATGAAGAACACCCATCCCTCTCCTTCTCTCTTTATATTTCTGTTCCCTCAATTCCTTTTTTCCAGTTAATTTGATCCGGCCCTTAAAGCTATCTGACTCCTGTAATGAGAGATCATCGGGCCTTTGATTGCACTGACAGTGAGCCACCACCGCTGTGGGCCATCTGGAACATTATGCATGCACACACTCTCACAAACCCACACACACACACACACACACATGTATGCATGCACACACTTCACCTTCTAGTGATGACTTGAGAGCAACGTTTAAGGACAGTTTAGCAGGCTGCAGCAGCTGGCTGAATGCGTCCAGAACATGCGTTCTTTTTGACAGTTGGGAGGCGTCTCGGGCACCGAGAAGGTCATTACAACAAGAATGTGCATGCTAAGTGCACGCTTGATAGACCAAAACAGCTGGGAGGAACAGATCGTGAAAAGCGAAGATAAAGGAAAGAGCTGGTTTTCAGGGATTTAAGAGAGAAAATGTATAAAATGTTTGTTTCACCAGGCTACATTCCCTCTTCTGGGCTGCTTCATGTTAATGGAGATCAGTCAGTGGAGCGTTGCACTGAGCTTGCCTAGGGACAGCTGGAGCACTGGGGCAATATATTACACTCACACTCACACTCACACACACACACATACACACACTGTCGGGTTTAGTGTAAACACAATTTCTCTTACGTTTGTGAGCTGAGACAGCCATCACTGATGTCACAGGTGAAATAGTGTCAGGGTAAGGAGCATCCGTGATGATGGCAGGTTTACTGTGACCTGGGAAGATAAATCATAAGGCCCTTCAGCACATTTTGGTAAAAAAAATCTCCATACTTCCCTTGCCATCAGTATTATACGCATGCAATGCGGTCCTGTCTGAAAGTCGTACAGTGTTGCCTTTTGTCTCTGTGACCCATGCTCTCACTGTCCTCTCCGTCCCAGCAACATTCCGAGCTTCTCCGTTTACCGCTTCATCCCGCGCATTTCCCATGCTCCGCGACAAGGGAATTAGTCTGGGAATAAGATAAACCAGCATCACATTATGACGCACCACTTATAAAGCACAAAGAATTTAATTAGCATCATTGCATTTCACTCTCTACATCCTGGTTTATAGACATTTCACATGATGAGAGAATGCACATTTGTCTGAACACAAAGCCAAAATATTCTAATCTACGACAACAATAACGACAACAGACTGACAGATACATTATTGATCCCAATCCGAAATGCAAAATGTAAAAAATAATACAAAAAAATGTGCTCCTGGTGAACCTATTGAACTGGTGTTAATGGAAACTCTGGTCACACACTTATTAAAAAACGGCATTCTGTTAGCCATTAAGTTTAACTGGAATTTTCTGAAGTTTTTGGACAATTCAAGTTCGATTCGGTGTTAAAACTGCAATTGTTGAACATTTATTGAGAATGTGATTGTGATGTTGTGATACAGAAATTATTTGGATCATGTTTATACCAGAAGATAAGACCTTGCTACATCATTACAATAGTTAAATTATTTTCAACCTTCTTACAGCATGTTGTCCAAAAGCACACCACTGCTTTATTCTTCTTGTAGATTTTCTTGTAGAAAAAATAACGCTCCCCTACAGTGAAGGAACCCTCTCAGCACTGCAACACACTCCCTCCGTCCTCTCCCACTGCACCACTCGTCCCACCATCTATTGGGGTACATGGTTCAAAACTAAATCATCATGTCAGTCGTTCAGCATAATTCTGTCTTCCAAAATGGAAATGCAATTGTTGCGTGACTCATCCGAAAATGCCTCAAACAATATAATCCACAAGAGGGCGATATTCTCAAAACTACCCTCTTAGGGGCTGTGTGGAATATGTAAAGAAATTTGCTTTATGCTCGTCAAACGTAACTTACAGAGGGTTAAAGTCCTGGTTCAACGGACCCAATTGTGGCCACTTGGTGATATCAGGGCCTGATGTCATGAGCAGTAACCCAACACCGGAACTGCTGACATTAATTAATACTTAAAAGTGTGCTACAGTAGAATCAAAAAAGAAATTTTATTTTATTGACAGTGAAAAAGACACAAAAACTAAACACAAAGTATGTGAATGAAGAGCGTAACCCGAGCATGAACAACAACGGCTGTGATGTGATGGCAATTAGACTCATATTAACTCCATTCTAAGTGTAAGGAATCATGTGACCTAAAAGATAGCAGTATGGTGAGAAATGCAGTCAACAAACAGTCTGTGGAACCATGATACATGTGCACTGTTTGGAATGTTACTTTGGAAATGTAATAGTTGTAACTCTATTCAAAATGTAATAAATAGTGTAACTTTTCAATTACTTTATAAAAGTGACTATATTTGATTACTTTCATTTGTCCACCAGGTCCACATAGCGCCTTTACAGTAATTAGCATTCTAAGGCAAAACAATTCAAACCCTCTGAAAAAGTAGATTATATATATATATTTTATTTCTTTAATTGAGCTACATCACAATCTAATAATGGGGGGGGGCAATTTTTTGTCTTTTTGTTTTTTGGTTCTTTGGGATTTGTAATCTTTTGTAAAAGATTACCCCCAGACATTTTTTTCTCAGCAACTGTAACAAATTATTGTTACTTTTAATTTATTTATCACTTGTTCTTTTGTTTATTGTGTATATTGAGTGTTGCTATGAAGCGATGCTACATCTAGAAAAGGACCTGATGTTTGAAAAAAAATGAAAATTTGTTTAGAATGAAAAATATGCATATATTCTGGTGCATATATTCTGTTTGTTTCTCTGAATCTATGTAATTGTTCAAATACTCTGGGCAGCATTACTCTGCATTTTCTGTTTATTCAGAGTGGGAGTAAACACACACACACACACACACACACACACACACACACACACACACACACACACACACACACACTAATCCAACATGTCGATTTTTCCTACATACTTTCTTTGCTCACTGGATCAGGTTGTAATACCTGCAGAGGGATTGTGATCACTCTCCCTCTCCACTTTACAGGCAGAAGGCCTTCATGTCCGAAATGCAGTATTTTTCCACAAAGGAGACGTAGCGAGAGAGAGAGAGAGAGAGAGGTAGAGAGAGAGAGAAAAGGGAGAAAGAGAAGAGGGGATCATTCTTTGCTCGGTATAAAAGAGGATTAGGATTTATTCAAGGTGTCTGAGACTCTGGAGAGGAAGCAGAGATTAACCACTTCAAAATGTGAAGAATAAAGCAAATAAAGACCTTTTTTCACTTGAGCCCTTTTGGGATTCACTATCAAACTTTTTGATAGGTATTACCAAGATTTTCATGTAACCATTTTAACCTTGATAAAGCAGAATCCTGGAGTATCAAATGACCGGGAATTCCTGAGAAACCAAACATTACTGAGTCCTGGTGAATGAAAGCGGTGAACGTCAGCTGTATGCACCGAGAAAAACGTTGCATCTGGGCTTCTCAGGATGTTGAAATTAACATTGCAGATGAAGTGATGTCTCTGCTCGCATGGATAAACCAGCTGCAGCCACAAATGCTGCCTCCAACTCCGAGTCAGCACTCTGAGATAGCAGTGGAAAGCGTTCATACGCACATGGTGTGTGAACAAGCCAAGAAAAGTAGAGCCTGTGTGAGCCTACAGCCAAAATCCATGCGGATCGCTTTAACAGTGTATAAGGTTATGTAGAATCTACTGCAGTTTCTCATTCAGTTTTGAAAATTTCATGCTTACATGCATCTGAAAATTGTTCGCATTTAATCACACCGAGGTGATTATTAACCCATGGGACTTTATATCTGAAGTTCCAATCCCAACCACACCAAGCTGAGTAAGTCCCTTAACCCTATAGCTTCCCAGGTGTGTAAATGTAAGCAATGGAATGTAATTTGCTATAAATAATGCACCATGAATGAACATTTTGGTTTGAAAAAACTGATCTAGACATGTTCCAGCATCACAATGTCCGAGTGCACAGCTCCATGAAGATACAATTCACATGGTTTGGAAGACTGCTATCAAAATCCACCCTTTTTGATCGCCTTTGGGATGATTGTGGATGCTGAAAGCCCACAAGGCCTCCTGCCTTTCATCTCTACTTTACTGTCACCCTTGTGTCTGAAGATGTTGAAGGAATGTAATTTTTACATTGTTGTTTTATTTTTCTTCTGTACTGTAAACTTATACATACAAGTTATATATCTTTAGGAGACAAATGAATTTACAGCATAAATTACATGATGATGTAAAAACGGGGTGTTGGCTGGGGGTGCGAGCTCCCAAAGCTTCTTTGCATAACACGAAGGGCCAAGGCTTCACTCAATCTCCTGCTGTGTGAATGAACCTTTGCTCGTGATGTTATCAAAGATCTAAGCTTTGGCGTGAACCTTTTGGTATCCCTATGGTAATGAAGGGGTCTGAGGGAGGGAGTGATCTGGCCCAGAACAGCTATTTCCCCTGTATGCTTTGTTTTCACTTATCACCCAAGTGCTTTGTTCTCCTTGGAGGGGGATGCCTCCAACATGTGTATAAGAACTACAGTACTAAGAGCCTAAAACAGACTTGATGACTGCAGCGCCGAAGCAGTACGCTCTGACGTGTGGGCTCTTCCGCAATAAAGACTACTGCTGAAAAGATATCCAAGTCTCCTGGTCTTCTCTGGGGAAAAAAAAGTTAACTACAATGTCCACAAGAGAACTTCTCAGAAACATAGTGTAAGTTATTATAATCATTGACCAGCATCTGTTTTCCTTTATAACTTCCAGGTCTGCTATCAGAATCTTCAAGAAGATTTCCTCTTGGATATCAGAATTATGATTCTTTGCAGATGTCTGAGAGCTAAATTTGTTGCTCTGTTTACTCTTTATCATTCCATATTCATGTTGGGACCCCATTAGCCTGGTGGGTATCTCTCGGCTGATCTCTAACACATCTTTGAGAGATATGTATCTGTAGGCATCTCTGTCTCTGATAACCAGCACCATAATTATACTGCTGTATTTTGGAGATAGGCTTTAATGTGTCCTGTGTACGGAGTACACTATATCACACTATCCCAGTGAGCTACAGTACATTTATCACTAGCGCTGGTGGGAAGTGTGGGTGGTACCATATATCAAAGAAACCACTCACACCAGATGTATGGATTTGATAAGAGCGCATTGTGCGATATAAAAAAAAAAAAAAGATTGCTGCCGTAGAATTAAAATATTAATAAAAGACCAAACATATTTTTTGTGTTTGTTCCAGCATGAAATGCACAAAGCAAGCATGATAAAATAATACAATAATTTATTCATATAAAATGCACATAAGTGTGCTACTCCACAAAAATGTAGTTTGCACAGCACAGAGCAACACACTAACAGATACCTGTAAAATACAAAAAGGTCATGATGTAAGTATATTTTCTGTAAGTATAGAGTATAAAAATAAAATATAAATCAATCCGAGGACACAACACGACGTGTCAGATATTACCTTTGCTGTTTTGCTACTCAAATTATGTAAAAATAGTTTCCTTGGAGCTGAACAATATAGAAGTAGGGAAAAACTGCTAAATGAATACAAACAAGATCTGAGAAGACAAAATTGATTATAGGTTGATCATATTATCGTCTTACAATATTTTGTCTATCTTAATAAGCATCAAAACAGCCAATATGCCACACCCACCAATGCCCAGCTTACAGCCCTAAAGTACAGACATATCATTTTTTCAGTGAAATGGTGTTTTTATTATTCAGGTTGATGGCTGACGGCACGCGGCTGTAAAAGGATGATGGCACACAGAGAGAGGATGCAATTTTTAGCTTTAGACATGGAGTATTTTACTTGAAAGTATCCTTCAACACCAAGTTTTTTATTTGGAGTTCCAAAATGTTTTTGTTGCATGCAGGAATGTAGTTTTATTTTCTCTGCAGTCGTTCATTGATTTCATAAATGCAACGCATTATAGTTTAATTTATACACAAACATAAAGGCAAAAAAAACTTTATATACAGTGTTATTTTAGTTTAAATGTCAAAAAGGTTTTGTGGCACCCAGTGTTTTCTTTACTGTAGAAAATGTGTCCTAATGGTTCTTTGAGTGGTAAAGGTCCCGACCACTGTTCTAGGAAGTAGGTTTAAGTCCATTTCCTGCAGATATGGCATTTTCATTACATGATGATTTCCTCTTCCAGCTCGGACCTGTGAATCGTTTACAATTTGCATTCTTAGTCATGCAGTCCAAATGATCACCCTCAATTATTTTTTGCACTTTTTGTAGTCCATCACAAACACAAAAACCTGGTCTATAATTGTCAGCCAATTAAACCCCAAAATATCAGGTAGAGATGCTGTTTGTTTCTGTGAAATCTTTATATCAAAGCGTTCCACCTGCTCATTTATAGTAAGATGCCTCGATCTTTCTAAGGGGCAGTTTACAATCACAAGAGAATAAATCCTTTAGTCTTCTCAATAGCAAATCCGAGGGGGAAAAAAGTCAAGCTGTGTAGTTTGAGTCACTGAGTGAAACTCCTTTGTCAGGATGGTAATGCGATAGACGGATGTTCTGAGCGTCTGGTTGCGTGAACTCCATTCATGCACTGAGAAATCAACCTTGACAACAGATTCTGCTTTTGTTACATTGAATGTTCTTTAATCGATGATTGTGTGGACTCTCAAATTTTCCATCCATGCTTATCCATTCATTCTATTTTATCTAGAGTATCTTAAATTTATCTCAGTAATACAAGACGAGGTATGGTTAAGAGCCTCGCTAAGTGTGTTGTGGCTGGGATTTAAACTCATCACCTTCTGAGCCGTTACCTTAAAAATTCTAATTTTATTTGTTACATACACAGTCATACACAGTACGATATGCAGTGAAATGCTTAGGCAACTGCCCTGACCTTAAAACAAGACTATTTAAAGGAATGCTATAAAATAAAACTATAAAGAAAAATATAAAGACGTTACTAAGTGAGAATATATAGAAAAGAGAAATCTAGCTGTACAATGAGGGAATGGAATGTCCAGGTTTGTGCAAAAATGTATATCTTGATATTTTCCAAATGTTGGATATGTATTTCTCGATATGTTTGCTATAAATTACAAAAGAGCATGATTTTCCCCTTTTAGACCCCTTTTAGAAAATAGTTCATCATAACCCTTCCATACCTCTTATGACACCTGTATTGCTTGTTTGTCTCCTTTTTGCTAACGTCTCTTGCATAGTAATATGCAACGGAACATAATATTCTTTTTGTAAAGTAATGCTACTTTATTGCTAATGCTCTATATATAGCCCAGGCCTGGTCTCTAATGCTAGCAAAATGAAGGATAGAACTATATGTCTTCTTGGCTGGGTGACTCATCATCACTTCAGGTGAACTCATATCTAATCCTTACCAATCTGTTCTCTCTTCCTGTCAAAGCTTACATGAGGTCCTGATGCTGGAGCTGGTGTTGGCGTCTGATCCTGACACTGAGTCTCCTGGGAGATCTTCCACAACCCACCGTGAGTCATCCTGATTCTCTACCTCTGCATTTGTGACTCACCTTCTGCAGCTCTGAATAGTCCCGCATGGATATACACCTAAAGATGTTCTCTACACTTTTGCAACATCCACGACTGGGTTGTTGCGCTCATAAAGACGAGCAATAGCGAGCACTCTTGTTTACAAAAATGCTCACACAGAACATAAACACATGGAGTTTTTTTCCTCGTCATGATGTCGGGTCTCGCAATTCACACAATATACAGTACTGTCGTAGTGATTCTGATCTTAGGTAGGTGGGCTGCAAATACAACAACCCTCATGTAGTCAATAGTATTTAAACACAAGACGGGTCATTGTCACACAGTACATATATAGATCTCAGTCTGCATCATACAGGGATCCAGGTGGCATCTGGCCGTAGAGCCGGAGTTGCATAGAACTAGCACGACTTAATCTTAACACCTGTCCAGCTATACTGACAGTTGTTCTGATCCAAACCACAATAGTGCAAGCACACAAAACAGATCCATTGATATTAATAGAAACATAACATATTTCACTAGTTATATTAAGATAATTAGAACTATGATGTTGTGTGAATCATATTATTACTATCAACAGTAACTCCGCTAATTGCTCTCCCCTGCTTCTCTTTTCCCTCATCCTGAGGCTTCCTTGGGAATTCTCTCCAGCTCCAGTTGTGTTCCACCCCATGGAGTGAGTAAACGCTGGAATAAACAAGACACCACTCCATCGTGAACCATCTAGTGATGTACCGGACATCTGCAAACATCCCGATTCATCTAGTCAAGTAGCACCTCTGGATCCCATTTTCATGCAGAATTTGATATTGCACTGCTTTAGATTCCATATCGTCTGTAAAAGAACTGCAGAAGGACATCCTTCACACTACACAACACATTACACACTCTGCTGTTCTGCATCACTCACAATCACACTGTTAATAACACACAGATGAGGATGAGGTTCCCCTTTTGAGTTCGGTTCCTCTCAAGGTTTCTTCCTCATTCCACTAAGGGAGTTTTTCCTTTTTGTCAGGGACAAATACACATAAATCATTCATATTAAATATGCTGTAATCATCCCATTCTGTACAGCTGTTTTGAGGCAATGCATATTATGAAAAGCACTGTATAAATAAAATTGAATTGATTTGAATTGAATGGTTGTAAACGCCTCATTGTCTGTATATTTTCATGGTCTGTTTAGAACAAACATATATTTTGCAGTTCAAATCAAAAAGTAGTTCGCAGATGTGTTTTCATTATATTGCCAGGTGAACAGTTATACATGAAATTCAGCTTAAATTTAATAATCAGGTGAACAATTAGCAATTGCCTTCAATGTACCATTAACACTCTACTGCACAGGGTCGTCCTCAGTCAATAAAAACATTTCTTAATCCCTAAATCTAGTGGGTGTCTCTTTTAATTTTTGCAATCAACTAAAATAGTCAAACATATCCAAGAACAATCCAGTAAGGTCTGGCAGTCACTATTCAGCATCATTTGAGGGCAAAACTTCCTTTTCTGACACATGGTCACAGGGGTACATGGCGTGAGGACAAGATAAGATTATTTACTTTGGTAAAATTATTTACATTGAAATAACTTGTGGTAATTATGTACATGGTACATTGAAATAACTTGTAAGATTATTTACTTTGGTAAACGTATGATTTCATTACATAAATGAACTTGTGTTGACTTTGTGTTGACGATTTTGTAACACTTTAACTTTGGTTTGATCTGTGATGTCAGGATCTGTATGTCATAGATTTCTCTGTGATTCTGTACCATTGTTGCAGAACATTTCTCCTGTCAAAACAAAAACATATTTTTGGCGGGGATGGTCGAAAAAAAAACTTTTAATCAATAAAATATTCCAAAATTAACCAAAAAGCGATTTGGATATATTTGTTTAATCAACCAGCAAAATGTGTTTGTGTTTTTTTCTTTATATTTCATCTTTAATGTTTTTACCCATTTACCCATGTTACCCATGTTTTTTTTTTAACAACAATTATTTATTTTTTATTTAATTATTTAATTATTTTTATCAGTTATCAAGGACCACCAGCAGATCCCCAGGGGTTAAAGAGCCACGGTGTGCAGAGACTGGAGCAGAAGATTTCCTGATCTCCTATAAAGCTCTAACCTCTTTGAACATCTTCAGGATGAATTGGAATGCTGATGCACACCTTAAATAAGGTTTGTGTGACACGATGCACTCAAGTGCCAAATGTATCCTTATTATTCATTCATTCATTCATTCATTTTCTACCGCTATATCCGATCTTCCTTCAGGTCACGGGGAGTCTGTGCCTATCTCAGGCGTCTTTGGGCATTAAGGCAGGATACACCCTGGATGGAATGTTAACCCATCGCAGGGCGCACACACACACACTCACTCACAATCACACACACATTCATACACTAGGGACAATTTTCCAAGGTGCCAATCAAACTACCGTACATGTTTTTGGACCGGGGGAACCGGAGATCCCGGAGAAAAACTGTGTATGTGTATACATGACTGTGTATGTGACAAATAAAATTTGAATTTGAATTTGAAAAACCCCTGAGGCACGGGGAGAACATGCAAACTCCACACACACATGGCCGAGACACGAATCGAACCCGGACCCTGGCGGTGTGAGGCGAATGTGCTAACAACTAAACCACAGTGCCCCCTTATCCTTATTATAATAACATGAAATAAATGGCTTAAGGACCTTATGCTTAAATGGCTCAGGGGTTGCATTTAATGATGTAACTGTAATGAATGAAGATTTAGTGTTGAGGATGAAGACGGTGGTCGCTTTTGAATCTGGTTCATCTCAAAGTTTCTTTTTGATGTAAGGAGTTTGTTTTTCCTTCACTACAGTCAACACTGAGTCACTCATAAGAATAAACATAATCATCTGTTCCAATGATAAGGAACCGAATTATACATCATTTTGTCCATTGTTTAAAGTGCTAGAGAAAGTAAAAAAGGAAATAATATAAAGCCACACCTCAAGAGCAAAAAACATTTTAGGGTCCTGGTCAAATGTCAGGTGTAGATTTACTTACATATGAATATACAGGAGCTCAAAGCCCACATTCTGACTTCATCTCCTTTTTTTGGCAATCCATCAGTCAGTTTGTCAAATTGTTGTTAGTGAAATATATCACAAAAAAATAAGCATTTAAACTTCATTTGATAGTAGATTAAATGAATTTCAAGTTGAACAGTAATAAAGAAAATGTTATTGGTTACTTTATTGCTTTTTCACATATCTGTATTTAACTAAAAATATTTCCTTTTTAATCTCAGTCAACTATCTTTTTTCACACAACCGTATTTTCGAAAATAAATATTTTTTTTTATTATTTATGACTATATAAAGGAGTAACTGGATAAACCTGCAGTAAACTACTAATAGGAGTAGGTGGCGCTCTGTTTTGATCTCTGTTTGATCAACACAAAGCCAATCAATGTCTAAAGCGCTAATCCTGCTCACTGATGAAGATTGTTAGTTTATATAATAGAAATCAAGAGTGTCATGTTCAGGTGTCCACAAACTTTCGGCTGGGCAGTATAACGTATGTTTCAGGCATGAAAATTCATTTTGTTTAATAATAGTGCATTTAAATCATTGCAATTTATAGTTATCAGAAAAAAAAAGTTGGCTCTCCAGATGCATATTAGGTTTTTTGGGGGGTAAGTTTTTTCCCCTTTATTTTTTCATTCATTCATGAGATTTTGATCCGCAAAATCTGTGAAACACCTTGTAAGGAAATTTAATTCAGTCGCTTTCCATTTCTCGCGTTCTCGTTGTGATGTATGTGTAACATTATCCTTTTTCATTATACAAAACTGGCCATATGGAATCCACAAACGTGTTCGGTCTGCAGGACGGCCGTACGACGCTTACTGCCACTGTCAAAAAGGAATTGATGACAATGAGCCTTTGTAAGCATCTGGAAGCCGTTATGGATTCTTTTTTTCCCTGGAGGACTGAAAAAAGTCTGGGAGAAAAGCCTTAAGGGAAACACACACACACACACACACACACACACACACACAGAAAAAAACTCTAGTTAATCAGGTAGGGGTATGATGGCATCAAAAACAATAAGATCAGCCATAGAATCTGTTGTAGCTCTTGATGTCATGTTTGGGTTAGTTTGGAACCGAGAATGAACCGAGAATTTGGTGAAGAATTCGGCTTCCCGTGGAAAACTAGGATATAAAAGGCAGCTCGGTCATTATGAGTAAGCAGTTACGAATACAGAAAAAGGCGGTGGAAAGGATGGCGAGTCGTCTGCATTCAAGTTATTTATAGCAGGTTATTTATTGCGCACACGTCAAATTAGTAAAGGGGTTCCATTTTTTTTAACAGTGACCAGGTTGTGTAATTTGAGAGAACAACGAGCATATGGTGGGTAGCATGGATAGATCTATATATTATATATATATATATATATATATATATATATATCTATATATATATATATATATATATATATGTGTGTGTGTAGGTGTATGTGTGTGTATGTGTGTGTGTGTGTGTGGATGTGTGTGTGTGTGTGTGTGTGTGCATGTGTCTGGTGTTTAATAATAATATTGTTTACTAATAATGTGATAATAAAAATTCTTCGAGACTGCGGAGGAAGGAAAGGATTTTACGCTGTTGAAAAGCACCAGTTGCATCGAAATTGATCCCTTTTTTTTTTTTTAACCTCCACCTGCTTTCAGCGTTTGCTTCGTAACATCAGGGACAATAAAACCGAATTTGCTGTGACAGCTTGAAGTTCTAATCTAATAAAAAGAAAGAAGACTGGAACAAAGTTTGCTTCTCTCATCTGTCTTCACAAATCTGACCTGACAGACATGTTTGTACTCTGAAGAGAGAGAGAGAATGCTAAAGTTAATGAAGAAAAAAAGAGATAAAGTTTAATAGTTTACTGTCTGATACATACTGGACTTGGGTTGTATAGTGTGTGTGTGTGTGTGTGTGTGTGTGTGTGTGTGTGTGTGTGTGTTCTCTTTTTTTTCTTGAACTAAGAGGTAGGAGGTGGATACTCTGAGCATTTTAGGGAGTATAGGGTGTCCCTTTCAGGTCTGCTTGTTCCGCCCCCTCCATGAGAACATCCTGCACAGACCTCCGGGTCCCTAAACGTATCCCGTGCTGTGAATGGAGAAGTAGACGAGAAGTCAGTCTGCAGAACATACCAGCAACATGAGAGCGCCGCGTTTCGTCTTGTGCGCCGTCCTGACTCTGCTGTCTCTTCCTCAGACGAGCCATGGAGGTAAGGCAGCCCAAGTTACCAAGAAACAATCTCTAATTAAAGCCACATGGAGTTTTTCTGTCCGAAATCCTGTAAAGGAACTCTTTTCCATTACATCTGCATGTGCTATTTATTTATTAACGTCTAATCTCACATGAGTTACAGAATGAATGGACTGCAGGCAGCAGTGTATGAGTGTGTGTGTCATTGCTATATAAAGTGATGTGTGTATGTGTATATATAGATATATATATATGTGTATATTTGAGGAGAGTCTTAAAATAAAGCCAAGCAAATGAGAATGAAAAGAATAATGAGAGAGGTTTGAAGTGAGGGGGATTGGAGTGTATGACGGTATGCAAATATGGCAGTTAAAGGTGAAATGAAGGTGTCAGGAGGTGCTCATATATCCCAGTGCTCATTTGCACGGGTGGGGGGTGGGGGTGTACTGTGCTGTCGTGGTGTGTGCTATTCATCTCTCACTCTATTAAGTGTGAGGGTTTTTTTTTTTCTTTAATGGTGGGTTCGGGTTTGGGGGGGTTGAATTAGGGACGGAGGAATGGAGGGGGAGCAGAGGAGGGTAGGGGGAAGGTTGATGTATGAATCAGCTGCAGACATCCGGAAAGTTCTTTAGGGTGGGAACTCCATCGTAGCCAAGACTTGTGGCTTTGCAGAAGGCCAGGCGGAATGAAGAGAGCCTTTGAGAGCTGCCAGAGCAGCACAGATCTCTACTCATGAGCAGCTCTGCGATGTTTTCACAAGCTGCATTTCAATTCTAAGCAAGGGCGTGGCGCCGAACTTCATCCAGTCGGATGGTTAGTTGGAAGTGGAAATGTGTAGAGGAGTTTTAGAGATGTTTAGGTTTTGCATGGAATTGCATCATATGGTTGCAACTAAAAATCTTTCAGCGATAATTGGTGTTTGTGTACTGTGTGTGCGTTTGTGTGTGCGTTTGTGTGTGTGTGTGTGGGGCTTCGTTCATGAACCCCTGAGCTGTCTCGGGACTGCATAAAACACCTGGAATGCTTCGACATGACCTCACATCCACGTAAATTGTTTCAATCCCATTTAAAAAGTGCAGGAATGAGACACAGATTCGTCTCAGGCAGGGGATTAGATCAAACCCGAGAACACTATGGGTGTGGCTATCAATGTGTGTGTGTGTGTACAGTTAATCACAGTCTGATTATTTATAAATTTCATGATCAGATAGAGAACATCATTGAAGACATACTGATATCGCTGTTGTATATGTTTTGATATCACAGCTTATATTATGGTCTGTACATCATCACACAATCTGTAGTGAGTCTGCGCTATATGTCATTTTATATAACACAGAATGATTATATAAGTGTCAGAAAAACCCAGCTCTTCTGTCTTCCCTCTGATTCGTGTGCTACGTCGCTGCAGAGACACTCGACACAAACACACTTTCTGCAGGCGAGATTTCGAGGCTATACAAGGAGTGTTGGAGAGGAGACCGAGATGAAGACAGAGACTGATTGGACGCTTGGCAGGATGAAAGTGTTAGGATAACACGGGCCAATCAACAAAATATCATAAATATCATTCAAAAGAATCATGATGTCACTACATAATAATTAGTAATCAGGGAAAAAACGTGAATTAATGTTTAGCTTGTTCATGCACACAGGAGTAAATATTTACACACCCGTTTATCTTTGCCAATGCCGCAGGCTCACTCGTACGCCTCGTGCATATATGGAAGATACTGTCACTTGATGGTGCCTTTTTGGATATAGATGCAGGTAGATTCTCGGGGTGGATGTCACAACAGATCCGATTGCATTCGAGTCAAAGGTCTGGAATGAGCCAGAGGAAGACGTGTGTACAGGTTTAACAGATCGAGCTGTTATTTTGACATACGCAGCGAACATTCGGATCGCCGTGGTGCTGGTGAGCGTCGCTTACAAATGAACCTTAATGAGCCGAGCTTCATGAGTTTCATGACGGTGCATATTACTCACCCATCTTAGCGAATCCACACTCCTGTTGCTGTGGAGAACAGCAGACTGGTGCTGGATTTTCTGATTCACCGTCATGCAGGGTTTTGCAAATAGGTGGAGGTTTGTGAGCAAATTGTCCCCTCATAAAACTGACAGAGCAGTGAAAGGAACAAATGTTCTTTTGTGGATGTGCTTTTACTTTCAAACCCTCACATTTTTTTTTCCAGTTGATTGATTTGCGATTTTCCTTTCAGTACAAGTATATAATTCATCCTTGTTTTTCACACACTGTGAATCATAATTTTAATTAATTTGAGAGTTATAACTAATTGGATCTAATATAACGGTAAAATACACATAATAGGATAACAAATAGAATATAATTCTTTATCGATTCTTTATAGGGTGCAAGTATAATAATTTTCAAAGTTTATATTAAGAAATGTGAAAAAAAATGATTCACAATATGCATTCATCTATAATGCATTGTAGAGATAAAAATAGCAAAAATGTAAAAACATTTTAGCAAGATCATGGCAATTTTACTGGAAGAAGAGATCCATGCCGTTAAGGGGCATGGTGGTTTAGTGGTTAGCAAGTTCGCCTCACACCGCCAGGGTCCGGGTTCGATTCCCGTCTCGGTCATGTGTGTTTTCTCCTGGTTCTCCGGTTTCCTCCCGGTCCAATAACATGCACGGTAGTTTGATTGGCACCTTGGAAAATTGTCCCTAGTGTATGACTGTGTGCATGTGAGTGTGTGTGCCCTGAGATGGGTTGGCATTCCATCCAGGGTGTATCCTGCCTTAATGCTAATAGACGCCTGAGATAGGCACAGGTTCCCCGTGACCCGAGGGAAGATCGGATATAGCGGTAGAAGATGAATGAATGAAAAAGAGATCCATGCCTGATTTCCGTGTTCCTTTTCTTCACAAACTCAATATAAATTGGAAAAAAATAAATAAGGAAAAAATAATTTAATTATTAATTATTTACAACGTGGCCTTTTAGTCTCTATTAAATTTTATATAAATCAACAATTTGCTAAAACCAATGTTTAATACAGTGAACAACATTTTTATCATAGTAATAAAAAAAAATTCTCCCTAAAATTCCATATAATTAACAAAGCCTCTACCTAAATAATGTAATATTCACTCAATAGGACCAATTGAGTCATCATCTTAGTTGGAAAAAGAATGTACATATGAACAAAGGTTTCTGGATATATATAAGTGACCCACTGTGCTTTTTTGAAAATTCCCATTTGTACTATAATACCTCACATTCTTCTAGGAAGATATTCCAATAGATTTTGGGGTGTGGTGGTAGAGAGGAATAAAATGAAGCTCAAATGCCAGATCTCTGTGCATTTATTTAACCTAAAATCCATACACATAGATTTGAGCCTCGAGCTTTCGATCACTTCATACTGCAGGTAACAGTGCAGTCTTCTCAAGACACAGTGCAATCATGTGACCTATGTGCTCTGTATATACTTCAAAATGTATAGGTTATAAAGACCAATACATCTGCAATTCAAACAGTGCAATTGTATTAATAAGCATTGTTAACAGTTGTTGTTGTGACATGTATCGCATCATGAAGCATTGTGTCACATGGTATCCCTGACACATTTGCTTTTAGAATCTGCGATTTGTATTCATTTGCTAGGGCTTTTTTAAGGTATTAGAGGCTAATAGAGGTTTTTCTGCATCAAGGAAAATAACAGCAATTTGTCGTATCACAAAATGAATCTCAAAGAGCACGCATGTTAAACGGTGCAGCTTTTCTACCACAGCG
The DNA here is from genome assembly GCA_030449085.1 of Kryptopterus vitreolus. Lineage (NCBI taxonomy): Eukaryota > Metazoa > Chordata > Actinopteri > Siluriformes > Siluridae > Kryptopterus > Kryptopterus vitreolus. The sequence continues at coordinate 4,932,355 of JACRUU010000027.1, read as the reverse complement.
TCCATTTGAATGGCTCTCATTCAAACCACATTGTGGAGAAGTTTCCTTCTGAGGTCATGTGAAACATCGAATAGCTACAGAGTGGAAAGGAAAGGATTCCATGCTGAATTGGATATAATACAAAACCCAGGTGTCTGACTCGGTGCATGTCTGGAGGTCGGTTAGTGAAAGCGTGCTATCAGGAAGTGTACAGCGTCAGCCTCTGAGAGAGAGGCGGAGAGGCAGATGCTGGGTGGTGCACTCAGACGCTATGTTTATTCTACAACTAAATACAACTGTCAACTCACATTGGAGAGCTTTGCATAGACATAGTTTTCATGCAGAATGAATGCAAACAAGGTTATAACAGCTGTATTCACTGCTGCTGTTCATCATGTATTCCAAACCAAGCTGATGTCAACAGGATAAATAGATTTATTTGTTATTCATTTTTATGAGATGTCCTACAAGCTTGCTAGTGATTTCCTGGACCAATCAAACTCAACAGCACTAACTGAAGTTAAGTTTATCTGAAAAAGAGCTCGGCCAAACTGCTCGATTTCTTTGTTCTTATCTTGCATGACCCGATGCACATACTGCATGAACACCTGACCAGTCGTCAAATTTAGTCCCTAACAACCCTGTGAGAAAAACCTCCACTCTTCTTTTTGGGAGATTTTGGAGTGTGGTTTTGTGGTAGTTTGTGCTCATTCAGCCAGAACCAAGGATCCTACAAGGTATTGTGTGATACTCACTCAAGTGTGATACTTGTGTGATATGAAAAATGTGTCATTTGCTGGTCCTCCTAGTTGATCCTTGAACTAGGAAGTGGAAATTTGGCACAGAGAACACAAAAATTTGTGGGCCTGACCGTAAGATTCTCTCTGATATTCCTTTTGAACATGCCAATCCATATTTACAATCCTATTTGCTCTGCCAAGAACCTTTTGGGAAGATGTTTCACTAGATTTTGGAATATGCTTGAGGGGATTCAGCCATAAGAGTATTAGTAAAGTGGTGATGTAGGTCAGGTGAGAAGGTTGTCCAATTCAACCCAAAGACCTCTCCAGACCTTCCACTCCAACCAATATCGGATTTTGTTTTACTAAATCAGGTTTCCTGCATTTGGGTGGCTCGGACTTTTGGAGGCAAAATCCACAAGGATAAGTCATGGCTCCTATTGTCCACATAGTGTACATTGAATTAGTGTACACAAGATATTAACCCATGTAAACCAAGATCTTCATGTGCACATGGGCATTGTGGTGCTGGATGATGTTTGTATCTCCTAGCATAAGTGAAGGAAAGATTTCGCTCTACCACATCCACTTTCAATCATTCCAAGTGAATGTGTATCACTGTGATAGGAACGGCTTTATTCCTCTTAAAACTCTGTATATCTGTGGCCTGTTTGCTTCTTTAAGAACTTTGACTTAAGTGTAACTTGATCTGTTGTGACAACGAGCTCAGCATCCATTCTGGGAATGGGTGTACATGCCACACCACATCTATATCCAGAAAGTCGCCTGATTCGCTTCTCTTTTGGGAGAAGATTTCATATCAAACTATAGAAGGGAGTGTGTGTGTTTTTTTCCCCAATCAGGAATTAAAGGAAAGGACAGGCTGATAAATGCCATGCTTGTTGATAGTGCAGTCCTTTGAAACGTAATCATGACGGTGCTCTCCTCTAATTGGGAAGATAAATGTTAATGGTGTATGACCAGAATGCACCACTGATGGCTGTCTGTGCTTTCCTGGATAATTAAATGTCAGGCTGTGTTATGGCTTTGTTTCCATTGAACTGCAATTTTAACCAGATTAGGAAGGGTTTGTGTGTGTGTTGTGCAATGTTGGGGAGTAACTAGCTACATGTTGCAGTGTTACATAATTTAATTACAAAATAAATGTAACATTAATTCATTACAGTTACTGAGAAAAAATGTGTAATTAAATTACAGTTTCTTATGAAAATGTTAAAGATTATAAATAGTGTTATGTCTAAGCAATTTCTTTAAAAACCTAGAATTTGTATTATAATAATAATAATAATAATAAGAAGAAGAAGAAGAAGAAGAAGAAGAAGAAGAAGAAGAAGAAGAAAGATTTTGAAAAGTAAACAAGAGTTGATTTACTACAGTAAGGTTAACTGAAAATGTTATAAATGTTTGGATATTATTTAGCTGGAAATATACATTATAAACTCAAAAAAATTTAAAAAAGCAATCAAAAAGTAATAAAATGTAATCACTTTTATAAAGTAATTAAAAAGTTGCACTATTGCACTCATGCACAATTTGTCATTTCCAAAGTAAACCAACACTGGTGTTGTGATGTGAGTAACAAAGCACAAATGCTCCTGGTTGAATTCCATTCAAGTAAACCAACATTTGGTCACCATAAAAAAATGATTGTGACGATTGTAACAGACGCAGGTAAATTATTTCTACCCACGACTAATAAGGAAAGTGGGTCACCTCCTGGTGTTCACGTTCTCTCCAGGATTTGTTGCAGGGCAACAGCATCATCACACGAAACAGCTTCAGGCAGAGTAATACTGAAAAAAATACATTTGAAAAACCTTAGACAGGCATTTTAGTGAAACGTGGGGCGGCTCTAGTTGATGTGAGTATATGTCTAGTATGATGTGGAGAACGATGGGAATAAGTAAGCGCACACACAATGTACTGTACTGTAAGAGGTTATGCAAGGTTATGGTTCTCAAATCTCTGAAATGCAAACTATTAGCATAAAATTCCAAATTAGCAATGCATCTTAGCCAAAATAGTCATCTATAACCACCTATCACATGAGTTTGGGATGGGATTTTTTTTTTCCCCACTGGGAGCGATGCACAGCTGTTAGCATATTTAACTAGCAGTGCTTGTTCCAAAATCTGCATTTCAGGATAAGGTTATTTGCAGATTTTTCACACCCTTGTTCCCAAGAGATACAGCTACGAAAAGAGATCAGCTTCTGACACCTTATATATTACCTCACTCTGGATAAATATAGTTAAAGCAGTAAACTAGAGGGAAAACACACACACACACACAAACTGCCTCACAGGCTGTTATAGGAAACAGGGTCCCTAGATAGAGCGTGCTGGGAGCACACAGTGGCTCCTGTGTTCGTCGTGTCGTCATCGGGAATGTATGAAGGCTTAAAATAAACTGGAGGAAATGGCAGACGCTCGACGGCAAGAAGGACGCAGTGCTGAAATGCCTTGCCTTCAGGCGTCGGTGACAAAGCAAACTCCCTTACAGACAGACAGACAGCGACTAGTGCTGCTTTTTATACACGTGCCGAAGGGCAATACCGCCCGATTTGGCCTGGTTTTAAACACAGCAGGCAGAAGTGCAATGCACATGCAAACTCAGAGGGGTAGAATTGTTGAAAACTGTGATCTCAGTAACTCAAGCTGTGATGTTGTGAGATTTTGGGGGTTTTTGTTCGAGAAAAAAAGCAAAAAACACCTAGGTTGCAACATTAATTTCTTCTCCTGTCAACCAAGAATATGAATCCATGGCTAAAAGGGACACCAAAAGAAAACCATTCAATATCTGGTTTTGTTCAAGCCTCTGTTATAACAATATGACTATATTTGGAGACGACCTGCTTGCTGACAGAGGCCACTGCTGCTTTTTCACACGTATCCACTAATATGGTCGCATTTCAGATCAGTTCTATAGGTGTTACTGCTCCCTCACAACAATCTGTTGAATGTATTGCTAGCCATCAGGATGAGTCCCGGTGATCCATTATGTCATACGGTTACAGCTGTAATAAAGTGTACTTAGCCACAATTGGGTGCTAATACCGCCTGATTTATTGCAACACCATGTGCAGGTGGGTTATTTAGCAGGCAAGTCAGCTGTAAAGCAAGTCTGAAGACCTTGCAAATCTCTACAATTCAGCTGTAATTGATTCACCACCAGATGCGCGTTACGGGACGCGACGCAAAATGCCGCCCGTGAGGCCACATAAAACACTCGCTCGCTAATACTGGAACAATGTGTAGTCTGAATTGCATTGTACAAGATACAACAAACACCTACACATTCGTTTTAGCAAAGAATTCTATAGAAATTATTAGGAATCTGACTGGATCTACTAATCTTGTATAAGATTTGCTGTACAATTAAGACACTTACTGAATCGCACAGTAGAACAAACCGCCATTAGCATGCGCAGTTGCTAAACAAATGAATCATGGCAATTGATATTTTTGCGCGCAAGAAATATTTCATTATACATAAAGTATGTTATAATATATAATCAAAATATATAATCAAATAAATCTTCTTTTCAATGGTACTGTATTTGATTATTAACGCCTCATCATGATTAATACTGCATGAAGTTTTAGAGACACACAGAACTCCTTTTTTAAAAAATGCAGAATTATTACATTTCAACATGAAAATTTTAAATAAAAAGTAATAATGAATAATCAGTGGCAGTGGTATGACAACACGTTCAAAATGCATAAACGGTCTCTCCTTTCTTGAACAGTTAAACCAAGAAAATGACAGTTTTATTGGCCACCTTGGAGCATCGCGATTGTTCTGTACAGATTTTTTTCCTGTCTGACAAATTTGTCTGTTGTTTTAACTGACTCGTAAAATAAATTGGTCTAGAAGCTCAGAAGATCGCAGGTTCAAATCCCACCACCCATCAAGTTTTCAATAGTGGGCCCTTGAGCAAGTCCCTTAACCCTCAGTTGTAAGTCACTCTGGATAAGGGCGTCTGCCAAAATGCTGCAAATGTAAAAATGAAATTTATATTTCTTCACACTTTTTGAGTCAACATCAAACAAAAGAGAAACCTTTCACTTCAATTTAAAAGTTCCATTAATAAAATGAATAAATAAAGAGCATAATTAAAGCGCAAACACCTTTGTGCTTCTCAGAGTTTGAGCGAATGAGTGAATAAACCGAATCTGTCAAACCAAAGAGGAAGCGATGGTGCTGTGTGTCAAGCAGCTCTGATCTGAGGTATAAACTTGAATTTTGCACTTAGATCAGTAGAAACTCTGTCAGTAAGTTTTTTTTATGCAGTTTTTTTTTATTCTTTTTAATTTCTATCACATTTTGATCTACACATCATCTTGTTAGAAGTTGAAAACCACATAATGTCATGCACACAGTTGATAAAGGCCTGCAGTATTTTGGATATAGTGGAATATCTTGAGATCTTGGTGAATGTGGACATTTTGTTGTAGCAAATACATTTAATATTAGTCTTTATAGATCATACATCTGGCCTACTCCCATATGTACACTCCAAAAATATTATTTTCACTTATTTTTGGTCATAGCTCGTAGAAAATATATCATACACTCAAAACTTTTATATTTACAGAGTCCTTGGGTTAAATCAAATAAATTACTCACTGACAGTTTTATACTGCAAAGTCCGTTTTTTAAAACATGTTAAAAACATACTTTTGCGAAATAGTCCTTTTTTTTGCGGCATCAGAACAAAACCGGTGTAGAAATGTTCAGTAGACATATCTTATCAATAATTATTAAAAAAAAACATTGAACTTTCGACTCATCATTAAAATTGCGCACCTAAAAGGGGCCACACTGACACAACTATGTGTCAATATGTGTCAATGACACAACTATGGCTCCTGAACGCAAATGAAATATCTGCATGAAACTTGGCTGTCTGTATATCCTCAATCCTTGGTCAAATAAAAAAATTGTATACCTTTGCCACTTGTTTGCGCTAAACAAAGAAAAAACATTATATTTTTTCTTTGTTGGGCACCATCTAGCTACGCAATAGCCACTATTGGGCAATATCAAGTTTTTCCAAGTCTTACAACTCCTTATGTCCTTCAGTGCCTCAGTTGTTTGAATCCCACATATCGCTGCTTGCAGCTATATATTTTTTTGTTGTTCTTTTAAAAGCAGAGCACCATATTAGATTTGACCTTTCCCTATTTCTAAAAGCAGAGCAACAATGTATGAGTGCTGAGAACAGTTTGAGATGGATGAGTTTTTGTTTTTTTTTTCCTCTAAAACATTTTTCATATTAGATAAACAAAACGAGCAGTACAGCCTGGTTATGGCATCAGCAGACACACACTTGTCATTTCACACATGAGACCGGGGTTGGCTCGGGGTGACGAATGAGTCGGCTTTTCATTGGTATTCAAACACGATTTTTGCCTTCAGCGCGAGCATCATAAGCAGGAAGCATATTCAAAACGAATATCTTAGCATAGAATAGAGAGAAAATGAAGGTTGGATTGTTAAGAATGTGTTTGTTCACTGGAGGGGAAAATGAGGCTATTAAGCAAGTCCATTTCAGCAATTCCGTCTTAGATAACAAATTGTAAATATTGTGTTTGGACATTAGCGATGTGCGTGACATACACAACAGCAAGGGAGAGGGATTTGTTGGTTTTTTTGTTGTCACGTTAGATGCTGTTTAAAATATCATTTTATAAACGGGTTACAGGGTTGTGTTGCTGTCATGTGCAGTGAGAGTCACTGTACAGCAGACAGCCAACGCCCTAAACCGGGAGCTGGACCATCTGGCAGTGCGAGGGGATCCCGCTTCTGGAAACGACTGTTACTCAATTACGTCTGCTACTGACTTTGGCAAAAAATAAGTTCGCTACTTTTTCGGCAGTTTTGGAACTGATATTTCTTTATGCTGTACTCCCTCTGGGTACTTTCCACATGTGCGCTTGCTTTTTTTTCTTTTCTTTTTTCGAGCTGCATCAGTCAGCCAAGACAAAGCCTCTTTCTTGGAGACGTCCAGTTACAACGAACCTTTCGCGGTTTTCCATCCCCACCCTGTCGAGTTGAAACACCTACTACCTTGTAAAGAAAAAAAAGTCTAAACCATGAGTACCCTATACTCTGGGTGGATGAGAATGTACTGAAATCCATATTATACCCATAATACCTTTATTATGCTAGCGTGATATCAAAAGAGATTGAGTGGTGTGTCCACATTCTATCATTTCCACTTTTCCACTTTATTACAGCTTTCTCAGTCTGATGACACACTTAAGAGGCCATGTTTGCTAGAAGCCCAAGATTTTACGCTTTGATTTACTCGAATGTTCATGTAATAAAGGGGAAATTAGTGCGCTTGCAGTGATGTTTAGACTCTCAACTACCACACAGTCGTACATAAAGGACAAACGGACCACCGCTGAGGCAAAGAAGCCGACCGGAGGCTGTTATTTGACTTGTGTGTGTGCAAACACATATATCTTCATTCAAGAGCTTTCTGAAGTGCCCTTTGGCACTGCTTAGTTAGTGCAAGCCTGCGAGAGAATTCGAACTTTCTCAAGCTTTCGAGACTTCCTCGTACATCTGTTCAGGATTCAAGCAGAAGCCTACACATCACACAGTGTGTAATCTCTACACAATGCTTTATATACACCTTTCCTAAGCATGTTTATTACTAGAGACATTGTGAAAGGGTGGTGTCGCCATTCTGTGCCTCTCTCTCACACACACAATTCCACTTTTTCCATAATCTTTGATCAGCAGCACAATCTTTTCTATTCATTGACCCAGACCAGTTGATTCTCTCCCATTACCACAAATCAGCATGTGAGAAGTTCCTGCAGCTGCCAGATGTTTAGTGGTTTGTAGAACTGCTGAGGAGAGTCGAGCAAAATCCAAACAATCTAATAGATGACGCTGGATGAAGAAAAAAAGTTCACGTAACAAGCCAACGGTTTCATAACGGACACACTTTAATACATTCGCATTGCAGTGTGTTTTTCGAAAGTGTACTGTAATAATAATTATTAATGATTGTACTGCTTCGATGTTCAAATGCAATGTTCACACGCAACATGAAATCACCAGTTGAGGTTCCTACCACGAACGTCAACTGATTTAACAATAACCTTTGCAATTTGTCTTTGACCACAATAATTCAGTCTCTGGTCTCTTAGTCGTTGTGACTCACTGTATTAGTGAACGCAGAACGTTTTCAGGATAAAATTCAAATAAATCAATATCTTGTGATTAGCTAATTAGCTAGTGATTAGATTCCATTTTACACTATTGACATTATTTAAAGAAAAGAAAATAATAACTGTTGGGCTTCAGCCTTATAGGATAAATATTAAGCTTTGCTGGATAGAAAACTGTACACCTTAAAACATGTAGGAAGTAACATCGAACTAACAGCGAGCTAAGTAGAGACCGAACCTAGCATGCTAATGGGGGAGGGGGCCCACTGTGGTGTTGGATAATTGTTCAGTCAAGTATGTTGCTAGAAAGCCATATAATATTAGTTGATCTATAGATGCCAGAACTGGGTCTTCTGTCATCTCTCCCTCTCAACATGTATGTTAATTTTAGCAAAATACTTTTAAAAAAAAAGCAAACAAAACAATAGTTCATAGTCGTTTTACACCTGATGGTAGTGATGCAAATATATTAACATGATAAAGATAAGAAAATGATCTGTCATAATAACTCACTTTAATCACATGAACCTGATCACATTAATCATTCTATCAAGTTTGCAGAGTATAAAATATTATTTTCTTCGTGAAAATTCAATGTGTCTAGATGTGCTTTGTGTAATTGTGGTTGTTATGACATTCGATGCCACACAGACAAGGACAGGTTTCTGTTTGGAGTCTGGTTCCTCACAATGATTGTTCTTTGTACTGTCTCAGGGAGTTTCTCAGTGCATTTCCATTTCAGATGGCGTTAAAAAACTGTCGCATAATGTTTCCATGAACCATATCATGTGATTAAAACTCGTTAAGTCATTCACAAAAATGCCCAATTTCCAAAAAGTGCCCGATTTCATGGAGGACTTGTGGATTCACAATTTCCGGATGAACGCGTCCACTTGTTTGGAGCTGTGCAGTGCAATAGAGCATCGTGTAGCACCTGCAGCATCATGCCCAAGGCAAGGCAAGGTATATCATGTGACCTGCGAAAATTTCCATTACAGTTTTGCAAATTATTCCTTTTTCGCATCGTCTAAAAAAACACCTCATGTGTGCGTAAAAACTTTTTTGCGATACATTTGTGTTTTTGCAAATTTTTCCATTAGTATATTCAATTTGCTATTTAAATTTGCGCATTTTGTAGGATGATGGAAACGTGCTTACTGGCTCCCTCATTAGGGGCAAAGGCACTAAACATATACACCTTTTATAAATACTTTATCTCTGTAAATCTGCTTTGAGATTGCTGTCCCTTGTCAAAAGTGCTACAGATAAAAGTTTATTGAACTGAATTGTTATGAGTGAATTGTGCAGTGTAACACTGGAAACAGATTCTATGTATGCACGGACGACCTTTTCCAATAAAGCCGACTCTGAAGAGGAAAAGCGATTCTCTGTGATCATCTTGTTATTTGTCTGTTCTTCCTGAGAGACAGGTTCAACTCTGATGAAGGGGAAACGCAAAGAAACATGTTTAATAAGCAGGCGGCGTGTGCTGGAGGCTGCTTATCCGCTTTCCCCTAATGAATGCTAATGGATTTGCCTGAATGTACGTCCTTCTCCATCTTGTCCTCACTAAGCCCCCTCTAAAACACCCCCTCCACACACAACCCTCAAAGCTTCCTATTAAGCGACCGTGAAATTAGAAATCACAGATTGGAGGCAGGAAGCTGCTCCTCCAGCAGGCACAGAATGCATCAGAAAATGCAGCAGGAACATTAATAATGTTAAAGAGCATTGCGAATTCGTACCTTGTGCGGTTCGTATAATACGTGAAGTGTTGGTCGTGTGCAAGAGCAGAAATGCACTGGATAAATATTCGTTGCATCTAATTTGTACAAATACGCTTTGTGTCACATTTAGAAATCAGTTCTCAAAAAGGTTACAGGAACTCATTTTGGCAGTGTGAGTATTATTCCTGCCATCAGCACTGGTCTCCACATGATACAGTGCAAGCTGGTGATAGAAAGGAAGTCGCTTTTGTTTTCCAGGGTCGGTTCTCAGGTACAAATTAATGGGGGGGAGGGGCTCAGTGGTGAAAGTGTTGGGTTACTAAGCAGAAGGCCCTTATACTCATGCTCTAGGGGGCGCTGTTTCATGTCTGTATCATGGCCTGCCCTCTGACCCTACTATCAAACAATGTGCAGGATGTTTGTTCGTGCTTCACCCTGATAATAATTTGAAAGTGCACCACCTGATGTTTACACACTAAAAACATATGTTTTATGAGACATTTAATGAGACCAGTTTAGTACTATTGTCAGGTCCTTGGAGGAGATTGGATGTCGAAAGACTTTGCCTCATGGAAATTTTAATGATAATTAAAGATGTCTGTGTCCGGTTACAAACTCTGTGGATAGTTGAACATAAAGTTTGTTTTGCAGAAGATTGACAGGTCTGTATTAAAAAAAAAATCTTATGTTATAATGTCATTTATGATAATGAGAGAATTCACACTGAGATCATGGCGTCGAACAGCTTTTCACATTTTGCTTTCAGCATTATTGGCATCATCTGTCTTGTTGGTCTTTCTTGTCAGTTTAGCGTGTTTACAAGTGGCATATAAACCAAATACAGCCTGTTTTTCCCTTTGCATTATTTTTGCTATTTATGAATTACATAAAAAGTCAAATTCGATTTTAAAAAGTGTACAAAACTAACATGAGTTAATACACTTTGTTACATTCCACCTCTGCAGGCCAGTTACAGGACCTGATCCCAGGACTATAAGATTGAGAGTTTCATTCTTTGCTAACTGATGTAATAAAAAAAAATGAAGAAAAAGTTGTCGGGGAGAGGCGCATGGAGTGGAACTGGGTCGTGGAGGGGGGGGCTGGGTCTGGGATGGGGGGGTGGTTCACAGAGTGGGTCGGGAAGGGGGAGTGGGAGTGGTCAGGGAGGGGCACAGGGAGTGGATTGAGTAAGGGAGGGGGTGAGTCAGGGAAAGGGAGTGGGTCAGGTCGGGGTGGTGGGTTTAGTTTGTGGGTCGGGGAGTGGGAGTGGTCAGGGAGAGAGAGTGGTCGGGGAGAGGGAGTGTGCCGGGGAGTGGGTCAGGAAGGGGGAGTGGTCAGGGAGTGGATCTTTGGTGAGTCAGGGAAGTGGGTCGGGTCGGGCGGGGTTGGTTGGTTTGTGGTTCGGGGAGTGGGAGTGGTCAGGGAGGGGCACAGGTAGTTGGTCGGGGTGAGGGAGGGGGGTGGGTCAGGGAGTGGTCAGGGAGAGGGAGTGGGTCAAGGAGATTGGCTGAGATCGGTTCTCACATGGGCAGCTAGTGAGCGCAGACCAAACACTGAAACACCTCACTGACGGCGGTGTTCAAAGACTTGCTCCAATTCCTCATTACTAATGGTTCATATTACCCTGTGAACGCATTTCTACACACCACCAACAGCCGAACATTCCCATCTTTTTCGTGTCTCACTGGTTTCTATCTGTTTCTCTCATGCGCTGCTAAATCTAGTGTTGTAAATTTAAATAAATCCCAGATTGAGAGATGTCAATAGTATGAGATACAAACCGGTAAGAAAACCTGCTTAGAAATCCCCTGAGAGCAACAACATTTATCTGAAGGCCTGTGATCCTGTCGACATAAAATGTAAAACAGTGTTTAGTGATCTTTTATATGAAGACGTCTGGAGGCCATCTGAGCATTCTTCCTGTTCGTCTGAGAGGCGTGATGGATGCCTGGAATCGATGGGCATGTATTTTGTGGGTCTTTTTTTATTATTATTTCATGCTCTGACCATGTTTGCGAAGGCCTCGCCGTGGGAATAATGAAAGACGAACTGGAGACGAACAGACGCGGGTATAATTTGGAAATGAGTGGCTGTTAAAGGAATGCTGGGGACTTCAGATCCCTTGCTGAGAACATGTTTAAACCATGAATCTAAATCTCCCAGCGGTGTGCTAGTGGGATCCACAGCTGTGCAACGCTAACAGAGGTTGAAATGTAGCAGGGTGCTCTGTCACCTCCTATAACAGCCTGATAAGGCGTTTAACTACACACACTTTAATGGGGAATGAGCCATGTACTTTTGGATTGAATGTTTTTTTTAGGGACGCAGCTTATGCACCATTTCATCTGCAATCTTAAGAGCCGACTTTAAGAGGATGGACTGCATGCAGTAGCATTACAAGATAAATCCTGGATTGTGTAGATCTTATATGGTGTTTAGTACTTGTATTTAACACACACCACACAATAACTGTAGTATTTTCAGTATAACACAATGAAGTCTGTGAGCGTATTTAGCCCCTATTTGCTCTGAGAAAAATAATTTCTACTTTGTGGAAATTTGTGGTTAAAGTAAGGTGTTAGGAAAGTCAGGTAGCTCAGGGAGGTTCTGTGGTTCAGGCAGTGGCCTTTGTACCAGAAGATTGCAGGTTCACCACCACCAAATGCCGTAAATGTAAATCCCATATCATTCTAGTTCGAATAATGAGAATTCCTCTACTTTGTGGGAAACAATGAATGAAGAACAGAAAAGAAAAGTCAGGCATCCATATAAGAGTGTGTTCGTTTGACATTGCTTCTTGAAATTGTGCTTGAGGAGGAGAACATCTTAAGAGTAGAGAGTCAAAGTTTTTATCATCTGTCAAAATAAAAGCTTCAAATGATTTCAAAAAGCCTGTGAGTTGTGCCTTGCTTCTAACGCACATATCTAACAGATTCTACAAACAACCTGAGAGACCTGCGGGATCCGACGCAAATGAGTGCGGCACGGGACAAGATCTGATGCGAGAATCGTGGGCGCTAAAATACAGTTATAATATCATATATATATATATCATATCTATATATATATATATATATATATATATATATATATATATATATATATACTATATATATTATAAATACACACAATACACACATATATACACAAAGTAACTGTTTTTTATAATTTTTAGAATTAATTTTATAGATTTCATTCACTCAAAATCTCTCCCTTTAATAAAATTATTGATTATTATTTATTTTACTTTGGAAATTATTCTTTAAAAAATTCTAATGCTTCAATAACTTTGACAGCCCTAAAAAAAAACAAAATAAAAAAAAAAAAAAATATCTGGGCAAACATATATATAGTGGTTGCACATATGCCGATAGGGTCCGTATGGAGTTTACTCTCGGCCATGTGTGTGTATGCATATATAGGGCCTCACCTGGGTTATATATATATGCATCCTGCTTGGGAAAATCCACCTAGTGTATGAATATATGCCCTAGGGTGTATATTAATATATATATATAGACGCCTGTATAAGATGATGAATGAATGAATGAATGATATATATATATATAATATATATATATAAAGACTATATATATATATGTTTGCAAGGTCACACTGGATAAAATTCGTTGCAGTTCTAATTTGTTACAAATACAGGAACTTTGTGTCACATTTAGTGGTATTATTCAAAAAGGTTATCAGGAGCACATTTTGGCAGTGTGAGTCCACATTATTCCTGCCAGTGCAAGCTGGTGATAAAAGGAAGATACAGTCAAGCTTTTGGTGATAGAAAGGATGTTCTCAGGTCACGTTCAGGGCGGTTCTCAGGTACAGACGTGGACAATGGTGAAATAAAAAGTCACAATGGTCACAATGAAATAAATTTAATCTGTAATAATAAATAAAAATTCTATAAATGTTAACCAATGAAAGTCAGACATTGTTTTTCAACCATGCTTCAACAGAATTATGTAAAAAAATAAACTCATGAAACAGGCATGGACAAAAATGATGGTACCCCTAGAAAACACAGAAAATAATGTGACCAAAGGGACATGTTAATTGAAGGTGTGTCCACTTTGATGTGTCTACACCTTGGTGTCTACAACCTTGGCCTATATATTGGGCCTATATATGGCTCCAGGTAATCACTGTGTGTTGTTTCAGAAGTGATATGTGTACCACACTCGACATGGACCAGAGGAAGATCAAAGATCTGTTCAAGAGATAAGAATCCGAAAATTATGCAAGCTCAGGTAAAGGCTATAAGACCATTTCAAGCAACTAGATTCTCCTGTGAGTTGCATCCATATTATTCAAAAAACATGCCACGGTAGGTTGATTGAATGCAATGATGAATATTAATATATATATATATATGTGTCAAGAGAAGCTTCTGGGACTGGATAAATATTCGTTGCATCTAATTTGTACAAATACGCTTTGTGTCCATTTAGAAATCAGTTCTCAAAAAGGTTACAGGAACTCATTTTGGCAGTAAAGGATTCAAGTATTATTCCTGCTCAGAACTGGTCTCCACATTGTGCAAGCTGGTGATAGAAAGGACCAGTCCGTCGTTGTTTGAGCCAAATTTGGTGAAAGAAAAAGTACATCACAGAAATAACTTTAATCTGACAAAAGTATAATAAATAAAAATTCTATAAATGTTAACCAAGAAAGAGGTTTTTCAACCATGCTTCAACAGAAATGTAAAAAAATAAACTCTTAAAAAAGAAAAACTGGAATATGACAAAAATGTGGTACCCCTGAATGTCCAAAGGGACATGTTAATTGAAGTGTTTCCACAAAAGCATCGAAGTTTTTGCCTCAACTTTGTAATCAGCCATTGGGCCTATATATAGCCAGGTAATCATGTTCACAGGATATTGAAGCATCGACATGGACCAGAGAGCAAAGAAGCTGTCTCACTGTCCCTCAATTATAGACAAGTGAAACATGGAAGGCAGACCATCTGGCACATGTTCCTGGGTGTCTTGAATCTGTATCATGGGATGCCAAACGTGGCCGCTGACTATCAAATCTAAGAGACGGATAATCCAGAAAGACTTGGTCTAAAGAGATTCAGGTGAAGGTCAATGGGTCTTGAACAAGTGTCATCGAACATCCGTCGTTGTTTGACCCAAACACCAAAGTGCTAAAAACACCCATTGTTGAAAAGATATTGGACTATTCTAAGAGGAAAGTGGCCACTATGAGCCCTGACCTCAATCATTGAGCATCTTTGGAAAAGGAGCTGAAAAAACATGCTCTTTTAGCAGTCTGGAAAAGGCACCCTTCAAACAGGACACAACTGGAAAATGCCTCAGAAACAAATGGGCCAAAACAATTTGCTGCTGAGGAATGTCTAAAGTGGCAAAAGACCTGCTAGCAGTATTCTCATGACATGGGAAACAGTCTATGGATAGTTTGCTCTTTGAAGCTTTGCAGTGATTGCAGTGATTGCCTCAAAAGGTCAAAAGGTTGCGCAACAAAATATTAAGTTAGGGGTCCGGGTACCATCATTTTTGTCCATGCCTGTTTCATGAGTTTATTTTTTTACATAATTCTGTTGAAGCATGGTTGAAAAACAATGTCTGACTTTCATTGGTTAACATTTATAGAATTTTTATTTATTATTCAGACTTTAGTTATTCTGATTAAAGACCATTTACTTTTTCTTTCATTGACCAAGTGTGTACAAACAATTTTGTACCAAAAACTTTTTTTCTTTCATTGTATATATATATATATATATATATATATATATATATATATATATATATATATATATATATATATTATGTAACTATGCATCTGTTATGTATTGTATCATGCAACAAGGGCAAATAAAATGAAGTGAAATGAAATGATGATGAAGGTCAGACGTGAACTCTCATGTGGTTCGTGTGCAGTAGACTGTTAAAGCAAGCACCGATGATAAAATGTCTGAAGTGCAACTTAGAGGTGACTCACTGAGTGCTACAAATTTTTTATTTCTGTATTTATATTAAAAATGGAAGCAAGTAAAATTATTAAAATGCAGAGTATAGCAGGAAGTAGCAGTCAGTGCACTTAAAATAACTACTTTTACATTTTACCCTTAGGCTTTTGTGGGCGAGAGCGGGACAAATCTCAAATATTGTGGGCCGGAGAAAACAACATATTTATGCAGGAGCAGGACTGATCCACCACGTGAAGGTCTCTACCTGCGGGACAAAATGTTAACATTGAGGGTGGGAGTATTGCATTGCATGTATTGCTCAGGTCTCTTATCCAAAATAAGAATCTCTCAAAGATTGAAAAATAGATTGATGATTTAGCCAAAATATGATTTGTCTATTATAATCTTATATTATGAGACTAATAGACACTGAGTATCTGATGTATTCATATGCATGTATAGTATTTTTCAGAATAGTCTTTATTGGCACATGTACATTACAGCACAGTGAAATTGTTTCTTCTCATATTCCAGATTGTTTGAAAGCTGGGGTCAGAGCTCAGGGTCAGCCATATACGGCGCCCCCTGGAGCATAGAGGGTTAAGGGCCTTGCTCAAGATCCTCAAAGGTGGCAGCATGGTGATACCGAACCCCTAACCTTCCGATCAGTAGCTCAGCGCATTAGACCCCTGAGCTCCACCCCATCCTTATGTGAGCTATCAGTAAATGCATTGCAGCTCACTGTGGTCTCCAGGTTTGTTTTCATGGCTGTCGTCAGAGTGATGGGTTTGACTCTGGAGCCGTCACCATCATGGTGTGATGTAAAAAGAATTGGTTCCAACAGGCATTTGGGTTGTGTTTATTTTCAGCAGCAGGAGCGAGAGGGAGCCAGGTGGCAGTGCTGATGTTTTACTAATGACTGGTTGTGTGAGTAGGACAGAACTGGGTGCGGTGGAGAAA
The DNA here is from genome assembly GCA_030449085.1 of Kryptopterus vitreolus. Lineage (NCBI taxonomy): Eukaryota > Metazoa > Chordata > Actinopteri > Siluriformes > Siluridae > Kryptopterus > Kryptopterus vitreolus. The sequence goes on along the minus strand of JACRUU010000027.1, from coordinate 4,915,794 downwards.
CAGTAGCTCGGTGGAAACAGTGGCGTAAGCAGCTACTGCTACGGAGGGAGTTTCCCTTAACGTTTCACTGATGCTTCGGGAGCCGGGGGTGCTGCTGGAAACACGTTTTATGAGCCTTCCTTTAGCCAGAATATAAGCAAGAGGCCAATGCAGGGAACCTCGCTGGAGTCTCCTGTGCGTTCACGTGCTACGCATTACGTCCCCATTTTCTGATCAAATGAACCGTAGGTCACTGGCTGTGAGTTACGCAAACACATGCACAGGGCATAGAACAGCTTCTGGTTTTCTAAACAAGGAAATTATTTTAGATCACCTCCTGTGAGTTTTATTTGTTTGTAAAAGCACTCAGTACTGTACCCACCATGAAGAAGTACTCTTTGGGAAAAGCGCAACACAAAGCTTTCATTGTCTAGCAACAGTTCATGGTTTGATTGCGCAACGCAGCTGCACTAAGACGTGCTGAATTTAGTGCAATCGGCACAATCGCCATTATTTCCAGCTACAGGAGGATTTTTCCAGCTATATCTAATAAAATATAACAAGACACATGTGATTCCAAAATTGCTTACTTTGGTTAAGGGGTCCAGGTTTCAGTGCATAAAGTAAAACGACCAGAAAGCATGTGTTTCCAGATTGTCGGGGTCACAGGGATCAAGTCTGCGGGAATAAACATGTCTCGGGTTACAACAAAAACACACACACATATACACTGTATATTACATACATCTTAAGTAAACACAGCTCAGACGTCTGTCCCTGGACACTTTCACTCCTGGACAAAATGACACACACTAAAGTTCTGTACATGCCTCTTTACACCCATATCAACCCAGGATAAATAAACATGTGCCTCTCCACCCTGTTTGTTAATAATTACGGTGAATGGAGAGGCACCACCCTGCAGTCCGGTGAGGCAGAACACAGAGAAACTCTTTGTCTGAAATCAGGCCTGCACTCTTTCACGTTCCTTTCTGCCTGCTGATGATGCTGATAGGTGAGTCAGAACATATAGCCAGCGCTTTTATGATGAATGTTGCGGGTCTCTCGGGGGCGCCGTACTGAGCCTGCTCACGCAGCATGGAGTTCAGCATATACACACCGAGGAAGCACAATGTGAAAAGCAAGGATTACAGAGTCCCCGGATTCTTTCTATACGAGGTCCTGCAAAGTCAACATGAAACTCGCTGCTCGCCAGGAGCACAATGTGAATTCCATTAAAGCCTGCGAGGTTTGGATTGTTTGGGGGGGGGGGGGGGGGGGGGGGGGGGGGGGGGGGGGGGGTCGAGGTTACGGAAAGGTTTTTTAGGTGATATTCTCTCCAGATGGAAAGCACTTCTCCTGCACCCATCACCTCTCACCCTCACCATCTTACTCATTCCCTACAATCAGTTACGCAGTTTAATCCAGAGAGGAGAAAAATAAACAATCCTATATATTTATTTCTATTAGGGTCTATCTGAATACTGGACTCTGATTGGCCGGAAGGTGTCAGTTCAAACCAGTGAATGCACACAGTCAGTACCAGTTTCATGAATATATATGTATATAACATCATTACATCATAGCGTCTATGGAAGTCACATGACAAATGAACCAACAGTTTCATGTTCCCTGTAAAAAGATACACAGATTTTACGATACTTTCCTGGGTGAGAGAGATTTGAGTGAGTGTGCGTGTGTGTGTGTGTGTGTGTGTGTGTGTGTGTGTGTGTGTGTGTGTGTGTGAGTGTGTGTGTAAAATCAGAGTAATTTACTTGTATAAAGAATAAAGTAAAAAGCACGTTAACAACCCAGAAAGGATAATGTTTCTCATCGAGAATCTCATCGAGATTTAAAAAGACTTTTTTTTCCCTCCATTCTCACACAAGTCTCAGCAGAAGAATGTAGGTTGCCATATGGATTATATGGACTCTGAGGATGTGTGTGTGTGTGTGTGTGTGTATATGTGTGTGTGAATCGGAGTGTACAGCGATGCTGAGCTGGAACGTGATTTGACGTTACTTGGCGCAGGCCGTAGGTCGGGTTGTAAAGCAGAGCAGCATGGAGAGAAGCAAAACACATTTCTATGGCTCTATAAAACACCAGACTAACATTCTTCACTTTCGTCTTCACTCGCATTCTTCACACACACACACACACACACACACACACACACACACACTACAGATGCTTTAAATAAGAACAACAAACAAACAGCGCCTGGCTCAGTCCCTAAACGTCTGTAATTATTTCTAATAAAGGGGCCTAGTCGATGGTGCACTTCATTATGAATGCTTTATGGGTGAGAATAGCTATGAATCAAGCCGCATCATCAACCCCCTCGAAACATAATTAACCGATTATCTGTTTCATGTCTGACTTCATTACTCTGTGATGTAACTATTTTGTGTTTGCCTCAAGCTCATTCGCACATCAGCGTCCTTTACCGTGTTCTTTCGAGTATTTATAGGCGCGCAACGTTTTTATTTTTTTTCCTGCCACAGGAAAGACTAGATAATTCTCTTCAAATTTACAGGGAAATATTTTCTATCTTAGCAAAGACCAAGAGTTTAGCGTGCGGTATACACCGCGGCTCCCGATCAGTCCTAGCCTCTGTATGCATCATCTAATTACATGCATACTGCAGCATCACTACCAAAACAAAAAAATCAGCAAACCGATATGATTTATAGACTCCAGAATTGTCTTGCATTTACATGAGCAGCTGGTTATAAAGCAAACGGTTAGTGACGGTTGCCACGGTAATCCCTCGTCAAAATGTTTTCTCCACTGAAAATATGACCACCGTCATGCAAAATCCCAGAACGGCTGAAAACAGTTACTTCCTGCAGCCTTAATGTGGTCGTTTCTTGTTCCAGACATGTGTTACTCTAACGAAAGCATCAGCCGGGATTAAGTCGAGGAAGATTCATGGAGATCGCATACAGAAAAGCAAAGTTCCCCATAAGATCTATAAATATAAACTGGGACATTCATCATCCTTCATAGCCCTGGCCAGATCCAAAACACACACACACACACACACACACACACACACGTGTAAATAAACTCAAGGTCTTGTAGAGAATGATTACAAAACTAGGATACACGTCTTTATCCACAATGTAAATAATGCTGCCAAATGAAAGTACGTCTCGGGACCTTATACATAAGCATAACAACAGAAATATTAATGACATTACACTCAATGGCCAAAACTTGGACTGATTAGAAGTGACCCGCTTTGCATTACCAGGTGTAAATTAGGTGTTAATTACTGTATCTACATGCTGCTACGTACTGTTTATGTAGCTGGGATTCTCTGCCAGGATTCTCAGTTACAGAAAAAAACTTTGTAAGGACCTTTGGGAGTTTTAACAGATAAAGAGATCTAAAGTTGGTGCATTTATAGTTCTTGAGTTGCTCAGTAACATCATGGATCTTCAGGAGGTTGATATGGAACTATCTCCAGCTAAAGGACCCCCAACACCACAAAGCGCGAGGGGGAGTTTTAACATTATATTGAAGAAAAGAGTTTAAAGAGAGAAAATCGCTTCAAGATCTGTAATCTAAAGTACAACAACACTGTAATTAAACGTAATACATTTAACTCTACCAAGAACCCTATTAGGTGTATTTAAGTTTTGGAGTGTTTCTAAACATTTGACAAGCACTTTGTCAATTTATATGTGTATATTATGACAAACCACACAATTTGCATTTTTATCATCAAATAATATAGATTTATAGTTCTATATATAATATATATATATTACAGACGTGGACAAAAGTGTTGGTACCCTTTGGTTGAGTCACAGAAATAATAACCACAATGAAAGTCAGACATTGTTTTTGCTCAGTAAAAAAATAAACTCATAACATCATGGATCTTCAGGAGGTTGATATGTTCTGTGTTGAGGCAATCACTGAACAAATTTTGTAAAAAAATAAACTCATATCTCCAGCATTTTGTTGGAATGAATTAGAGGAATTGCAATAAAAACGCTCCATGAGCAAACTGCTATAGAATGCATTATCCAAGTAATTAAACAGTTGACAAGCCAAAATTGAAGAAAAGAGTTTAAAGCCACCCTATTAGGGGTATTTAGAGAAAAGCACTTTGTGTGTTTATGTCAATGAAAGTCGAATGCTTACATTTCTTCAGAGATCTGTAAGTGCAATAGTCGAATCATGAAACATTCCTTACCCCATAACTAAAAGTTACAACAACACTGTATGCTTCATTAAACTTTTGAGGTGGCAAAAATATTTTTGTCTCATTTAACTCTACTTGTCAATGTGGCCCACTTTGGAATATTCCAGTTGTGTCTTCCTTTTTTATGCAAGATTGAACTGCATGTTTCAGTCCTCCAATAGGATTGAGGTCAGGGCTCATAAACGGCCACTTTAGAATAGTCCAATTTTTTCCTCATTGTAGCCCCTGTGTGTTTTGGGTATTGCAAACACGACGAGGATTTTCACAGTAGGGACAGTGTTCTTTTCTTGATATGTATTTTTTCGTCTTTAAGTTTTGGAGTGTTTCTAAACATTTGACAAGCACTTTGAACATCGTTCTTGGCTTGAATTATCCGAATTCTTGAATCTCTTTAGATATGTGTATATTATGCGACATCTGCCACGTCCAGGTTTGGATCTAACCACTTAAACTTCTGAATAATTGTGCAACTGTACTCACAGGAACATCTAGTTGCTTGGAGATGGTCTTATAGCCTTTACCTTTAACATGCTTGTCTATAATTTTCTTTCTGATCTCTTGAGACAGCTCTTTCCTTTGCTTCCTCTGGTCCATGTCGAGTAACGAGTGTCTTGTACACACCATATCACCAAACAGAACACAGTGATTACCTGGAGCCATATATATAGGCCCAAGGTTTTGGCTGATTGCAAGGTTGTGAGTGGACATTAGTGGACACACCTTCAATTAACATGTCCCTTTGGTCACATTATTTTCTGTGTTTTCTAGGGGTACCATCATTTTTGTCCATGCCTGTTTCATGAGTTTATTTTTTTACATAATTCTGTTGAAGCATGGTTGAAAAACAATGTCTGACTTTCATTGGTTAACATTTATAGAATTTTTATTTATTATTACTTTTGTCAGATTAAAGTTATTTCTGTGACCATTGTGACTTTTTCTTTCATTGACCAAAGGGTACCAACAATTTTGTCCACGTCTGTATATATATATATTTATTTATTTATTTTTTCAATATATGATTCATGCATTCACATTCGAGTAGATTCCTATTATACACTGCACTGTAAAGATGCATGTTACAATGTCCTGCATTATGTACATAAAGTATTTATCTTTAAAGATATTAATGTAATAATGCACTTCTCCAAAAACACAATAGAACCTGCACACCCAGAATCTTTTTACACCATTATTTCTGTTACACTTCCTCCTACTAAGGCTTCTGCTGTCATTTTATTCAACTATAAAAACACAGCAAGAGTTTTGCTTTTTCCAGGAGGTTTGGAGAGAAAAAAAACAAGGTATGAGATCTCACTGGGAAACGCTTCATATACCTTCTATTACACTTCTTTCAAGTTTAGGTATAAAATTTACTGTGAATGAAAATTGCTTTTCTTTGGAGTCATTTGATTTCACAATCTCTCTCTCTCTCTCTCTCTCTCTCTCTATCTCTCTTTCTCTCTGAGCAAGTACACAATATTTTTTTCCTGCTTTATTTGATGTCGTACCGAAGCTGAAATCCCAGGAGACATGAAGTGAAAAGAGAGCTGTAGATTAGCAGCCATTAACATTTCATATAAAATGACTAATCACAATTTGAATATCCAGATGTGTGTGTGTATGTTCGTAAGAGATGCACAGAGGTTATTCAGGTTCCTGTGATTCATCTATAAGCATGTACTTTTTACTCTGACCAATTATAACTGCAAGTCCTTGCAAGGCCTTGGAAGTTATTGTGAGGCTTTTCCTCGTGTCATGCATTTAAAGCAGAACCAGCAATACGATGATGTTGAGATTACATGGAAGGGAATTTCCGAGGGTCATGGTGAAGTGACTGTAGCCGGAGTGTGTGTAGGAGGTGGTGAAATGTGCATTAATCTCCATCTCTTGGCTCAGGCTTTGGAAACGCTTTCCTGGGAGCCCCAGTACCGTTGCTCAGTTTAGTTCAAGAGGGATACAATTCATTTCCTGTGTGTATGGTATTGGTGAAGGAAGAAGAGCACTATTTTTTTTCCCTGAAGAGATTTGTGCTGAGCAGGTGGCTGCATTTGCACAGAGTCAGACATCACACGGCCAAAGGCTGGGAAAATCTGTAGCACTGCTGGCAGCCAAACGTCTTCCTGGCTTTATGAATCATCTAAGCATTTTCCACAACCTTTCCAATTTTCTTTTTTTTGGGAGGGCAGCTGTGTAAGATTTAATCAGTATACCAGTCCATGGTGTATCAAATTGTCTTAAAAATGCATTAGAAGCTTAGGGTTATGCAGAAACTCTACACACCCTTGTTAAAATCGCATAATTTTTAAATAAAACCTTTTCCACCTTTAATGTGATCTCGCAGCCGAGTGGAAAACAAATGGAAATTATTTAAAATGGAAAAAAAACAAGGTCAAGAACATGTTTTTCAACTAGAACCTGGTATCCGACTGTGTTCAGAATGAATTGCATTCCTGCTCATGTTCGAAAGTAATTATCCTTCATCTGCCATCAAGGAAGTTTTTCCTCAAATTAACATCAGATGCTTCTCGACATGTTTCTCAAAATCATCTTGGCTCTGGTTGTAGACATTTATCGAACGGCAGGGTGAAAGAATTCCCAAAATTATATAAAGAAAGAAGGATAGGTAGAAAGTTATTAAGGAGACCTACACCAACAAGAAGTAGGAATATCAAGTAACTCACTCTCTGTAGAGAGAATTCTTTCAGAAATACAAATAATGATTGTTTATTTTTGTCAAGTTACAAAATGCAAAAACAAAATAAAAAATCTAAATCGATATTTGGTGTTACTACCCTTTGAAGAACTAGAAGTAGTGGAAGTGATGGCACGACCCCGACAGAGCCCTGATCTCTACATCATGGAGTGTGTGTGGGATTACATGAAGAGACAGAAGGATGTGAGAACGTCTACATCTACAGAAGATGTGTGTTTACTTCTCCAAGATGGAACAACCTACCAGCCGACTTCCTTCATAAACTGTGTGCAAGTGTACCAAGAAGAATTGCTGCTCTTCTCACACCTGCATAAAACTTTTGCACAGTACTGTATATCTGATATAATTGGGGTAAAATGGCTACATCGAGACATTTCTCTAAATCGCCCTCATAAGCATGCAGTAAGTTGTGTTGTGGCCTGAAAAGATGGACTTTTTTGGCACAGAATAATGAAGGAAAAGAGAACAAATCCAACATCAGAAAGGCTTCAGAAGATCAGTATTTTGGAAGGCGGCAGCCCCGATCTAAAACTGATCCGATCTAAAACTTACTTGAACACCTTGTACAAAAGATTTGAAACATTTTTTTTGCTAATTATTGGACAGTTTTATCATTTATAATTCAGGTCGGGGCCACTCAGGAAATAATGGCAAAACTCTGAATATTGTATCAAGGGAGGCAAAAGTGATCAAAGAATTGGAGTTAGAAGAGAGAGGTAAAGGTAAAAATATCGACCCGGCTTTTATCAGACACATCGGTTCAACACGTTGGTGCTTCATAATAGAGATGTTAGATATTGAAGCTGGATATATCACTTACAGACCCACAATCCACAGTGCTTCTGATGGGAATAACTTTATTCAGTATAAGATTTCTCCCGTTTCTCTGTGTTTCCCTTTTTGGAGGCAGGCTGGAGTTAAATCACTAAATCAATGCGGTATAACAAGCAAAAGATGAATCCATAATATATCAGTTATGGCACTTATCTCCTTTTTTTTTTCAAGAGTGTTGACTTTTTTTCTCTCAACTCTTTTAGTTACATTCTTTACCAGCTGCATGAAAGTCTCAGACACCATTTGCATATAATACCTCATGCTGTCCTCTTTTTTTTGTTGTTGTTTTTTAGTTTCATACTTTGGGGATAGCTACTGTCGGATCGATGTGGCACAGGATCTGTTAAGTTTTCATCTGTCGCTCCAGTTTAAGACGAGTAAACGCAGCGGGCTGCTCCTCCTCGCTGCTGGAAACATCGACTACCTGTCTGTGGAGCTCATCAATGGCAGGTTACAGGTCAGAATCCCAAACACATTGCTACCACACTAACGAATATTTAGGATTTTATCAGTTCAGACATATAAAAAAAAATTATTCATATGTAATTATTATTTAAAAACTAACATGTGTGTGCATGGATGCAGGGATTTTTATCTTGAATTTTCTTTTGGGGTGTTTCTAATGTCTAAGATTTATTCTATTTATTTTATCTTTATCTATTTATTTGGTCTTCTGCATTCTGCAATGTATGTTGTTTTATGTTGTAAGGTTCTGGGGAAAAGTTGTTTCATTTCACTGTGTTCTGTGTTATAGTTAAATGTGGTTGGAATGACATTAAAAGCTTCTCGACTCGACTTGATCAGCGACACCGGGCCCAATAGCAAGATCATAAATGGAGAGATATTTGTTCTTAGAATATTCATTAACTCATTTTCAAACCTCAGATTTGTCAGGAAACTGTTAAAGTATTTTACCATTTCGAGCCACATTTTTCTACCCAGTAGTGTTTATGTATTTAATTAGTTCTTACTGTTCATTATCAAATTTGCTTGAAATTCCAGGCGCAATTCAATTACATTCCTATTTAGCAATCTCAGATAACAAAAATTCATTTAGTTTTGCACATGACTAATAACCCGATTTGAGGTCTATTATAAGTTATTACAGCAAGTCTGGTATCCTCCACATGTGGGTAACATCTCTCTTGGAGTTGAAGTGAACTAAACATCCGAGTTTATATCTGTCTGCACTTAAAGCAAATATTTAGACTTGAGGCCAAATTACACCACACATATGTCCAAAGTATTTCTCCCTTTTTTACTGATCTAGAAACAAATGCTTTACATAAAAGAATGCATTTTTTTCCTTGACTGATTCAATCAATTTTAAAATCATTTCATGTATTATTTGTGCTTGTTTCTGTAGGCAAGAATGGATTTGGGATCTGGGGAAGTGGTGCTGAGCTCCTCCCCTGGTGTGCAACTTAACAATCTTTTAGATCATAGAGTTTCTCTGACCCTTCAAGAAAACAAGCTCCTGATGAGCGTGGATGAGATTTTTACAACGTCCGCTGACGTGCAAGGAGAGGAGGAGTACCTGAGTATCGATAGAGGTGTATTCCTTGGCGGTGTAAGAGACTTGGATGTTGAGTACATCAGCACTGCTGTCCCTTTCCTCCGTGGCTGTATGGACGGCGTCAACTTTGAGTCTCATCAGTTTAGCATTTTGTCGTCGGCTGCAATGGTCTGCCACGACACCATAGATATCTGTAGCGGCGAGTTTGAAGCGGCTGATGGAGAGGCCATTAGCTTTACAAGTTCAGACTCTTTCGTATCCTTCCCAACCTGGACCAGACCCAACACAGGTTCCCGAGATCTGGAAATACTGATGAAAACTACCATTGAAGATGCTCTGCTTCTCTTCCATCCGGGCCAAGAGTCTGATTTTATCGCCTTGGGTATGGCAGGAGGGTACCTGAAAGGTGTAGCTCAATTGGGCAATGGTATGGTGATTCTAAACAACGCAAAAGTAAAGCTGGACGATGATCAGTGGCACAGGATTCGGATGTTTGTTGATACCAACACTTTTGAGATAACAGTAGATAGCGAGTCTGTCACAAAGCCTCTATACGGATCAGAAAAACTGGACCTTGTGGGAAATCTCTACTTGGGAGGAATCCAGGGGAAAATGAAAGACGTATTCCGTGATAGCTACCTGACTTTTATGGAAGATGAAATCACACCCGAGTCCTTCATTGGCTGCTTAGGCGATATAAAGATAAACCAGAAGGTCCGAACCCTACAAGATGCCCTCATAACTAAAGATCTTCATAATAAATGTGAAGGAGAAGAGTATGACTATTCCACCGATTACTACGAAACAACTGCAACTACAGCCCCAACGCAGATAACCATTTTGAACATACAAGAAGAAAGACATTGTGTTCTATCTGAGGACATGCCAGAAATCTTTGCAAATGTCTCGAAACTCTTGGAAGTCACCCCATTGCTGGTTCCGGAGGGTGGAGAAGCATTTATTGAAATAAGCAACCTAAACCCGACTTTCGATCTCAATGCTGCAGGAATAAGGCAATCACAAATCATTTTTACCCTCCAGACCTCCCCTTTGTACGGCATATTAGACATGAACATTAACACACGGCGAACTAAAAAGTTTACTCTGCTAGATGTGGCAAATAAGAAGATCAAGTACCTTCATGACGGCAATGAAAAGTCCAGCGATCAAATCCAACTTGAAGTAGCGGCGCATGGTTTCAACCTCCCAGAGTGTTTGAAAAACCCCCACCAATACAGGCTCCCGGTGGAAATCCTACCTGTCAACGACGTACCCCAGCTCAGCGGTGAAGACATCACCATCACAGCAAATGGGCACACTCGCTTGAGCCCCAACCTTGTCAAGATAGCTGATTCTGATAAACGATGTGACAATTTGATTGTTACAATTATCTCAGATACAAGCTCTGATGGGTACTTAGAGAATTCAGAGCGACCTAATTGGCGCCTCAGAAATTTTACCTGCAGACAGCTGAAGGATGGACATATTTATTATGTCCACCAAGGAGGATCAGAGAATGGGCTAACTCTAAAAGTTTCAGATGGAAGTCCAACCAGCCAGCCAGTCACTTTTAAACTAGTAGTAACTGAGCCCCAGATTAGGGTGGTAACAAACACAGGACTACGTGTTGTACAAGGCGCCAACTCCAGCATAGGGATACAGAACCTGGCCGTATCTGCCTCTCCCCAAAATGGTGATATCATGTTCAATGTTACACAGCCGTTACGATTCGGGGAGCTGCAAATTATCGGACGTGACGGTGTGCCACAAAGGGTGTCACAGTTTTATCAATCTGATCTTGAGGAGAATCGACTAATGTACACTACAGAGATGTCATCTGATCTGGATGGCGCAGAAACGGAGTATATTCATTTTAATGTGCAGTGGGGGCAGTTCACTCTTCCAGACAATACATTCATAATTCAGATCATGCCCGCTCAGGTAATAATGGCAAAAATCGTCCCTCTGAATATTGCATCAGGGGTGGCAAAAGTGATCAAAACATTTGAGTTAGAAGCAAGAGTCAAAGGTAAGAACATCGACCCAGCTTTTATCAGATACATCGTTCTGAGGCGTCCGACACTGGGTGCGTTGATGTTTCATAACAGAGATCTGTCAGATAGAGATAGCTTCACACAACAGGATATTGATGCTGGATATATCAGTTACAGACCCACAATCCACAGGGCTTCTGATGAGAATGACTTTTTCCAGTTTAATATTTTTGCAGATGATCAATTCTCTCAATTATTCACTTACCCAATCAGTATACAATCTGACTCTGGTTTCCCCAAGTTAACCAATGAGTTACTGCTTGTCCTAAAAGGAAATGAAAGTACACTGAGTAAAGAACACCTCTGGGTGCAGACTCAACAGTCCACAAATTTCGTGTACAGGATCATTCAAGACCCTCTGCATGGACGTCTGATTAGGGACTCCCCTCCCGGTGTGCCGAGGTTCGAGGGTGCGGTGCGAGTTTTCAGTAATGAAGACATCCTGTTAAACAGGCTGATCTATAAACACGACGGCTCCGAGTTCAGCCAGGACCAGTTCACCTTTCAGGTCCGTGATGTAAGTACAGGTAGCACTGAAGAAAAAAATGTGACCGAAGGGACATTTCACATAACAATTCAATTTAGAAATAATTACGTACCTCAAAGGGTCATTAATAAACCCTTCTACGTAACAAGAAATGGCCAACGTCTACTGACCACTGATGACATCCTATTCAGGGACGAAGACTCTGGCTTTAACGACACCCAACTGGTTTATTCTCGAGAAGGAATTCTCTCAGGTAACATAGTGTCATCTGCAAACCCTTTACAACCCCTCTACCGTTTTACCCAGGCAGACCTGAGAGAGAAGAACATTTTGTTTGTCCATCATGGTGCTGACCGGGATCTGTTTCAGCTTCATGTGTCTGATGGGTTGCACAGGACCACAGCACTGCTGGAGGTGCAGGCCAGTGACCCCTTCTTGCGTATCGTCAATAACACCATGGTGGTCATGGACTATGCCAGTACTAGGACTCTGGACACCAGCGTTCTGGGCACAGAGACCAACATGGACATTAGGAGTGCTTCAGAAATGATGTATGAGATAAACACGCCTCCGAGCGACGGCAAGATTATCGTCAGTGGGATTGAGGCAACTCGGTTCACTCAGGAAGACCTCAGGAAAGGTGTGGTGTCCTATGAGAATAGTGATCAGAGCCTGCGGTCCACGGATTCTTTCGGCTTCACTGTGCGTGCAAAAAACATGAGTGTGGAGGGATCTTTCAGAATTAAGATCGTCAAGCAAGGATTTTTGTCGAAACCTCAAGTCTCCTCCAATAAAGTCATCATTTCATATGAGGGCGAGCATTCGGTCATCGATCAGGATCATCTCAGGGTAAGTTTTTTTTTTTAAACTAAATCTAAAATCTTATTATATTCTGTATATATTTTCGCAGTGTGTGTGGAGTTTGCATGCTTTCCCCCTGTCTCAGGGTTTTTTTCTCCGGTTTCCTCCCCGGTCCAAAAACATGCACGGTAGGTTGATTGGCACCTTGGAAAATTGTTCCTAGTGTATGAATGTGTATGTGTGATAGGTGATGTGATCCCATACAGGGTGTATCCTGCCGTGAAGCCCCAAGACGCCTGAGATAGGCACAGGCTCCCCATGAAAATGTCATTTTTTAAATAATCTTTTGATTTTACATGACTATACTGTCTGTTGAAGTGCAGAGAACCTGTTTTTTCCATAACTATCCAACACATACTGTTTATTTTTGCTAATTCTGAATGTATTGGATTCGCTATTATTCTCAATTCAAACATAAATTCACGTGCAAGATTTGAAACTCATGAGGTGATGCAGGGCAAGAAAACAGCTGAGTTTTCAAATCAGATTTGTTTATATGATATAATATTTGAGCAATGTCAAAAAAATCAGTGCTCAATGATCAGAGTCAGAATGGAACGAATTGCACTGTAAATGTATTCAGATTCTTGACATGCAGGAAAAGGGGCTGTTAAATAGATCTTGGTTGCAATTTCTGTGACAGCTTTCCACAAAATCTGTCGTTGTAAGCCAAACGGGGGCAGTCAAATTGTCTGAACGTGTATTCATACAGAAATAAAAGAATATAATCCAAAGAGAAGCCTGGGTAATTCGTTACGGGGAGTGTAATTCATTTAATTGTGTAATTCGTTCTGGGAGATGGTACCTCAGTGGTTAAGACAATGGCCTCTAGAACAGAAGATTGCAGGTTCAATTCCCCCCACCAAGTTGCCACGGATACATATATATATACGTTTTAAGGTGGAGTGGGAGCAGTTCACACTTTCAGATAATACGTTCATAACTCAGACTGTTCCCATTCAGGTAAGAATAGCAACAATCTTCCCTCTGAATATTGTATCAGGGCAGGCGGAAGTGTGATGTGAGTGGCCCTTGAGCACGGCCCTCAACCCTCAATTGCTCAGTTGTAAGTCGCTCTGGATAAGAGCTTCTGCCAAATGCTATGAATGTAAATGGATAATATTTAGTCGTTTCAATTGGTATGAATGTGTAAGAGAAGAAAATGAATGTTTTTTTTTCTCTCTAAAGGTCTGAACTATGTTCACTAACACACACTACTTCATTTCAGGTGGAGCAGGCCAACATCTCACCCGCTGAGTTAGTGTTTACCCTTAAAGAACTTCCACGCTTTGGCCATTTGGTCAAACTGATCAATGATACCGAGAGCACGGTGTCTCCTGTCCTGGACTATATACAGTCTTTTACACAAGAGGACATAAACATGGGCACAATCTTATACTTGTCGAGTTCTGAACACGTTCAAGACACGTTTACTCTAAACGTCAGTAACGGCTTCACCACAATCGAGGACCTGGAGGTCCAGGTAGACGTTATACCCCGGTACATCCCTGTCCAAGCGGCCAACCTCACCGTCAGGGAAGGAGACCATGTGATTCTTTCCGAAGACATTGTGAACGTCACACATACTTTCTACCGCGAGAATCATGTTGAATTAATTCTGGTGGAGGCACCACAACACGGAGAAATCAGATACGTGGACAAGGAGGACGATGCGCTCGTGTCTTTCACCTGGGACGACGTGAGTACGTTTTTAGTTTCTGTAGGTTTGTTCGCACTGTGGTGTGGTGCATCTTTATTTCTCCATTAAACCACACAGGTAGAATATAAATGATGTTTTTGTATTAATTAAAAAAACAAAAGATCCGAAGTGAAAGGTATACTGCATTAATAAGACAAATACATTCCATCCACAGTATAACTATCATTTAGAACAAACGGATGTCAAATAATTTTGTAATTCTTAATTATACGCCATTCACCGGATAACAGTCATCGAGCCAGACTTTGATCAGTCAGTTGTTTGTACTGCAGAAGCTTCTGTGTGCTTTGTTTTCCAGCAAAAAAAAGGGAATCAATGTCTCCTCTTTCTTCCGTCTCTCTGTTCACCATGATCTTAGCTCCTTTCAGAATTTGGTGAGCTGCAGTGATTCAGACATCTAGTGGAAAAAGTGAGAGTAAAATGACTGGTCTCTGGTGGAAAAGCGCTAAGTGCTAAGCTGTGCTTAGCCTCGGGATGGTGGTTAGACCCTGTTCCTAACGGGGGAATAGCGCAGGGCCTTGGCCTCAGCTCCATCTCTGTTCAGGAACCAGTGGAAACTCTGACAGAGTTGCCCTGTCGCTCCAAGCCAAAATAAACCGGCTCATATAATCCTATAATAAAGCGTTCACACACAGCGATCACGCCGCAGCTCGTCAAAGACTCCTCTGTGAGAACACAGTCGATCATTAAAATCATATACCTGAAATTAGGACGAGGACAGAATCACGTGAATCGTTATGGAGTGATTTCAACCCTGAATGAATTTTTTGTTTTTTGTTTTATTTGTTTAATAAACCATCAATAAAAGTCAATAAAATTATATGTGGGTGAACATTCGGGTATTGATCATCTCAGTGAGGATTTAATAGAGTACAGCTTTATTTCTAATTAAATAATAAGTTCATATAAAACAAATAATAGGGAAGAAAATGTGTATATATATATATATATATATATATATATATATATATATAATTTTTTTTTTTCTTTCTTTCTTTTAATAATTTTTTAATTTTACACTGATATGAGGGACTGCGTGGGTCCAGATCAGGAAAATCACAATCAGGGTAAATAGTCACTGATCATCTCAGTTTGAGTGTTTAATCGAGTACAGATTTATTATTTTATTATATCTAAATATAGAAGGTAATGACTTTTAAATATACACCAAATAATTGGTTAGGAAATGTATTTTTTATATGATATTTAAATTTTACACTAATATGAAATGTAAAATGAGACCGGTTGGTGAAAGAATCCTCTGTTCGTAGGGATTGTGTAGGTCCAGATCAGGTAAATCATAAACCTGAAAAATGTAATGGACCAGGAATAATGTGAATTGTTATGCCGTTATTTCCGCCCTCAACAGTTTTATACGAAGCGAGTGGAAGTTTTCAATCAGAAAGAGGTTCAGAAAAACCAGGCACTGAGAAAAATTAATTATATCCCCGAGCGCTTTATTTCTCGCATAAATTTTAGATTGGTGTAATTGCAGGTGTGAGAGCGTCTCGGATAGACGAGGGCAAAAATCTCAGGGTTTCCTGCGGAATTGTGCACCACCTGACACCTGCTAAGCTCCACTTTAAACAGGCTGAGATATCTGTACACAAAGCAGCCGATTGATAAAGTGCAAGTCTTTGGTTCTCTGTGGCATCCTTTCACTTCTGTCTTTAAAGAGCACTTTGTTCTGGAACGCCAAGAGCTGTAGATGACAGCAGCACTCTAAATGTGTTCCATATTGAAGAAGAGAGAGAGAGAGAGAGAGAAAGAAAGAGAACGAGAGAAAAAGTTAGAGGGAGAAAAGAGAGAGAGAGAGAGAGAGAGAAAGAGAAAGAGAGAACGAGCGAGAGAGAGAGTGAGTGAGAGAAAAGAGAGTGAGAGAGAGTGAGAGAGAGGAGAGATAGAAAGAGAAAAAGAGAGTGAAAGAGAGAGAGAAAGTGAGAGAGAGCAAAAGAGAAAGAGAGAACGAGCGAGAGAGAGAGAGAGAGAGAACTGTCTGACACTATAAACAGCTGAAAGAGGAATATAATGGTTTGTAAATGAAAGAAGGCTGTATTATTTTCATTATTGGGCCTCGCTGAGAATTTCTCCGTTCACTCATGTAGGACCAGTGGCTCTTTTCATGCTACTGTACTGTGTGTGTGTGTGTGTGTGTGTGTGTGTGTGTGTGTGTGTATGTGTGTGTGTGTGTGTGTGTGTGTGTGTGTAAACCAGGCCAGTTTGTATGTTTGCTCAGCAGACTCCTACTCTACTATTAGGCTTGGCATGAACAGCCACTCAGACTGGGAATTCAGCAGGAGCGTAACAGAAAGAGTCAAACGAACACTGCAAAATAAACTCAAGTCATATTTTTTTTCCCTTAAAAGACCGGGGTGCCAGATAAACACTCGCAATCAGAGAAAACATGGTGCTGTTCCCCTCTTGAGGAGGCAATCATCTGGAGGCCATTTCAAATCTGCACACAGCGGCACGCTCAATCTGTTGTTGCGGCTATCGCTTCTTTTGTAGCAGCCCCGAGGCGAAAGCACGCCAACACACCAGCATTAAATGTCTGCAGTAAATACATATAAATGCCAGGCTTTATATCTGCATGAGCATGCTGTCATCGTATGTTATTATTATTGTCCGGGAAAAGTTACACGTCATGCATTTAGGTACACACTATCTACTAATATCATTTTATTGCTTTCCTGATGTTCTCAAAGCGTAGGATGTGATTTATGAGGATTTTATTTATATATATATATATATATATATATATATATATATATATAAACACAGTGTGCATTACTATGTGAGTGATCTGCTCCTTCACTCTGAAGGAAGTGTGTTGGCGAATCAACGAAACCCGAACAACAACAAAAAAGAACAAATGAATAAAGAAACTTCAGTGCATCCACTCACGCTTCCTAAATTTCACTACTATTTTTGGGGAATTACGCATACTAGCTGCGCAATCACAACATGTATGATCTCCTCATTATATTACCGTATGGAACCTTACGGAAGCGCATTGCATTCCCAAATACGCATTACATATGGCATGTGATTAATCATCCCTAATATATATATAATATATACATATACGTCTATATTTTCATTATTATTGTTATTATTATTATATTGCCTGCTTCTCTCAATGGTGTTCAGGTGCAGCAGGGATCCGTCTACTACTTCCATGACGGCACGGAGGCAGCGGAGGACAGTTTTACTTTCACAGCAACTGCTTTTGAGTTAAATCGTCGCAGCGTCCCGATCTCTGTGGGCGTCACGGTGATCCCCGTCAACGACGAGCCCCCACAGCTGAAGCACAACACAGGACTGGAGGTACAACACTAAACACCTCAGCTCCTCTGGTTCATGGTCCCTCAGAAAATCTCCAAAATCTTTTACAGGGTGACTCAGAAACCTCAAGGGTTCTGGAACAGATATTCGCTCGGAAAATACCAATGAGGGGAAAATAGTCTTTTTTTTTTTTTTACTTCGTCTGTGGTCTCACAACAGCTTGCTAGCTGATATTTTTGGAAAAGCCTGGCTCAGGGATCAACCCAGCTAGTCATCACTCTCCATTACTTTCCCACAGGATGTGAAATAATGATATGCCTTTTTTTCCGTGCATACACTATGTATTCTCTCTCTCTCTCTCCCTCTGCCTCTTTTTTTTATTATTTCCACTCCTTGCTTGCTGCTCTCTCCGTCTCTCATATGTACGCTGCTCGTCTGCGTTGATTTAAAGAAGGAAGTTGAAGCGTTGTCGGACCTACAGCAGATGATCAGACATGATGAATAACATCGTGGTGACATAGGCTCAGGGCCCCAGATCCTGCCCAGTCAGACTCCAGCTGGTATTCATTAGAGAGCCTCTCTCTGAACACACACACACACACTCAGCACCGTCTGCCTCTTGCACTTATTCCCTCATCGAATGCTAAGCCTTAATCACACGCCCATCTCATCTATTTCTCATGCACGAGAATAACAGAACTCACACACACATATACACACACACACACACACACACACACACACACACACACTGCATGTTCTCAATCCAGCAGCCTGTGGAGTCTCTGTATTATCTCGAATCTGAGAGACCCAGTAGTTCAATCAGACACTGATTACTAATTGCACTAATGATGGCTTGTTGAGATTCTTTTAAACGCGGAGTCTCTCTCCTACTGTGATCTTAAATTAAATTTGCCGCACAGCTTCTAGTCGATGTTATGCGCGTTATACGTTTGGCTTATATAACACTCAGATCTGGTCGGACACAATATTTATATTGTAATGCTGCCACCTAGTGGTGGAGAATGCACATGTCAGGCATGTTATACTGTGCACAGGCGCTAGAGAACAAAAAAGCTTTAGTGTTTAATAAAGTGGAAATGACAAGTTCATGTCTTTTACAGAGAAGTTCAAAGAATTATCTGTCGAGTTCTGAGGATTATTTCACTTTCGAAAAAACGTATTATTGTATCGTCCTTCTATTATATTTGTTTTTAGGGGTTTTATTTTTAAATTAAAAAATATTTTGTTATTTTTCAAATATTTTTTTTTAAATTAGAGTTTATTTATATACTGAATGGAATTCAGTTTCTAAAAAAAATTGTAAATAAAGATATAAAGTGCAATTTATGTTAATATATCTGAATAGAATATAATAGTCTTTATTGGTCACATAAACATTACAGCACAGTGAAATTCTTTTCTTTACATATCCCAGCTTATTTTTGGAAGTTGGGGTCATATATATTGGCGATACCGGGGCTCAAACCCGTGACCCTCTGATCAGTAGACCAGCCCCTTAAACCTCTGAACTACACCCCCTTCCCCCATTTTTGCATATTTCAGGAAGCTGGGGTCAGAGCATCGTATGGCACCCCTGGAACAAACAGGGTTAAGGGCCTTGCTCAAGGGCTCAGCAGTGGCAGCTTGATGGTGTTGGGACTCAAATCATCAACCATGTGATCAGAAACCCTGCACCTTAACCACTGGACCACCATTGCCCTGTCCTATTTAACCTAGTGTATATAGATTCGTTTAACCCTCTTGGGGATGGAGTTCACTAAAGCTTCACTGGAGTCTGGAGACAGCTTGGAAAGTATATAACCTTTACCCTCAGCCTCTTTAGCAAGCTAGCAGTCATCTTGGAGGTGTGTTTGGGGTCGTTATCACATTGGAATACTGCCCTGTGACCCAGTCCATGTTACAGCACATGTTGGCATTCATGGTTCCCGCAATGAACTCCATGCCGGTAGCATTGATGCAGTCCCGGACCTGACACTCCCACCACACCACACACGCTCAACACCATCTGAACCAAATAAGTTTATCTTGGTCTCATCAGACCACGCAACATGGTTCCTGTAATCTCTGACCTTAGTCTGTGTGTCTTCAACAAACTGTTCCTGTGCATCATCTTCAGAAGAGGCATCTTTGTGTGATCACAGTCATACAGACCAGTTTGATGCCATGTGGTCTGAGCACTGACAGGCCAAACGCCGACCTCTTCAATGCGGCAGCACTCATACATTTACCCAAACACAACCTCTGTATATGACACGGAGCACGTGCACTTCTTTAGTCGACCATGGCGAGGTCTGTTCTGAGAGGATCCTGTAATAACTGTTCTTTGGTCTCGGCCAACATGCTGCTGCTCAGTTACAGGGTCACAGCGATCTTCTTATATCCTATGGCAGGGGTGGCCAACTAGTAGGAGGCTAAGAGCCACTTTTCTTCTGTGTTACTGCAAAGAGCCACATCATACACATGGGTACACATGAACATCATCCCATTCCCATTGACGCATGTTATGTGAAAGCTCCTAAAGAGCCACATGAAACTAGTTAAAGAGCTGCACGATGCTCGGGAGCCACGGGTTGGCCAGGCCAGTCCTATGCCATCTTCATCTTTTTTTTCAGTTCCTCAGAGAGTTCTTTGCATGAGATGCCATGTAGATCTTCCAGTGACCATGTATGAGAGACTGAGAGCGATAACGCCAAATTTAATACATCTACTTCCCATTCACACCTGAGACCTCCTAATATTAATGAGTCACACTGTGGAGAGAAAATTGCTAATTGAATCCAATTTGCACATTTTCACTTAGGTGTGTGTTTGTTTGAGGGGACAGAAAATTATATATATATATAGTGATGGGGAGTAACTAGTTACCTGTAAAGAAGTTATGTAATTTATTTGCAAAATTAATGTAACAGTAATTTGTTACAGTTACTGAGAAAAAAATGTGTAATTAAATAACATTTACTTTTGAAAATGTTAAAGATTACAAATAGGGTTCCATCTGAACAATTTCATTTAAAATCAATGATTTAAACAATGCCACAATTTTCAACTGAAACATGATTTTGATTTGAATGATGACATTCTTCAGAAAAAAATATAACCTGTTTTTCTTTCAGAGAGTTTGAAACTTTTTTCTTAGAATGTTAACTTAAAGTGCCACCTAGTGGACAAATGAAAGTAAAAAAATATTTTTTTAATATATATTTTTCCTACTACTATAGAATTTGTCAGATATCTGCTATATATAGTTTTAGTTTTATATTTAGTTTTTAATTATTTTTACTTTTATGGCCAACAATGTAACCCCTGAGCGACCACTTCCCTAACATTCCTGTACCCTTCTTAAAACATGTCCTCAACAGCAGCAAAACATCACAAGTTGTATATTTCCCTTATAAATATTATATTTCATATAACAGATGTTATATTTTATTCCACTGTTATTTGGTCCTTTCAGTATAAGACTCTGTTTACAGTATAAGTGTAGTAACACTTATTGTTTGGTTATGAAACACCCTGTAGTGTTTGTTATTTGGCAAAACCAGAAATCTATGTAGGCAGCACAATGTTCCACTGATCCTGAGCTCAGAGGTATCTGTGTGTATGTATGTGTGTGTGTGTGTAGTGTGTGTGTGTGTGTGTAGTGTGTGTGTGTGTGTGTGTGTGTGTGTGTGTGTGTGTGTGTGTGTCTGCATATCCTTCTTATATCTGTGTGGGCTTAGAATGTTCGGAATGAATTTTTATTGAAAGAGACTTCAAAGCACTTTTATATCACATGGGCAAAAATGCTATGAAATGATGGTTCATCCTGTGTTCTCTGGTTTTCTCCCAAATCCCTGAAAATCCTGCCAGAAAGTGATGTGGTTGCTAATAAAGATTACTGCTATTTGTGACTGGTGGTGACTGAGCATTGACTGGGCGTGACGTGGTGTGAAGGGGCGTGACTGTGTGTGACTGGATGTTTGCATGTGTCCTACAACGGCTTGGTTTCCTGCTACCTAACACTCGGTGGGCTGTGGATCCACCATGACCCTGACCTGTGCATGCGCAGAATATTTATGCAGTAACTGCCCTTTATCTCTAATACTTCAAGCTATGCCTCTGACAGACTGATAGAATAAATGTTGTAAATGGTATAGAAATGTGAATGTATGCAGAGGACAGTCAGTATTTTATAAGAAAATCCCAACAATGGTGTATAAATAAGTAGATGCTGTAATCGTAGGCATGTGGAAATAGCTTCCTTAAAAGGTTTAGCGCTTGCTTGCTTGTACAGGTCACGGATTCATGAATTTCAGCCACCCCCCAAATCTCTTTGTTTGTATCTGGAAAGCAGATGAAGGCAGCTGTGGATAGCGAGGCTGAATAAATCGATATGAGCCTTTCACTACATGCCTTTCTCTTCTCCCCACTGACTCCTGCTATTTAAGAATGTCTTGCAGGATCTCTGCCCTCTGCTCAGGCTCTTTCAATTAATGCTTCATTCAGCTCTCCAGCCATTACAGGTCCATTAGAGCTCGTTCGAGGCCTGAGAGACCTAACCGCTCCTGCAATGCACTTTATCCTCAGATAACATGCTAAGGCTTCACAACAAACAATCAAATCCATTTTCAGGGAATCCATAGTTGTTGTGTTTTTTTCCTCTTGAATTCGTGTTTCATGTAATGTGTTTTCTCTCACCTCTACAGCTTCTTGTCGGTGAAGAAATGGAAATCACAAGCAAATCATTGAGCGTGGAAGATCTGGACACCCCTTCGGACAAGCTGGTGTACAACATCGAGGGAACCAAGAATGGAATTGTTGCACTGAAAGTGTTCCCTGACACCATTATCGAAAGATTCACACAAGAGCAGATCGACAACGGCGAAGTCATTTTCATCCACAAAGGTAGACCTTTACAAATCTTCTGCTCATTACTTGGAAAAAGAGACGTGGATACAAAAGTCTGGCAAGTTTGAATGGATCCAATACAGATGATTAAGAGTTTTCACATTAGTGAAGTGTTCGAATTTGAGGCCATTATCCATTATGAGTGAAGGATTACAGTTTCCTTATTCCTTTTTAATAAGAGTAAAGTATGATATCTGATCAAATAACATTTTATATAATCAATATCATGAGATTACCCCCCCCCAGACACAGACATAAAAATTCTCATTTATTTTCCAAATTGCTCTGATTTTGGAACCATTTAAGGAAATCTGAAAAGTGTGAAAAAATATTTCCTATATAAACTATACAGACAAAAGCTTGTGGACACCAGACTAAAAGGATTGTATGTGCTTTTTGAAGATCCCATTTCACATTTAGTCCCCTATTTGTTGTTATAAAAAGCTCCACTCTGCTGGGAAGATGTTGGTACTAATTTGTGGAGATTTGTGCTCTCTGTAAGGGTGTTAATAAAGTCAGAGCGCCGTGTGCTGTGGGTGAGGTGAAGAGCCCTGGGCTGCAGTTATTATTCATATGGTTTTGAGCTCTATAGCAGGAGATCTTCCAGTCCAGCCCATGTAAAGCAAATCTTTATGGAGTTAGTTTTATGCACAGGGAATTGGCATGCAGTAACACATGCTGTTTTGTTTCACATTAGGAATTAGTCATTTTATCTTTTATTAGTTACAAGTGATGTTTTCTTAAGATAGATAGTGTGTATAGATAGATAGATAGATAGATAGATAGATAGATAGATAGATAGATAGATAGATAGCAGATAGTTCAAATCCCATCCCTGAGCTGCCACTAGTGGGCCCTTGAGCATGGCCCTTAACCCTCGACTGCTCAGTTTTAAGTCGCTCTGGATAAGGGAATCTGCTAAATGCTGTAAAAAGATAGATAGATAGATAGATAGATAGATAGATAGATAGATAGATAGATAGATAGATAGATAGAGGGATGGATGGATGGATGGATGGATGGATGGATGGATGGATGGATGGATGGATGATGTCTGTAAGAGAGGGAAGAATTAGGAAGAAAATTGAAACCTCCCACACATGCCTCAGCTGCAGGCGCAACTCCTCATGGTTTCTTGTGCAGACGATGAGTTTAACTCTGGTCTCAACAGTCTGTTCACATCTGGACTCCTCATTTCCCAAGGCCATGGTGTGGGTACGCTTTCTTACTCGCACAAATCTGAGCAATCTAGCGAGGTTAGGAAATGGTGTAGAGAACAAAATATGAGACCTGATGCTTGTATGGATATGTCAGAACAGAATTTTTTACTTGCAAACTAACTGAAAATTGTCAGCTTGGAAGTGCCATATTAACTACTTATTATTATCATTATTATTATTTATTCATTCATTCATCTTCTACCACTTTATCCGATCTTCTCTCGGGTCACGGGGAGAGCCTGTGCCTATCTCAGGTGTCTATGGGCATTAAGGCAGGATACACCATTGATGGAATGCCAACCCATCACAGGACACACACACAAACACACACATTCATACACTAGGGACAATTTTTCCAAGGTGCCAATCAACTAACTGTGCATGTTTTTGGACCGGGAGGAAACCAGAGAACCCGGAGAAAAAACCCCTTGAGTGAAACATGGGGAGAACATGCAAACTCCACACACACATGGCTTGAGACGGGAATCGAACCCGGATCCTGGAGGTGTGAAGCGAACGTGCTAACCACTAAGCCACTGTGCGACCCCCATTATTATTATTATTATTATTATTATTATTATTATTATTATTATTATTATTATTATTATTATTATTATTATTATTATTATTATATTCCATTACATTTATTTTAGAGAAAAATGGTTTTAGTTTTTATATTATAATTAGGTTATAGGATTATAGGAACACGTTAATCAATCCTATATGTACTAATATACAGTGTTGGGGAGCAACGGTGTTATGTAATTTAATTACAAAATAAATGTAACAGTAATTCGTTACAGTTACTGAGAAAATATGTCATTAAATCACAGTTACTTATGAAAACGTTCAAGAGTACAAAGTGGGTTACGTCTGAACAATTTCATGTAAAATCAGTACTTTAGATATTGCAGTGGTTCTCTAATAGCGGGGTGCGGCATGGGAATATGCTTTCTTGCCGTCCTAGAATAAAACATAATTGGACCCCCCCCCCCCCCCCAAACCCAAACCTTCCTTTGAACCTTTATGAAAAGGAAACTTTTTTCCTCAGAATGTTCATTTAAAAATGCCACCTAGTGGACAAATGAAAGTAATCAAAATGTAAGCAGTTACTTTACTTGTATAAAAGTCACACTAGTTATTACATTTTGCATAGGGCAATTTTTTTTATCTGTAATCTATTGCATTTCCAAAGTAACTTCCCAACACTGCTAATAGACTTCATTAGCTTGCATTATATGACCATTACGCTATGTTATATGTGATAAGCAGGACTGGGGCTGCAGGTTTTTTGACATTGTCTTGTTATTCATTGTTTAATTTTGACACAGAAGCTCAAAAGTCAGAAAGTGTTGATTAGTAGCAAGTAAAAATTAATTGTTTTAAACTAGTAGTATTTCTGTTAATTCATTTATATTATATAAGAAAAGTGTCTTCCAAAAAAACCATTTTCCACCATAGTAAAGTTTTCAAGTTTGTTTTTTCATGTTTGCTTCTCAAGTTGAAGTATAAGAGAGAAAATAAATCAGAAGTTAAGTTGGAATGTTTCTAGCAGATTAGAGCAACTCATGGATGTCATCAAGTGAACTGTTACTATACTATATAACCAAATGTGGTGGAAACTTGATCATCACAACATGATCATCTGTTATCACTACTATTCTTTTATAATAATCTCCACTCTTTCTTAAAGCTTTCCGCTGGTTTTGAAACATGACTATGAGTGTTAGTTATCACTCAGCTAAAAGCATTAGTAAAATCTGTTTCTGATGTTGAATGAGAAGGAATTTGGCTGAGTAGTCCCCATGTCTTCATGCTTGTTTTGCAGACAGAAACATCCTAGTCTCAGTGAAGGGAACGCAACTACACAAAAGAAGCTGTCATTCTTCAATACATTCACTCTCAACTTTACAAATAGACACTAATATTTCTTCTTGAACAAAGGCACTAGAGATATTGCATAATCATAAAAACAAGCGCTGATGTGTAACAGAAGCTGTTTCTTCCATCAGGATCGGAATCCGGCAGATTTAGTTTCACAGTGACAGATGGAGACCACACATCTCCTCTCTACCGCTTCGTTGTTGCTGTCCGGCAGCTGACAATCTCCATGGAAGTAAGCGGCGAGCTACTGGTCTTTCCTGGTACGTTGGTTCAGGATAATTCTTTCTCTAGATTTCCCAAGAGAGGAAGCTCTCGGCGTGCAATATACGCTATACCATGTAGATGTGAGAATATTATACAGATAATACAAGTCTCAGAGCATGTCTAATATACGAGGTTCTAATTCCATATATATAGATATAGATATTTATAGAGATATATATATATATATATATATATATATATATATATATATATATATATATATATATATATATATATACATATATATATAGTAACTAGTTACTAGGAGTAACTAGTTAAATGTAATGGCATTACTTAATTTAATTACAAAATAAATTTAATTTGTTACAGTTGCTGAGAAAAAAAGGGGTAATTAAAGTACTTATGAAAATGTAAAAGATTACAAATAGGGTTACATCTGAACAATTTCATGTAAAATCAGTGCGTTAAATGACGGCATGATTTTCAACTGAAATGTGATTTTGATTTTAATGATGGCATTCTGCTGCAGTTTCATTTCGAAAAATAGAACCTGGTTTTTTTCAGCGGTTTTGAAACTTTTTTCTTAGAAAGTTAACTTAAAGTGCCACCTAGTGGACAAATGAAAGTAACCAAAAAGTCATCAAATGTAAAGTCATTCAATTAATAATTGAATTATTAATTAGTAATTAATTAGCAATTAATCTGTAATCTATTACATTTCCAAAGTAACCTTCCGAACACTGTGTATAGATAGATAGATAGATAGATAGATAGATAGATAGATAGATAGATAGATAGATAGATAGATAGATAGATAGATAGATAGATAGATAGATAGATAGATAGATAGATTCACACATGTGTCTTACTCTTGTCTCAGGCTCCAGAAAAGCCATCACTAGCGACATCCTGAGAGCGGTGACCAGTGAAGATGGAGATGAGATAAGCTATACTCTCGTGAAACCCCCACGTCTTGGGCGACTCATTAAACCCAACCAGAGTGGACAATTTGAGGAAATCACCCTATTTACACAAACAGAGGTACCTGTAAATCACATTTGTCCTGCAGTTTCAGTCGGTTAAAATGGGTGATGTCTGGGACGAAATGGTAAAATGTTTAGTGGTTTAGTGGAGTTCAACTGAGGACACAATGATCGCAATGATGAGTTTTAAAGAGCAGCACTTCGCTCCAGCTGAACACACCCCTGTTATAATACTGTTCATAATAATACAATATTAACCATATTGTTGACAGACTGAGCAAATTGTGTGTGTGTGTGTGTGTGTGTGTATGTATTAAAATATTTAATTGTGATTAATATTGTAATGGTTATGGATTAACTCGTGATTAATCAGAACTTAATTGGATTTAGTTAACTGTAACTTAATTGCATTACATTTGCATTTGTTCTAAATGTACCTTAAATTAAAATTTTTAAGTGTTTAATTCTCTATTTAACATGCGCCTGGACAAATATGGACACTTGTAAATGTGACACACTCCAAATGTTTGATTATTATTAGTGAAACCAAACTCAACATAGAGCATGAAGACAAAATATTCTTGTAAATATTTTAAAGTAATGACGGTGTTTCAAATGACGTAAATCATAACGACACCAAACGTAACTTTGACTTTCTTTCCACAAGGACGCTTTTAATTGCCGTCTACATCATGGTGGATTTTGGTGCTTGATTCCACTTGGTGCATTAGTAACACTAATGTTTAACGATTATTTTTGGGTGTAGTTTATTATTTTATTATTTATATCTGAGTAAATTTTTTTTTTTTAATAAAAATTGTCAAAGAAATGTGTGAAGCAAGTATTTTGACAGCCCTAATGTAAATACGTACATATGGATAGATGGATGGAGAGAGAAAGACTAAGTGTGTCTGGCCAAACATCCAGAGTATTTTGTCTTCATCATGTACTTTGAGATAATAATTACTCTTAAACTGGATTCAGTATGTTTGTAGAGCAGATTAACAGTGCTTTACAATTTATTACTCCAGGATTAAAGAAGAAGAAAATCTTTGGGTGTTGGGGTTGGTTTATTTGTCATCTATTATTTAACATATTGATTTCTTTCTTCAACTGTGTATTTAGCTGGATGCCGGTGCAGTGTATTATGAACACCAGATGCCATCAGAGTCATTTTGGGTCGTAAAAGACTCTGTAGAACTTGAGCTCTCATCACCACCGGCGGCAAAGCTGAAACACATTCTCTCTGTTATAGTGTCATACTACGCCACCAATCAGAATGTGACGTCACAGCTGTGGAAGAACAAAGGTACCGTACTCCATGTGTTAAATACATATCTAAACACCTTTCCACCTGATCTACTCTATATTGTTGATGGTTTTTCCTTTGAACTTACATTTCAGGTATGTCAGTGGTGCAGGGACAATCTAAGGTGTTCAACATTTCCATTCTGGATGCGTCCAACCTGCTAGGAAGCGTACCGCAAGAAAAACGAGCTGGCCAAGATATCGTTTTCGAGGTTCAGCAGTTCCCTAAACATGGCCACCTCACTCTCGGAGGTGAGGTTCTTCCTCGGAATGCGCCCTATTTCTTGCAAGATGACATCAGTAAAGGAAAGCTGGAGTACCACCACGATGACTCCGGAGCGCTGTCAGACAGACTTTCTTTAAGTGTACGGCTGAACCCCCGCGGTCGCCCTCCCCAGGCCGTACCAGGTGCCACAGTGCTGGAGGAGGTTTTTCTTATCTCGGTCAGACGAAGAGACTCCAGTCCACCAGAGCTGGTCACTTTGGACCTGCTGCTGGAGGCTCTGCAAGGATCTACTACAGTACTTTCCAAACAGCACCTCAACACCGTAGACCAAGATAGTACACCAGATGAAGTCAAGTTCACCATCATGACGAGTCCTGCTAACGGGCACATCATCTACACGGACACTGGGGACAAGATCACAGAATTCACCCAAGAGGAAGTGAATATGGGAAAAGTGGCTTTCGTGAGTGATGGAAGCGTCTCTGAGGGTTATATGGAATTCACTATGTCTGACGGGAAACATCAGTCAGATACGCACATGATGCACATCGGCATCCTGGCGAAGAAACTCCTGCTTAACAAGGTGCACGAGATCCAAGTCAAGCAGGGCGATGACGAGACTCCAATCACAGAGGCCATGTTGAAAGCAACAACAGGAGGTCCAATAGAGGAAGAGGTCATTTATAAAATTACAAATAATCCAAAGTATGCTGTAGTGATGGTGGACAGGGAAGCTACGTCAGCCTTTACCCAAAAACAGATTAGAGAAGGGCGAGTGAGCGTTCGCTTCATCAAGTCCACTTCTTCAAATGACAGTTTCTCCTTTGTAGCGCGGAGCAGAGCAGCTAATGTTTCCTCCAGCCTTAACATCACAGTAAAACCTTTAGTAAACGTAGCCAAGGTTCCCTTACTTCCACGTGGCACTAGAGTTCTGGTGGACAGGAAGCTGTTAGATGCCACCCTGCTTGCCAACAAGACCAAAACTTCACCAACTTTCAGCGTGACCCAGCAGCCAAAGGGAGCAAGGTTTATAAAAAGAGGAGGGCCTTCAGATGGCCAGCCTGTGGGTTTCTTTACCCAGAAAGATCTAGATGAGGGACAAGTGGCTCTTGAGGTCCTGAATGCCACTGGGGATCCAAAGGCCAAAGGTCAAGATCAAGATGAGGCTCGCTTCCTCCTCAAGGCACATGGAGTTCCCCCAGCAGAGTGCACCCTTGCTTTCCAGACAGCTCCTTATGACCCAGCAGGAATCTATGGTGCTACAGTACTTGAGGTGCCCTCTTCTGTGCCCAACTCTGACACGAGTAAAGCAGACCAGCCAGCAGGGGGTGCTGACGGGACCTGGCTCGGAGCAGGTCCCACTACATCCTCTCCGAGCTCCCACAGATCCCCTGTTTTAAGGCGGAACTCAATATGGGCCATCCTAATTCCCATACTAGTTATCCTTCTCCTACTAATTGTGGCTGGCGTGTTGGCGTACTACCTGGTCCGTCGCAACAAAACGGGAAAGCACAATGTTCAGAATGCTGCCACTAAACCAAAAAACGGAGAGGTGGCTCAAGAAACCTTTCGTAAAACAGACCCAGCAAACAGCATCCCCATGTCCAATATGGAGTCTAAAGATCCTGAATTACTGCAGCATTGTAGGACAACAAACCCTGCCCTGAAAAAGAACCAGTACTGGGTATGAGAGGGGGGAATTAGGACTCCTCAATGAGATTCCATCGTGCTGTATTAATATTTAGTGTGCATTGACCAGATTTACGCATCGGACATTGATTTTTGATTTTGTTTTGGACCCGTTCTTGAGTCATTCCTAACAGTATTATAAACAAAAAAACCTGTTGTTGAAGGAAAAATCAAAAACAAAATAACTTCCTGGTTCATCAGTCGTCATGCAGTCAGTGCATGTGAACACTGCTTCCGTTTTACACTGATAGAGGACCAAGTCTTACAAAGGACTGGATTGTGCACCTTTTCATGGTTAGAAAAAGATTCTAATCAAAACAATTCATTAAGTTCTCATAAGAAGACCCAATTCTGATTGGGCCAAACATGTTTACTAGGGCTGTAACAATTCCTCAAATAACCCGATTTCCAAACTTAATGTGCCTCGATGATTCATTTTGTCCATTTAACTAAACATGGAGCACTGCGTTTCACACGGACCGTTATTACTGACGCACCGCCTGCTAAATATGGAGTGCTGTGGACGGGTAACAGAGAAGGCTACAGAATGATAGAGAATGACAGAATGAAAGTAGAGGAATGTTTTGGATCACTTGAAACGAAAACATAATGAAAACACTGTACAGTGCGGTTAACGTTTATAAAGCAATTTGAAATGGATTTTGTATATTTTTATTTATCAGCGGTGCAGTGGGAAACAAAAAAACTCACGGATCACGTTACGAATTTTGAATCGCGGATCGGGTCATTTTTTCAGATCAGCAAAAAAAAAAATATTGTTTTCCATTTATATGAAGAAACGTTACAGTAAATAAATGCTCACATATATAAGTTTGGGGTTTTTTAAAGTTCTTCTGCTCTTTCGCTAGATGCTGTTGTTGACTGATTAACACGTTCACATGATCACATGACTGCGCTGTGTAGTTATGAAATTACTTAAAAAGCAACATCAGCAGGAAAACAAGCGTCTTTTCACACCGATATTCTTGTATTCAATTTCAGCAATAAAATGCACATTATTCTAAAGAGAAAAAGAAATTGTTTGTTCATTGTCAGAGACCTTCATTTTTTAACCGATTACTCTATGAAATAATCGTTGGAATACTCAATTACTAGAAGAATCGATATCTACAGCCCTAATGTTTACATATTTGGTTTAATAATAAGTCAGGTAAAGCATCAGGTTATTTTGTATAGTGTACATTACAACAAAAAAAGAAGATATTTTGATACATTAGGTTTTTTAGGGCTTTTTTGTTAGATATAGAAATGTGTGGATTGAATTTGAGCTAAACTTAATTTTTAATAATTAAATAGACATTTTCGACATGAACATTGATTGTGTTTGAATTGTTAGTTTGACAGTAAATCAGTATATATATGTATAAATATACAGTACTGTGCAAACGTTTTAGGCAGTTATGAAAAAGTGCTGTAAACAGAGAATGCTGTCAGAAATGGATGAAGAAGGATGTGAGAACGGATGTGAGATCTGTGTTTACTTCTCCAAGATGGAACAGCCTACCAGCCGAGTTCCTTCATAAACTGTGTGCAAGTGTACCTGTTTCGAAAGCAAAGGGTGTCAAATATTGATTTGATTTCCATTTCTCTTCTTGATTCACTGCATTTCGTTCACTGATGAAAGTAAACAAACCTCCCTTTTGCACAGTGCTATATATATATATATTTGTTTCAGTAGTTGGAAGGCATTTCTTTGGTTTTTTTTATTGTTTGTTTTTGTATTTTTATATTTGTTTTTTGCTTAAAAATATACACAACTTTTTATGCAAAATCTAGAGTAGCAAGTTTTGAGCAAGTTTTCCTCAGTGCTTTCCTGATGTAGCTGAAACGTGTGAGATTTGATGCATACATCCACTGGTCTGATTTAAAGCACTGAAGAACAATGTTTATATAAATAAGTGGCAGGCACACACACACACACACACACACACACACACACACACACACACACACACACACACACACACACACACACACACACACATGTGTATGTATAAAAAAAATATATATATTTTGACATTTCCAGTCATTTAATATTCCAGAGCGACGTATTCTCATCCAGCTATTTTTTGCATATATAGTTCATACTTTGCTTAGAAAATTTATCTTCCTTTCTAGATGTTATAGTATTTACCACTTCCGTATATAGTTTAGCGAGACACATGCTATAAAGATCAATGTTTTTTACATGTGGACTTGCGTAAATGAACTACACATTCCTTATATAGGTTTAATAGTATTAGTTTGTTAATATAATGTATTTTGAAAATAATGAGATAGTAAAGATCCATCATCACATATTAGGTCTTCCTCATCAAATCATGCTATATTTACTCCAAGATTTCTACTATCTAATGTATTGTGTTAATATTTCATCTACTTTGCATCACTATTTAGCAGTATTTAAAAAAAATATTTACAGATCTTGCTTTATTTCTTTCCTCTGAGAGTGGAAAATTACCAGTGATTGTCCATGTACACCACTCTATCTTTAAAAGATCATTTGTTATCAGCGTGTCTGTGCAACTTTGAGCAAAAAATATCCTTGGGATAACTATTATCCATTAAACAGTATTAGAGGTTATTTAAATAGAGATTATAACTCAGGTTTTAGGTTTATAGAAAATGTTTTGTATCATATTCATGATGTATAAAGAATAAATTGCAAGCAGTGATGAGGTTTTGTTTATAAAGCAATTAATAAGATCTTTTTTTTTTCCTGCCAAGTTTCTTTGTAAATATTGTCTAAACATTTAAAATTCTGTGGTGTGCTCATGTAACTATATTTCTTTTTTTTCTATTTTTTTTTTACTCAAATTATATTTATTGTTGTCATCTAGGCTTTATTTGCTCTTGACAGTACTGTGGAGGAAATTAAATAAAATGTTTAAAATAAAAGGAAAAAGGGCAAACAGTGTATTTCATGGTTGTATTATAGATTTATAACACTGGTATAGAAATATCTGTAATATCTGTACCTTCTGCAGCTCAGAGGTTAATTCCCTGATCCAGGCCATTTCAATGTCAAGTTGCCTCTGTTGGGCTCTTTTTCTGCCCCGGAATGTCCGTTTTCTTGTGTGCAATGCACGTAGTGACCAGCAGATGGCGCAGGGAGACGAAATGTTTTCAGTCAGTGGAACAAGTAGTCATTCGTCAGCTTTTAACAAGCCTCTGAGCTGCAATCATTCTTTCCAACAGACGGCATTTTGCTGCACTTTTCAGCATTTTGACCAGCTTTTTTTTTTTCCTGCTGGAGCTCATGCATAATAGCCAACTGGCATCTCAAAGTGTCTCAGTCTGGAGGCACTAAAAAGAAACGAAAAAAATCACACACGGACCCAAAAAAGTGCTTTCTACCAAGGAATAACCTCAACTAACTTAATCACTGTATATATGATGGTTTAAAGCATTTAAAACACACTTTCCTCTCCTTATGGTGCTCCATGTCCATGTCAAATTATTGCCGTTTTTCTATTTATCTCAAAAAAATAGCATGACTACATTGTATAGTAATTATTATACTTATCTTTGAAACATGAGTCATGGCTGTTTAGACTTAATTTAGTTTTTTCATTTTACTTCCAAAATAGTTACATGCTATAGACTATTTACAATGGCTTATTACTTTTTTGGGAACCCAGTTTTTCCTTTTTTTTTTTTTTTTACCAGAAATCCCATTGTGTTTGCTCAAGGATTTTGCGTTTCAGACAGAACTTTGAAGCCGACGGTATACAAATAAAAACCTGCATATAGGGAAAAAAGGACACAATAGATTTATATGAGATGTGCTTGATTTTGTGCACATGTTTTTTTTTCGCCACTTACCATAAATTGTACATATAACATATAATATGGACACATGACACAGTACAGTCTCTCGGACGTTTGTGTGAAATGCGGCTTCCAGTTTTAGAACTTCAGCCGGGTCTTGGAGAGAAGATGCGTAGCTGAGGCTGGATATAAAAGTTGTGTGAAGGGGGGCATCAGGGTGCATCGGGGTCAAACACTGGCCCTGTGTTCCCTCAAATAAAGCCTCATTCTTTTCACTCGCAATAGCAAACAGCAGATATCCAACATGAGTTCCTGAGGCTGGACGATCGCATAGATACAAGCAGCTCTGTTATTCTTCAAGTGACAACATCAGCTGCCCTGTGACCAGCAAGTTACCACAAATCATTGTGAGTGTGGGTGGCTACTGTCACACATTGTGCTGGGAAATAATAATAATAATAATAGTAATAATAATAATAATAAATCCTACCCTGACCACCCACTCATTTGATGGTGTGTTGTATTTGTTCATAGAAAACAAAAGAACAATTTCGAATGATGTATGACTCTCAATAAACATACACCATTTCGTTTCAATTTGTGGTAGAACACAAATATTTGGAACCCTCGGGCCGATTGGGTTTGTGTAAACAGCTTTGCACTCTGTATTCTTTACTTCGTCTCCTGCAGAGCATCAAAAAGCGTCACGTGAGCGATGAAAAAAGAAGTTTAAAAATCATTTCCCTCACTAGTACCAACATGAAGCAGTTCTGACGTCAGTAGTGATGAAATGCTTCGAAAGACTTGTGAGAGACTTCATCTACCAGACACACTTACAGTTCCATTTCCATTACAGTTCTACTACCGACAGAACCGGTCTACGGAGGGCGCCATCACACATCTCCTCCATACAACTATGAGCCACATGGACTACAGAAAAGGGAGTTATGTGAAAATGCTGTTCATGGACTACAGTCAGCGTTTAACACCATAGTTCTCTCCACTCTCACCTCCTAAGTTGGAGATCCTGGGACTCAGCCCATCCCTGCTTTACTGGATCTCCAACTTCCTGACAGACACACCACAAGCTGTACGGATGGGAAAACACACCTCATCCTCCCTCGCCCTTAGCGCAGGACCTCCTCAGGGTTGTGTTCTGAGACCCCTGCTGTACTCGCTGTACACACACGACTGTGTGGCCACATCAAACTTCACCACCATCATCAAGTTTGCTGATGACACTGTTGTGGTGGGCCTGATCTCCAACGATGAGGAGATGGCCTACCTACAGGAGATCAAAAACCTGGAGAGATGGTGCCAGGATAACAATCTAATTAATAATAGTGGACTTCAGCACAAAACAGGTACGCTCATACCATCCAACCACAATCAACAGGACCCCAGTGGAGAGACTGGACAGTTTCCGGTACCTTGGTGTTCATATCACGCAGGACCTGTCCTGGTCCTGTCACACCAACACCGTGGTACTGTACCACCTGAGATGCTTAAGGGACTTTGCAGGTCGCAGGTGCTAAGGAACTTTTACACCTGCACAATTGAAAGCCTCCTGATGGGAAACATCACTTCCTGGTTCGGGAACAGCACCATGCAGGACAGGCGACCCCTTCAGAAGGTGGTGCGGTCAGATGAGCGCACCATTTGCACTGAGCTCCCTGTACTGCAGAACATCTACAACAAGCGGTGCTGGACAAGGGCCAGGAAGATTGTGAAAGATCTCAGCCATCCCAACAATGGACTTTTATTCCCTGAAGGCAAACACAGAGAGTGTGAGGAGGAACTTCTTCCCGCAGGCCATTCAGAGTCTAAACCAGGAAACACTCAGCACCTAACATTGGTGACTTCCACTTTCACCTCCCATTTCTGCGCAAACCTCACAAACAGACACTTTACTTTTAGGTCACTTTACACTGGACACTGGCACAACATTGCGCAAATAAACACTGGTCACTTTACTGGTCACTTCACACAGGACACATTTTATGTGTATGTGACAAATAAAATCTGAATCTGAGATTAGATGTTAGATTAGATTAGATGTGAGATTAGATGTTAGATTAGATGTGATATTATATGTTATATTAGATTAGATGTGAGATTAGTTGTGAGATTAGATTATATGTTAGATTAGATTATATGTGATATTAGATTAGATGTGATATTAGATTAGATGTGAGATTAGATTTGAGATTAGATTAGATGTGAAATTATATTAGATGTGATATTATATTAGAAGTGAGATTATATGTGAGATCAGATTAGAACTAGCCATCAAACCATCAGTTATAACCATCTGTTTGACCCTGGCTGTTTTTTTTCCACCTGAGGAGAAGCGAATAAGAGAATCACCTGTTATTTTAGGACGCCGCTCCTGCAAAGACAACATTCTGGTGTTTATTCACAAACAGTACGATGTAACTGCAGGGTAAACAAACGTCATGCCGAGGATTTGCTCTGTGATCAGACACTGAGACATGCACAAGTCCTTTATTACTTTTTGTCAAAGGATTACAAAGAGACATAAATAGTTCTGAAGCGAATGCTTTGATGTACCGCATATGTCTCATTTCTCTATAAATACGCAAGTCTGATCTTCAGTGCTGCATTCGGCTGAAGGTCATGACTCATAAAAGATCTCCAACTAAGTAGGAACACAGAAGAAAACGCCCCCCGCTGATGAGGAATTTTTACTTTGGAGATAAAACATGAGGTACCCGTCCTGGGTTCGGATACACCTTTCTCTTTCAGGGTTTCTTTTTATTATGGGCATTAATAGCACAGGACCTGAACTATGAAAGAACAACAGAAATGTGAAACCATGAATATGTTGTATATTTTTGATTCTTCAAAGCGGACACTTTTTGCTTTGATGCAAGTTCTTGGGAAGCGACATGAGGTCATCACCTGGAATGTTTTTCCTAATATCGTGAGGAGTTTCCGAGACGTTCTGAGCGCTTATTTCCTTCACGCTCCAGAACAATCATCCAACAATATCTTGGGTTTGGATTTAAATGTATTTTGGATTGGAATTTGGTGATTGTGGAAGCCATTTAGTCTGCAGGTGAAAACTACTTACTCACTGCAAACTACATGTTATGGAATGTCGCACTGGTAGCTGTAATGGATAAGTGTACAGTGTGTCCACTTTACACCAAATCACAAACAGTAACATCAGCAAAACACCTCCATACCATCACACCTCATCTAGGCTTCACCACACATTCAGCACACAGATAGATGGATGGATGGATGGATGGATGGATGGATGGATGAATAGATAGATAGATAGATAGATAGATAGATAGATACATAGATAGATAGATAGATAGATAGATAGATAGATAGATAGATAGATAGATAGATAGATAGATAGACTTTTCTATAATCTGGATATTTGTTTTATTATATTTACATGGACCTTGAAGATGATCACTAGGCAGAACTGTAAAATCTTGTCCCATATGCGTACTTCTCTGATGAGATAACTACTTCTGCAGATGATGTAATAAACTGGATTGGTGTTGAACTGGTGTGTTCATTCCAGTCTCCAGGCCAGTTGGGTCTCAGAAGATCTCCTCCACCACATTGAGGTGTCTGATCTGCGTAAGGGCTGTATCGTGTAGATCGGCATCTCATCATCAGTGTGTTCCACATCAGTATTATGGTATAAGGGCCAGTTGTAACTATAAGACAGTATATAGTGTGTGATGAGCGACGTCACCTCATAACACAAAACACACACAGCGCTTGTTCTCCTTCAAGCACAAACATGGTTTCACTTTCACATCTTTCTTGGAAGTGTCCTGCATCACTTTTTCACAACCTGAACATTTTGGGATAGAAATTTCTCAATTGTTGGAAAAATAGCAGATGTGGGATACACTGCACTCTAGTGGCGGGATGCCGTCACTTCGCGAGTAACATAGTCACATTCATTGTGGGAGATGTAGTTTAAAATCAGTGCATGCTTTAAAGCATTTTAAGATAATCGTACACCTTTTAAGCTAGTGCGGGGTCTCGTGATGTGATGTGACGAGCCACATTTGGCCCGCGGCACTGGAGTTTGACACGTAAATCCTATCAACAATTATATTTCCAACAATTTGTGGTCAAAAATTGATAGACAGATATTTTATTCATCCCAAAAGAATCTCCAGGTCCACTTTTGAGATCTGTTTATTCCAACTGCATAATCATAGTTCTGAAATTCTTACAGCGCCACCTGCAGCACTGGAGCTTTCATACGCGACGACCCAAAACAGAAAGAGTGCATGCTTGTAAAGTTTTGTCTGTATGTAAACACAGCAGACGTCAGCACATAAAGCTCGCTGAGACCTTTATATTATATCCTCATAAACACAGGCAGTTCACTGCACACTGTAAACAGTTAGTGTTTTTCTACAGTTTGTAGAGTCTCTTAGCATGTGTTCTGCTTTGGATCAGCAGTCTGTTATTCCTCATCTCTTTCTAGAGATGAAAAATAAAAGAATCAAAACAAAAGAACTCAAACAGTATTTTTATCTAATTTCTCCTGGTTTCTCATTTTTACACAAGACACACCTTTTATTCAGGGTTTATAATATCAAACAAAGTTTATTAGAAACAGATGTATGACTTGTGGAGTCGCAGAAAGCTGCAGACTTTTTGTGTAAACCAAACAAAC
Source organism: Kryptopterus vitreolus (assembly GCA_030449085.1). Classification (NCBI taxonomy): domain Eukaryota; kingdom Metazoa; phylum Chordata; class Actinopteri; order Siluriformes; family Siluridae; genus Kryptopterus; species Kryptopterus vitreolus. Next base: position 4,877,207 of record JACRUU010000027.1, on the reverse strand, counting down.
CTATTGCTAATAGCGATCGGACTACTTCCTAATATTGGCAATTGGTATATTAGGTAATAGATGAATAGATAATAGATAGTAATCAAAGGGAATAGAAGTTAAATCTATTTATAATTTGTTTGAAATCTCTTTTCCATCTATAATATAAAAATCCAGGCACACACTCCTTAACACAGACTGTTATTATTTAAAAAAAAAAAAAACATTTTTAAACTGAGATTATTCTGAAGAAGGAAGATCCTCCTGCTAATAAACCTGTGATCTTCAGATCTCACTCCTCAACTGTCCCTCGTCACCTTCACACAACTCTAAAAGCAGAACACATGGAATGATGCTTTTGGATCTTCTGCTTGTTTTGCAAAAGGTCTCTTTGCTGATTCAGGGAGCAACATTGCCCTGCATTCCCCCTGTTTACATACAACACAGAAATACACATCTCACCTGAATCTACCCTGCTGTAAACTTAACTCTGGCTGTGATGAATTTAGAGAGAGAGAGAGAGAGAGAGTATGTATGTGTGTGTGTGTGTGTGTGTGTGTGTGTGTGTGTGTGAGAGAGAGAGAGAGAGAGAGAGAGAGACCATGTGTTGTGTGTGTGTGTGTGTGTGTGTGTGTGTGTGTGTGTGTGTGTGTGTGTGTGTGTGTGTGTGTGTGTGTGTGTGTGTGTGTGTGTGTGTGTGTCTGAGGAGAAACACTGATAGACTGCCTTTTCCCAAAACTGGAATGTTGTTTGTGGAGGTCAGAGGGAATGCAGGGAATGTGGACTTGGTGTTCTGAGGAAGTGACTGTTGTCTCCTCTGGGATCTGCATCTGGCTCAGGGGCAGCAACAAGGGGAAGGATGGAGGGAGGAGCCAGAGGAGGCGTAGACATAGTGCACATAGTGCATGTCTACTTTGAGGCATGACTAGGTGGAAGCTGCAGGACTGGAGTCAGACCACAGAGGTCAAAAAGTAAAAAATAAAAAAAATCTTATTTGTGAAATATGTTTATGAAATTTACAGTATAAAAATTGGAATTTCTGTAACAGGCTTGACTAATTATGTTTACTTTCCTATGCAGGATTTGAAATATGATACTTGTTGCAGTGATGTAACAGCAAATAAAGTGGTGTAACAGCAGGTGGGGCTCTCTGTAATTACACTCCATGACGGAAACCATCTGCTGCAGTCCAAACGTCTTTTTCATGCCTGGCAAAGACAACAACTGTTATTCAGCATCTAAGTACTAATAGTTCACTTACTCAGATTATTTACTCTTAATCTATTAGATGAGATTATCGACAAGTTCAATCATTTTTCCACCACAACTCAGACAATATATACAGTGGTGTGAAAAACTATTTGCCCCCTTCCTGACTTTTTATTCTTTTGCATGTTTGTCACACAAAATGTTTCTGATCATCGAACACATTTTAATATTAGTCAAAGGTAACTCAAGTAAACACAAAATGCAGTTTTTAAATTAATGTTTTTATTATTTAGTGAGAAAAAAAATCCAAATTCACATAGCCCTGTGTGAAAAAGTAATTGCCCCTGCACCTAATAACTGGTTGGGCCACCCTTAGCAGCAATAACTGCAATCAAACGTTTGCGATAACTTGCAACAAGTCTTTTACAGCGCTCTGGAGGAATTTTGGCCCACTCATCTTTGCAGAATTGTTGTAATTCAGCTTTATTTGATGGTTTTCTAGCACGAACCGCCTTCTTAAGGTCATGCCACAGCATCTCAATGGGATTCAGGTCAGGACTTTGACTAGGCCACTCCAAAGTCTTCATTTTGTTTTTTTTCAGCCATTCAGAGGTGGATTTGCTAGTGTGTTTTGGGTCATTGTCCTGCTGCAGCACCCAAGATCGCTTTAGCTTGAGTTGACGAACAGATGGCCGGACATTCTCCTTCAGGATTTTTTGGTAGACATTACAATTCATGCTTCCATCTATCACAGCAAGGCTTCCAGGTCCTGAAGCAGCAAAACAACCCCAGACCATCACACTACCACCACCATATTTTACTGTTGGTATGATGTTCTTTTTATGAAATGCTGTGTTACTTTTACGCCAGATGTAACGGGACACGCACCTTCCAAAAAGTTCAACTTTTGTCTCGTCAGTCCACAAGATATTTTCCCAAAAGTCTTGGCAGTCATTGAGATGTTTTTTTTAGCAAAATTAAGACGAGCCTTAATGTTCTTTTTGCTTAATAGTGGTTTGCGTCTTGGAACTCTGCCATGCAGGCCGTTTTTGCCCAGTCTCTTTCTTATGGTGGAGTCGTGAACACTGACCTTAATTGAGGTAAGTGAGGCCTGCAGTTCTTTGGATGTTGCCCTGGGATCTTTTGTGACCTCTCGGATGAGTTGTCTCTGCGCTCTTGGGGTAATTTTGGGCGGCCGGCCACTCCTGGGAAGGTTCACCACTGTTCCATGTTTTTGCCATTTGTGGATAATGGCTCTCACTGTGGTTCGCTGGAGTCACAAAGCTTTAGAAATGGCTTTATAACCTTTACCAGAACTGATGGATCTCAATTACTTTTGTTCTCATTTCTTCCTGAATTTCTTTGGATCTTGGCATGATGTCTAGCTTTTGAGGTGCTTTTGGTCTACTTCTCTGTGTCAGGTAGCTTCTGTTTAAGTGATTTCTTGATTGAAACAGGTGTGGCAGTAATCAGGCCTGGGGGTGGCTACAGAAAAACTCACATCAGGTAAAATATGATAAACCACAGTTAAGTTATTTTTTAACAAGGGGGGCAATCACTTTTTCACACAGGGCTATGTGGGTTTGGATTTTTTTCTCACTAAATAATAAAAACATTCATTTAAAAACTGCATTTTATGTTTACTTGTGTTATCTTTGACTAATATTAAAATGTGTTCGATGATCAGAAACATTTTGTGTGACAAACATGCAAAAGAATAAAAAGTCAGGAAGGGGGCAAATAGTTTTTCACACCACTATATATATATATATATAGTATATATATATATATATATATATATATATATATATATATATATATATATATATATATATATATATATATATATACACACTCTGGGATATCAGAAGCACTGACAACATGCATGTGTGTCTTTCCCCTTCGAGGTGTGTCTCTCTGCTCATGCTGCTTCTGTACGACCTGAAATTCTGGTTTTAAAGCTCCAGGTGAAAATATATTAAGAAACCGATTTAGCTAAAACTGCGAAATATGACCCGAAATGTTTCAAACACGAGAAACGCATATATGTATATAAGCACGGTGGCTTAGTGGTTAGCACATTCGCCTCACACCGCCAGGTGTCCGGGTTCGATTCCCGTCTCGGCCATGTGTGTGTGGAGTTTGCATGTCCTCCCCGTGCCTCAAGGGGGTTTTTTCCGGGTTCTCCGGGTTCTCCGGTTTCCTCCCCGGTCCAAAAACATGCACGGTAGGTTGATTGGCACCTTGGAAAATTGTCCCTAGTGTATGAATGTGTGTGTGAATGTGAGTGTGTGTGACCTGCGATGGGTTGGCATTCCATCCAGGGTGTATCCTGCCTTAATGCCCATAGACGCCTGAGATAGGCACAGACTCCCCGTGACCCAAGGGAAGATCGGATACAGCGGTAGAAGATGAATGAATGAATGAATATATATATATATATATATATATATATTGTTTTACGAAGAAAACATTTTTCATTTTGGAAGTTTTCACTACATACACTTTGAAGACACAGTACGCCTGGGTAGAGCTTTGATTTGTCATCAATTTTATATATTAAAATAGGACAGTGTAGGGCATGTAAGGGGCACGGTGGTTTAGTCGTTAGAATGTTTGCCTCACACCTCCATGGTTGGGGGTTCGATTCCCGCCTCCGCCATGTGTTTGCGAGGAGTTTGCATGTTTTCGATATGCCTCAGGGGTTTTTTCTTTGGGTTCTCTGGTTTCCTCCCCGGTCCAATAACATGCACGGTAGGTTGATTGGAAAGCTTGCCCCTAGTGTATGAGTGTGTGTGTGTGTGTGTGTGTGTGTGTGTGTGCCCTGCAATGGGTTGGCATTCCATACAGAGTGTGTCCTGCCTTGATGCCCAAAGACGCCTAAGATAGGTACAGGTTCTCCATGACCCGAGGGAAGATTGGATAAAGCGGTAGAAGATGAATGAAGGACTTAAAAAAAGTAATAAAATAAAATGCAATTACAACATATTCCTAAAACTACTTGCACAAAAAAAAACCTCTAAACATAGAATAATTTTGAATATTAGCTCTATTTTTAATCGCAGTATTTTAAATCAACAGTTTTTTACTTCCTTAAGTGTTTGCACAAAATCATGATTAAGAACAAATCCACCTGTGTATCTGTGTACAATAAATAAATCTCACAGCTAAAATGACAGATCAGGATCTATCCTGTTGTCATTTAGGCCACGATGGGAAAAGATTGAAACTTTTAGGAGAGCTGTGAAAGCCATTAAAACAGAGTGGGGAAAAATATGGCAAAACCCAGACCCTTCTGAGATCGTCAGGTCGCCGTTCCAAAATGAACACAGAGCATTGTCTGAAGTCCAACAAGTTCAATGAAATCGGAATACAATGGAGCCAAGAACAATAGCAGCGTCTCATCACAGATCTGGTCTCTGGGGGAAAACTGTCCTGAAGGAAACCTAAAACACATGTCAAGAGTTTGCTTGTAGAAAACGGTAAAAATCTATGGGTTTTAATTTGGTCAAAAGAGCAAAAAAAAACAGTTTACTTGCCAATACCTTACTATAAAGCACAGTGGTGGTGGTAACATTGTGCTTTGGGGTAAAACCAAAAAACACCAAATACAAGCAGGAGATCCAGAAACATCGTCCCAAAACACAGAGCAAAAACAACAAAGGAACCACTCGAGAAAAAAGTTGTGCTGTAATTGATAATATGTGGCAGGACCGGAGCGTCGCGATCCACCAACAATCCTCTGTTTTATTTTATTTTTTGGAAAGCTGTGAAAAAAAAGTTGGTTTAAGGAATGCAAGAAAACATCAATAAAGTCATAGAGAGGAATTTGAGACATCTCACCTGAAAGGACACTAAGTATTTCATTTTATTATTTTTTTAATTGTATTTACTCAACCGATAAATCTGACCTGAATGTAAAAACACAGGAAATGCAGGAAAGATTATTCCACTACACTGATAAATGCCAGACGGTTGTGAGTTCCCACAGAGTTCAATAATGCGCTCTAATCCCACATTCCATAATCAGAGTGAGGTGCGAGATCACCGGTAGGGAATTTAATACCGGCATAAATATAAAACAATGACCTCAGCTGTGCCACTGTGGAACAAACCAGTCACCAAACCATTTCACCTCTGTCCTAATCACAATTTGTTAGCGATCAGTAATATTTCTCATTCATACTATAATAACATTAAGTGGCAAGGTGGTTTAGAAGTTAGCACGTTCGCCTCACACCTTCAGGGTTCGATTCTTGCATGTTGTCCTTGTGCTTCAGGGGTTTATTCTCTGGTTTCCTCCGCAGTCCAAAAACATGCATGGTAGGTTGATTGGCACCTTGGAAAATTTTCCCTAGTGTGTGAGTGTGTGTGCTGTATTCCATACAGGATGTATGCCCAAAGATGCCTGAGACAGACACAGGCTCCCCGCGACCCAAGAGGGAAGTTGGATAAAGCGCTAGAAGATAATAATAAAATAATATTATCACTAGAAAGCTACAAAGCGCTCCGTCAAGGAGTAAAAGGAACGTTTACTCGTGCAGGTGTTTTTGTTTGTTTTATTAGTACCAAGAATACTAAATAAGGGACTTTGTTTTCATTTGAATTAGTTAATTAAGGGCACGGCCGCAGTCTTACAGTACTGACGGATACAGTATCGATATCGATAAACATAACTATTGGATTAGCTCCAATTAAAAGCATGACATGTAAACTGTATTCACTGTAATGAATTAGTTACTTTTATTTAAATTATGTAATGTTGTTACATGTACAATGCCTTGTGAAAGTATTTGTCCCCCTTGAACTTTGTGACTTTTTGCCACATTTCAGACTTCAAATATAAAGATATAAGACTGTAATTTTTTGGTGAAGAATCAACAAGTGGGACACAATCATAAAGTGGAACGAAATTTATTGGATATGTCAAACTTTTTTAACAAATAAAAAACGGAAAACTTGGGCGTGCAAAATTATTCAGCCTCCTTACTTTCAGTGCAGCAAACTCTCTCCAGAAGTTCAGTGAGGATCTCTGAATGATCCAATGTTGACCCAAATGACTAATGATGATAAATAGAATCCAACTGTGTATAATCAAGTCTCCATATAAATGCACCTGCACTGTGGTAGTCTCAGAGGTCCGTTTAAAGCGCAGAGAGCACCATGAAGAACAAGGAACACACCAGGCAGGTCCGAGATACTGTTGTGGAGAAGTTTAAAGCCGGATTTGGATTCAAAAAGATCATCCCAAACATCCCAAGCCGCACCGTGCAAGCGATTATATTGAAATGGAAGGAGTATCAGACCACTGCAAATCTACCAAGACCTGGCCGTCCTTCTAAACTTTCAGTTCATACAGTTCATAAGGAGAAGAATGATCAGAGATGCAGCCGAAAGACCCATGATCACTCTGGATGAAATGCAGAGATCTACAGCTGAGGTGGGAGACTCTGTCCAAAGGACAACAATCACTCGTATACTGCACAAATCTGGCCTTCATGAAAGAGTGGCAAGAAGAAAGCCATTTCTTAAAGATATCCATAAAAAGTGTCATTTAAAGTTTGCCACAAGCCACCTGGAAGACAAACCAAACATGTGGAAGAAGGTACTCTGGTCAGATGAGACCAAAATCGAACTTTTTGGCAAAAAAAGTTGTGCAAAGTGTTATGTTTGCTGTAAACGCAATACAGCTCATCACCCTGAATACGCCATCCCCACTGTCAAACAAGGTGGTGGCAGCATCATGGTTTGTGCCTGCTTTTCTTCAACAGGGACAGGGAAGATGGTTAAAATTGATGGGAAGATGGATGGAGCCAAATACAGGACCATTCTAGAAGAAAACCTGATGGAGTCTGCAAAAGACCTGAGACTGGGACAGAGATTTGTCTTCTATCAAGACAATGATCCAAAACATAAAGCAAAATCTACAATGGAATGGTTCACAAATAAACATATCCAGGTGTTAGAATGGCCAAGTCAAAGTCCAGACCTGAATCCAATCGAGAATCTGCGGAAAGAACTGAAAACTGCTGTTCACAAACACTCTCCATCCAACCTCACTGAGCTCAAGCTGTTTTGCAAAGAGGAATGTGCAAAACTGATAGACATACCCCAAGCGACTTATTCGCTTAATCGCTTTTGTAATCGCAGCAAAAGGTGGCGCTACAAAGTATTAACTTAAGGGGGCTTTTAAACTTTTAAAAAAGTTTGAAATATCCAATACATTTTGTTCCACTTCATGATTGTGTCCCAGTTGTTGATTCTTCACAAAAAAATTAGTCTTATATCTTAATGTTTGAATCCTGAAATGTGGCAAAACGTCACAAAGTTCAAGGGGGCCGAATACTTTCACAAGGCACTGTAACTAGTTACTGCCCAACACTGCTATACAATAAATCAAAATAGATTGTGCTTCAGTATATATTTCAGTCCTTTAGAGAAAGAAAAAAAAGATTAAAACTGATGAATCATGTTGAACTTATGTATGAGATAATTAACCATTTAAAAAAAAACTCCTGCATGTTCCTGCTTTGAAGACCAAATGCAGCACTTTTGCTTTTAATGCGTTTTCCATGCATGCTTGGAAAAAAAAATACAACCTGAGAGAGCTGCAACACAGCTGCACACTATAGCGTCTAACGATTCCATTATCAGTTATTTCTACTGAAACTGCTTTCAGCAAAAGCCGTTAAGAGTGGCGTGTAAACAGATGAGGTGGAAAACGTGCGGGCTTCGGTCATTCCCGAAAGAGCAGCGTCTTCGTTCCAGAGGTTGCACCAAAAATGCAAATCGATGCAAGCAGCTGCGTCGCCTCAGTCTCAACTTCTGATCTCATTTTAAAGGTATGAATATGAAGTCAGCGGGTTTGGTGTTGCAATTCTCTTTAGAACACGGCCGTGGAGGAAATGTGAACAAACACAAGCAAAGGATCGCTGGAGGATTTTTTTTTTTTATTATTCGTTTTTTTTTTTTATTAAGACTCAGCATGACTGTAGTAGAAACAAATGTCCCTTTACTTTGCAGAAAGAATTCACAATGTACAAAAACACATCCATTTTACAGTCCAAATTGTTGATGTGGTCCCTTGGAGGTCTTTACAGAGAAGGACTTTAATACCAGCCCTCCCTTTCTGTATTTCACTACGATTACCCAGTGGCACGCTGCCATCGTTCCAGTAGACCTTCATCTTCCTGTCTGCCGTCTCAGCCGTTTCCACCACGTCACATTTTTCAGCGGCGTATCGAACCCCAATGTGGTCACAAAAACGTTTCTTTCATTGACAACTACTACGAATGGTGATACTTTGGTCTGATAGCAATTACACAGCTTACAAATGAAGGAGGGACACCTTTATTTCCCCCCCCCAAAAAATAAAGAAAAATCAACTCCATATAAAGAATGTGCTTCATTGGCCAAACAGACACAAACAAACCTGACTCACTAACCATCTCCACTCCATGACCTCCTTTTCTCCCAAACACTCTTTTTTTTCTTTCCCATGTGGATGAAATGCTGATAATAAAATTCCTTAGTTACCAGACGTCTATTTCCTTCAGCTACTGTTATTTGCTGCAAAGCAAGCAAAATGCCGAGGGGAAGAAGGGGGCGTGTTGGACACTTCGGAATATATTATGTGAATTATAATATTGCTTAAAGATGGAAGAAGCCTGTATTTTGCCAGCGATTGGTTATTTCGCAGTAACTGAGTTCGGGCTAATAAATAAAGTTCAGAGATCACGGTTGTAGCGCAGGGAAACGCCCCAACGACATAAAAATGTGCCCAAATTCACGAATGAAGCTACAGTTTTAAAAACTAACATAAAAATTACTACGAAAAGAACCTCGTCCCATAAGAATTCAATTCTTAAACAATCTATTACTCAGGAGCACACCGGCCCTGAACACACAAACCGTCGTTCAAAAATCTAAACACAAGTTAAAAAGAATAAACAAACTTTTTTTTTCATTCATAAAGACAAACAAAAGAAAAAAAAAAAAACTTACCACAACGAGTGGCAGTTGTTTCGAACACTTCCTATATAACGAGTTAAAACTCCCATCCCATTGATTAATACAGTGTACGTTCACCAGTCCCACAGTGTCAGGGGGAAACTATTGTGAAGAAACAAACATTATTTGAAAAGTTCGCCATTTTAAACGTCACACGACAGAAGAGACGATGCATTTCACCGAGTTTTACGATAAAAGCAAATTACAAACGTTTTTTATAGCTTGAAGACAGCTGTGGAATTATGATTAAGAAAAATTCAGGAATTCTCAAATGAAGATCTGTTTGATGTATTGATTTTAATGCACCTCCTCAAAATGGTTTTTGCCTGTTGGTGTCTCACAAAGCGTTTTTTAATCCCCCTCCAGTGAGATTCTCTCAGCACTGAACTCTCAAACAGTTTGCACTAGAAACCCGCTGAGCCTGCTAGCAGGGTTAGTAACGGCTGGCACGGAGACCTTTCTTATGGAAAAGCTATTCAGACTATTCCGAGTTTAAGGAAAAGGTCAAGTGGGAGTTGGACGAAAGGATTTAGCAAACATAATTAAATTAAATGGAATATGCGGGACAAAACATGAGAATTATTATACGGAGACCGTGTTTATCAAGGCAACTGTGCAAGTCCCTGGAATTGTGTGTTTTGGCCGTGAAAGACAGCCAAAGAAAGTGACATTAAAAGTGCATGAGCTAGTGTTTGGTCCTCATGTGCATAAATTCTAAAGGTCTGACCAGTTTCCTATCTGTAAATATCCATTGGCCAGCTGTGGGTGTCTCTGTAAACCAGGAGATAAAGACAGCTCTTGTGCAGAAGCAAGATGAGCTCTTGTGTTCTAACGAAACGTCCCCTACAGGCTGTCGTACATGTGCAGGGTCCTCTCGAGCTGCTGCACCACACGCTGGTAGAAAGTGATCTGCTGACGCAAGTAGGCCTGCATCATGTCTTTAAAGTCCACCTCCCTGCGCCGGTGGAAATGGTTCATCTCCGCCTGCAGGGCGAAGCCCACTGTCCGGCATCGCTTACGAATCCCGTCCGCCTCGTCCTGATCCATCTTCCCTTCGTCGCTCATACGCTGGGACTCCTTGACTTTCGCAAACGCACCTAAAGTGGAAGTTACAGAGAGAGAGTGTCACAGGAGAGCGTAACACAACATAGAGCTAAAATACACATCATAACGCAGCGTTACATCACACAATACACAGCTACAACACACAACAGAGATACAACACACAAGACACAACATAAAGCTAAATCACACAACACCCATCACCTAGCTACATCACACAACACAGAGCTAGAACACACAAGACACAACATAAAGCTAAAATCACACAACACCCAACACAGAGCTACATCACACAACACAGAGCTACAGCAAAACAGAGCTATATCACACAACACGGAGCTAGAACACACAACACACAACAAAGGTAAATCACACAATACAGAGCTACATCACACAACACGTAGCTCTATGTTGTGTGATGTAGCTCTGTGTTGTGTGTTGAAGCTCTGTGTTGTGTGATGTAGCTCTATCACACAACATAGAGCTACATAACATCACACAACACAGATCTACATCACACAACACACAACAGAGCTACAATACACAATACACAGCTACATCACACAACATTTAGCTACAATACATAACACAGAGCTACATGACACAACACAGAACTACATCATACAACAGGCAGTACAGAGCCACATCACACAACATAGAGCTACATCATACAACATAAAGCTACATCACACAACACACAGTTGCATCACACAACACACAAGACAGTGCTACATCACACAACACATAACATAGAGCTAAGACAGAGATACATCACACAACACAGAGCTACATAACACAGAGCAGAGAACTAGTTTAAGTTGTTGTAGGCACATAGGGTGTTTGTCAACGCACATTTGGAGAGAACTGAGAACAAAGATGGCCTAATATAGGTATATTGACAACATAGGGAAATTAGTATTGGTACCGTTCAGATATTTCAGTATTGATATTTTTGACAACACTGTATGTCTATATACAGTGCAATTGATAAACATTTGAAAAACATTTTACAATGTTGTAAAATCAAATTGGAGTTGTAAACACTTTGATGTGCAAACAAAGCGAGCAGAGTAGCAGGAGTAATAGTGGAAGGTGCAAAATGAGAAACAGAAACACTGTCTGAGAGACCAGTGGAGACCAGTAGATACAATAAACCAGTAATAAAAGCCGGAAAGAACAGTAGAATTCTGTGTGTGAGAACAGGAGAACAAGTAAAATTGTTTGTAATAACTTGTACGTGTGAATATATGAAGTTGACGTGTGCGTGTGTGTGTGTGTGTGTGTGTGGAAACCTAATGGCTTGAGGGTCTCGGTGACTGCTAGTGATCCAAGCATTTTGAACCCACCTTGAGCAGGACATCACTAATGAAACATCTTCGGACAGTTTTATTTTACATCATGTACATTGTTGTTGTAGAGATAAAACCTGCGGCGTTTCAGGGACCCAGAACAACTCGGTTTATTGTCCTGAAAAATAAACCACACCACGCACTTGCGCTCCGATGAGTCACAACGAGTTTACATAGCGGGCCGTGTTATTTACTCTAAACTATGCCTGTGAGCATTTCTACACGTCTCTTCCTCTTCCCTCTCTCTCATGTGCTTCACTTTTTGTCTCTGCAAATGTAATTGCATGGCCATTTATATTCTCACAGCCCCGAGAACATGATGCACAATCCTATTCTTAAGCATTAATCAGAGACTGTATCTGAATAAACACCCTACCGGCTTCATTACGTTTGTTTACTGGGTTTATGATCCATTCTCCCGTGTCTACACGACCGCTAACGCGCCCTCAATTCTGTCATAGTTCATTAGCAGGTAATTAAACCTTGTGTAAGGCATGTAAACGTCCCTTTATGGCACTTTGGATGATGCGGAATAATGGAGTCGGGGGAAAAAAAGTGCTCCACCAACTTCTGATTCGAAATAAGAGCATGCATTTTCTCAATGCATCATTCCTTTTAAAGGAAATACAGCCTACACACAGTATTTTACAAATCTACTCCTGGAGACCAACGTTACATCACTGTGTTCTACTTCACGAGAAGAAGAGAATGAAACGACGTGTTTAACTACTCGAGCTGTTTGGCAAGTGGGTTATTTAGGGGGCATTTTTCCAATCCAGCCTTTATACACTTTATACAGAGTGAGTGTTTAGGGACTTCGATTAATTTTAACAGTGAGCTGTGTTATAAAATTTAGTTGCCTGTTCAGTTTCAAGTTGTGTTTGAGGAAAGCCTTAAGTTCAAATTGAACTTCAGTACAAAGCTTAGCAATAAATGTCTCCACTTTCTGCATTAGATGTTGGACTTCAAATCAGAAGGTCATCAGATCAAATCTAAACACAGCTGAGCTGCCACCGATGGGCCCTTGATCAAGGCATTTAACCCTGAAGTCCTCAGCTGAACGAATGACGATTGTATTTAAGGGCGGGGTTAAGGGCGTCTGCCAAATCTTGCACAGATGACATCATGGCAATAAACAGAATAAGCCAAGTTGCTATACGTTGCTAAATTCACTGTGTAAATTCATTCCAATATTCCACCAATAAAACACTATATGGTTCAAATATGCACAGTGGACAACTGTGTGTGTTTGTAGAACATACAATTCCATGTTTGTTCAGGGAAGAACGGCTTTCTAGTACATTTTAGAGCATGTGGAGATTACTACTTGTTCATCTACAAGTCAGGCAGTGGTGAGAGCCAGCAGATCTGGTTTGCAGACGTGTTATTTCCAGCGAGGGGAAATTGTACTGATACGGCGCAAAAAGGCTTTCTATACTATTCTGTGTGTCGCAACAGCTTGATGTGAAGACTCGCACATGGGTGTGATGGTCGGATCTCGGCGTGCTTTTGCGCATACATACTTCACAGTGCTGGGCAATAAACCGCCTTGATTTCTACCATGATTCATGATTTCCTCAAAAACAATGCTGAAGAGACGGATAGTCCAGTTGGCTAAAGTTCTGCTTATGATTTCTAGTCTAACTTACACCGAAACAGCCAACACATGTGGCCTGGTCACGCAGCACAAGGGAGCCAAATGGTTATTATAATCAGCGTCTGACAGCCCGTCAGACAAAGAAATCCCCACCCATCCTGATGATGTTTAAACAGCTACAGCAGCAGCGGGTTACAGGAAGAGGGCAAGTGAAGATCAGACTAAAGTAAATGCAGTGCTGAAAGTGATGCTGGCTGTTCAGTTGCTCCAAAAAAAAGCCCATCATATGGAGCTTCACATACATCAGATCAAGCTTATATATTAGGGCTGTCAATCGATTGAATTGAACAAGATAAATCACAATACATGTTTCTAATACTCTAACTGTAACAGAGGTTATAATTATATATAATTCTCACAAAATCTCGACCTTTAATACAATTATTTTTGTATTTATTTTACTGTGAACATTTTTATTGTAAAATATAGGACGTGGCTCCTTTAAGAATTCTGTTCCGGTTGCTTTACATATAAATTGCTGATACGTTATACGGAAATGCATTGCATTCACAAAAGTAAAAATGCGCTTTATTCTGTAATACGGATTTGGGAATGCGAAGGGCTTCTATGAGGTTTTATACAGTAATATACACTAATATAGTGAGGAGCTCATACCTGGTGTGAATGCGCAGCTAGTAGGTATAATTCGGGGAAATTTAGGAAGCATCAGTGGATGCACTTATTCATTTGTTCAAAAAGTTATTCATTTGTTCATTTTTGTTGTTTGGGTTTTGTTCATTCACTCGCCAGCAAATCACTCACATAGTAATGCACATTGCGATAATCACACATAACATTAGTATATTTGCCTTAACGCATAACTTTGACAGTCACACATATACAGATATATATATATATATATATATATATATATATATATATATATATATATATATATATATATATATTATATATATATATATATATATATATATATATATATATATATGTGACTGTCAAAGTTATGTGTATATATATACATATATATATATACACATGTGTGAAAAATAGAGTGCTGTCCACAGATTAAATTATTTACCCGTGATTAATCGCATATTTTTAAGTATTTAATATTGTAATAAACATGTAAACATAAACATGAAAAATATGTATGCTTTTTTTAGAAACTTTTTATACCACCTTATCTACATGTATATATCTTTCAATTTAACATTCAGGTGTCCATCAGTGAACTGTGATAACCTCCACAATGAATGGACATTTATTTATAGAAATCTGCTTTGGGGCAGTGCACTTTATTAAAAGCAGTGCACAAATAAAATTTAATTTTAAATGAATTTGAAATGTGAAATAGTTTAACATTCAGCAAACCGACATGGGACAATGAGCCCAAAATTATTGTCATTTAGAGATCATTTGAAATTACTTGTATACAAGCCTTTCACCAAAGTAAATCCACTGCTCACAAGGAAATGTTGCTAAATATCAATCACCAATACATTCACAAGAATGTCCAAGGCCACAGTCACAGACCATATTTCATTTCTGTTCATTTCTGTTCATATGCAGACAAGAGCTGGAGACCATAAACACACAACACACAAAGAAACTTTGCATGTCATTCCAGTCCAAAGTTCAGATCTGTATCTGACTACTGGTGACTGATACAATAGAATATCCATGTCATGATGTGACTTAGGTTTAGAAAATTGTTTAAGAAAATTACTAGGATTAAAATGGTGTAGATGATTAGAATGATTAGAATACTAACTACAGCCTTATTGAGAGATGGCCTTAAGGAAAGCCTGTGTGGCAAAAAGCAGTTTAACACAAAAACACAAACTTTTTTTTTTTTTTTTACACAAAATCACTAAAAGATTTGTTTTGGATCGATTTCTTTTTCGGTAGTTAATGAGAAACAACAAATTTTCACCTGCTAATAATTTGATAAAGTGTCCAGTGTCCGGAACCAATAGTCTAAAACTAATTATGCCGTTAACAAGAGTGACTCACAGCTGAGCATTTAAGGGCCTTGCTCTAGGGCCCACTAGGCAACTTGGTGGTGATGGGATTGGAACCTGTTTTTGAAAATGTACAGAGAACAAATCACCAGCCGGGGCACCTGGGATACGATCAGCAATTAGCATTTTTTTCCCCATTCAAAGGTTTAATTCAGAATTCATTTAGTTTGGCACATTCTTCATTCATAAAGATTTTTTTTAAATAACGTACATTATTTGTTTTGGAACTGGGGTCTCATCGCAGCCCTGAGGTGTTTTGCTCCACCCCTGCTCCAACACACATACCATGTAGTGATGACTTGTTAAGTTGGATCAGGTGTTTTTTAATTATGGTTAATTGTTTTTTTAATTAAGCTAAAACTCTGCAGGGCTGTGGCCCTCCAGGAACGGATTAGAACATGAGAGACTGCGTTATGGTGCTTAATGTTTTATTAAACATTACTGAAACATTTGAATTATTCATGTCTTCTGTTGTGAGATTAATTGCGAGTTAAACGGTAATCCGATATTAAGATCGAGAAGTTAGATAAAAAAATAAATAAAAAAAATTTTTAAAAACATTGTCTGATCTTTAGAACATTAAACAGACAGGGGGGAAATTCAGTCTCTAAGTACAGAGAAATATTTCAGAGATTGGGATTTATGTGAAGGAACAGTGTCATGGCCAAAACCTTTGTCAAGAATGCAGTATGTTTGAAGGATTAAAAAAAAAATAATAAAAAATTTGAAGCAAACCACAAAAAGCTGGCTATTAAAACAGCAACAGAAACGCAATGACTAAAAACAAGCTTCTTCCTCCCCCCCAAACACTACCCTGCTTAACATCTTCACAGGAACTTCAGGCCAATAAAGGCTCAAATGACTGAAAAATACTGGATCCAAACAGATATTTGCTATAAAAGCATATTTGGAGCTCAGACACAACGAGAGTCATGTACTACTACTGAAATCTCAAACCAGTGAGTAAAACCATTTACTCTAAACTATTCACTACAGCAGGGTTGGGCAAACTTTTTGGCTTAGGGGCCACACGAGTTAGCCCCCACTCCCCCCCCAGTCAAAGAGTATATGACTCTTTATGCTCATGTTGTGAAACAGATAAATGTAAATACCAAATTCGAATAATGGCCTAGTAAAAGAAAAATCACTGTGTGTGTGTTTTACAGTGTATTTGCGTGTGCGTTGAATGGACATAAATGGACAAAAATAAAGTTTCACGATGACTTCATACCAGACCAGTAGGAAGAAACGGCGCGTCCATGCAAACCCCGTACGAGGAGCTCGTCTAACCAGACACACAGGCCTTTTTTGTTGCAATCAGTAAGTGATCTCAGATTGTAAGAGATTAAGGCAGTATTTAAAATCCAGTGCCCTCAGGGAGGCACTGGGATATCACCAAACCTGTACTGTATACTGATGTGTGTGTATGTGGACATAAAGGAAAAGAGAAAGTATTCAACACACTGCTGCTGGATGGACGTTTATAAACGCTCGGCCACATCGCTTGCAAACTTGATATCTAGGTGCACTATTATTTTAATTACTATAGTTAAAATAATATATATAGCAAATAATTACAGAATTTCAAGAAGCAGTATCATGGATTTGCATTAAAAGTTGATTTGAAAGAATTCTTTCGATGCCCAAAGAAGCAAACAGTTGTAGGACGATTTTTAAGTGTGCTTTTGGTTATTGTTTTCCCCTAAAACTAAAATCAGCTATGATGTAGGTGAGAAGGTGCAGCACCATTCATCTCAAAGTTCAACTGTGTTTTTGTATGCGCTCTACACAAAGCCACTCAAGATCCACTCCACCCCGTCTAAAGCATTTCTGGCTTTGTGCACAGCGGCATTGTCACGCTGTAACTTTACTACGGCGCATAAAGACAGACGATGTAATTGTGTGTTTTGTAACAGAATCACATTTGGCTGGAAAACTCACAATACTTTTGTTCATACGGTGTTTAAAATGAATAGAATAAACTCAAGATTTTTTAAACTCTTTCATTTTAAAATTGTTGCTTCCTGAGATCTGACGCACTACCGCTTTGTTTATTTCTTTATCAGTATGTTTATTTACCAATTTTCGCTGTAGACATGCGTTACAGTGTTTGAGTAGAGTAATACCTTCTGAACATTTATGAATTGGGAACAGTGAGAATAAACACAGATTTCTCTCCCACGCCGTCTAGTACATTCCGTTTCTTCGCCAAGTGTTTAATCAGATCAGAAATAAATACAAACAAAAGTCATGACCTAATGCTCATGTGGATAACCTCTGGCCAGATGAGATGTTTTCAGATAAACAGGTTTGGATGCAACACAAGAGCTGCTCAGTACTTACAAGGTTTATATTAGGGCTGTGGCGGTGCCGGTGACAACCGCATCACAACTGCGGTTGTCTATTGTAGTGCACGTGACAGTAGTGAACATGACGTCACATGTGCTAACGTTAGCACAGAAATTTCTATTACAGTGAGATTATATATATATAGATATATATATATATATATATATAGATATATATATATATATATATATATATATATATATATATACTATATATATATATATATATATAAATACAAATGAACTGTTGTGAATCTACTCCTAAAAGCAACAATGCCAAATAAAATAAAAATTAACAATATTCAGGCAGTAAGTCAGGAGCGACTTAAATATTGCCTGTCGGAGAAAATAAAATCCCGGAAGAGGGATAAAATAATGTATATTTGACGGAATCTTGCGGAAGAACCTTGAGCAGGTCTCTAGTGTCTGGCTTTTCCGTTAGACTGGTGAGTTTCAGCACGATTCAGCAGTGGATCTCGTTGGAAAACCAAATGTTACATCCCCGATCTGCAGTCAAATTTGTTATTTAATATTTAACTATATTAAATAGGCGGAATTGTGTTGTTTCATTCACGTAAGTTCATAAATGTTATAGCATCATTTCTGCTGGGTTTTGTTTTTAAACATAAAATGCAAACTTTTCTCTCTTAGTTGAGAGCTGCAATGAACTCGGATTTTCTGTGGCACATACACTTTTACCGGTTCTGGTTAAACAGTCGAGCACATCAGGAAAGCCGACCCCCGGGGCCACCACAACACCGGCGGTTGTTGGTGACCTCCCACCGCAGTAGTCAAAAAGTGCAGCTGTCAAAGCCCTGGTTGATATGGTGACATTCTGTAATACATTACTTCCTCAACGTACTTGATTTGGTCTCCACGCCCGAAAGCGCTTGTCAGAAATGCTCAACTTTGTGTACAGTAAACTCAGCAGAGTCAAAAGCGAGGTGTAAATGTTACTAATTCCTAAAATGTTCAAAAGACAGGTGAGTATACTGTGGCTGTATAGTTTCAGTGTGTAACATGACTTAACACAAAATAAAGGAAAAAAAACTGCCCCAAACAAATTGTCTTTGTATTAACGTTATCATCTAGATGTACAAAATAACACACATTATGTGGCTTATAAACGACTAATAAACGACTAACGGAGATTTGTGCGTATCTGGCGCCGATTTGAAACTTTTCTGCATGAAGATAAATTTGCTTCTAAAATATATTTGTAGTAGTGCTTTAACAATCTTTAAGATTTATTCGAAATTTGAATTTTAGATCTGAAACTCGTTTATACACAGATGAACTTTCAGGTTTCCTGACCCGGAATGAGGAAGGATCGCGTTTTTCTTTTGTCACACAGTAATTATATATCAATGGACCACACGTGCTTCTAAATAATAAACAAGAAAGGTAAACGACGTGCATCACACTTAACAGCTGGCGCAGTAGCGTAGCCTCGTCGTGTGTAACTTTAGAGACGTTTTCCCCCATAGATTTGGCTCGGGTCCCTGGTGCGACAAATGAAGAAAGGTTTTCGGAGAACGCTATGAATCTAATGACACCATTCTCCTGAGTAATGGATCCCCTTCAAGGAAGTAACAGACTTGTTCGGAGTTTGTACAGTATATCAAGAGTTCTGTATGTATTTTTGTATGACATCACCGTTTTCTTAAGCCAGAACTAATATACAAGAGTAGACTGAAGAAAGCCCAAAAACCACACCTGAGTACAAACAACGTTACACAGATACGACGTCATTCTCAACAAGAAAACCAAACGGTGCGAGTCAGTGAGGGGTCTGTGTATCTTTGATAAATGCGTTTTAGTTTGTGTTACTCCAACACCCTAGATAAGATATTTATTACTTGTTTGCATTTCTGCAAAAGTAAATGTTTTGTTTTATGCATTTCTGTGCATCCCATTTTAGATTGCTCTTAATTGTTGACTTGACACTTTAAGGAGTCAATTTGTTCAGAATTTAAATAAAAAGTTATTTTTAAGAGTCATTACAACGGTCTTCAATTTACATTTAATCCTCCGCACCGACACCATAGAACAAATAAAATAACCCCGGTGACCCTTAGTGTAAAACTTTTATAACAATAGTAAATGTGACACTACACACACTCTGTGTCTATGTGGTGCCATTTTAACACTAAATTAACCACTATGACCAATGGAATATTAACTCTCCTTTCATTGACATGACATGTGATGGTTTAACACAAAGTGTTAAACTGACACTGCTGATTTTACTGTGCGGAAGACTGGAACACTTCATTACCCTCTGACACACATGACGCAGTGTTTCTCCACTCTGTCCTTGAGAATCAGCTGAACTCTAAATGTACTGTATATAATGGTGATCAGCTGTAGCTAAATACTGGAAGTGTAAATAAAGCAGCAGTGCCAAGCACAGCAAAGCACTGCTCTCTCGATCACTCACACACACACACACACACACACACACACACACACACACACACACACACACACACACACACAGTCCCTGCGCTATCCGTATTCGAAATTGTATTTATCACATACACACAGCGTACGAGACGCAGTGAAATGCTTTATCCGATAGCAACGTCGTCTCACAACCGTACCCTATTGTTCCATCGTCTCACTGACGAAGTACTCTGATCTAAGACTAACCCACAAAGCAAACATGGTGTATCAATCCTGTTTATTACACGCTGGAAACAATCCAGTCAGGAATACAATTATCAGGTTAGAAGAATAATGTAGCGTAACACCAGTGACACCAATTATGTCGCTAAAAGAAAAAAGCTCAGGAATTCCAGTCACTACACTTCCTGTACTCCGGCCTGACTGGTTAATAGAGAACAGGCCTCTGTTTTTCAGTGTTATAGATCTTCCTGTCATCTCAAACAGCAGATTCCACTTACAAGTACACACAGGATGTACAACTGACTAGCACTGTGTCATAACTAGCATACGTTTGCAAGCAATTATCTACCACGCGTGAGCTGTTGTACGTCTCAGTGCTGTAATTTTTTACGTTTTTGATAAATAGGGCTGTGATGATGGCAATTCTTGACTAACATGGAGGGAAGGGGGGGGGGGTAATTTGTTTCCCTAAACACACTTTCCTGATATGCATGACTGTACAACCGGAACCACTAAAAGACAATTTCACAACAAAAGACAAGCGTTATGTGTATGAAACAGAAAGTCAGAGTTCACTGTTCAGCCCTCAACTAAGAGAGAAAAGATCGCATTTACGTACAAAAAAAGAACCAAGAATGACAAAAACAAAGAAATGATGCTAAAACATCCATACAAACATGCATGTTTATTTACAAACTTCCTTCAGCCTTTACATTCCCAGATCGGGGATGTAACATTTGGTTTTCCAACGAAGTACGTGGCTGAATCGTGCCGAAACTCACCCGTCTAACAGGAAAAGCCAGACACATCAATGTGTGTTAATGTTAGTGTGTGTGATATCACATGCCAGTGACTTGGTTGTCACGGTGACCGTCACAGCCATAATGCTAAACACGTTTGAAGCTAGCAACAGGGAGGTGGTAGACCAGTGGTTAAGGTGTTGGACTCTGGACCGGAAGATCAAGAAAACCGAAACCCCACCACCACCAAGCTGCCACTAGTGGGCCCTTGAGCAAGGCCCTTATCTCTCAATTTCTCAGTTGTAAGTCACTCTGGTTAAGGCGTCTGCCAAATGCTGCAAATGTAAATGTAAATGTAGCAACTAGCCAAATAAATCCTCTTTCTGTGCAAGTTGCAATTTTTGACACGTATGACAATCGCACAAATTATTAACAACCCCAAGGTAAACAAATAATCACATTTTTTCAAAACGAAAAATAACTTTGGTTCACTTGTAATTCTTCGGCACGTAGAAAGCAAGCTTTCAAAAATGTACCACCAACAATGAATTATTCTCCTTCACTTCCGAAAAACCCCAGACGGGTCGTTAGTGTTTCGCTTATTTAAAAACATTTACTACAAAAACATTGTTGCCCACGTTTTAGTGCACGCTCATAAATTTTATCAGAAGAAGAGACGGTAATAAAAATGATAAGCGTTACATGTGCTGATGAACAGACAGAGGAAATGCTATGAAGTGGAGAACGTCTGTCATCAATGTGTAGCCCAGTTTATTTGTTTTTCAAAGAGATGCCTGGTCCTCATTAACTGCAGCAGACAAGTTACTGGATCTGCGATGAAGTGCATTTGGCTGCGGCGTGTGTGTGTGTGTGTGTGTGTGTGTGTGTGCGCGCATGCCCACAACCCCTGTTTACTTCTATCTTCAGTACAGTATATATATATATATATATATATATATATATATATATATATATATATATATATATATATATTAAGTATTAATTATATTATTCAAGAAAATGTGGATAAAGGTACAGCGTGAACAATTCTGACATCATTGTCCTACTTAAACCTTGTGATTTGTAATTATCACCAAATCCATTCCACAGCTTGCATTTATTGTAATTTCTATATAAAATGTTAACGATATAAAAGCATAAAACAGACACACATTTCACATCAGGAAAGATCTGAGCGACCGCGAATTGTCTGCAGTGGGTTTTTTTTTAATGCGTCTAACAGGCGGCGCTGTGCACTGAAGAGGAAACATGGTGAGGAATGTAAGGCTCCTTGGTGAAGGGCTGGGGAAAAAAAAAACAGCCGAAAGCCTTTTAACGCAGATTTATCTGTGTGCAAATACCGACATAGGGACTTGCGAGGGGCGGGACGAAGTCCAAGATTTCCAGGGCATGTTTGTTGATCTTTTATCGCTTGAGACGGCGATATCACAAGACCTTTTTCTGTGCGGATTCGTTATAAAGACAGAACGCGAGAACAAAAACAAATATATGGTGGAGCGGGTTGGAACGTGGTGTTCGGGGAATTTTGTTATTCCTCCACAGCATTCCTTGTTTACGTCTTGGGGTCAGGAATTTATTTACACAGATTTCTCAAACAGGAAAAAGCGAAAGGCCTTTAAATTTGCTGCTTTACAGAGAGGCGTTCCCAAATCCCGGGGTTCAAGCCAGAAAGCAATTATGCAAGAGCAGGAAGTGAAGCGTGCTGTGGAAGTACAGAAGTTCTGATCTCTCATGGAGAACTTCCTCTGTGCTCTAGCGAGGGGCATGCGGTGTTATGTTTACTAGAATCGCATAGGAGCAACACACACACACACACACACACACACACACACACACACACACACACACTACAGGCCTCGTAACACTGCTATTTATTCCTTCTGTCGGAAAAAAACGTCTCACTTTTCATTCCCGTCTCACTTCTTTTTTTCTACTGGAGTTTCACAGATGGAAAGTGAG
The DNA here is from genome assembly GCA_030449085.1 of Kryptopterus vitreolus. Lineage (NCBI taxonomy): Eukaryota > Metazoa > Chordata > Actinopteri > Siluriformes > Siluridae > Kryptopterus > Kryptopterus vitreolus. Next base: position 4,854,263 of record JACRUU010000027.1, on the reverse strand, counting down.
TTTGCTGCTCTCTCTCACTCTGTGCCATCCCCTCCCTCGCCACCTTTCTGTTTCCTTTTTCCTGCATGAGGCCCTTTAAAACTCAGCAGTGTGTGTGTGTGTGTGTGTCTGTTCCACATCAAAGCCACAGCTTTCAGCTATCGTTCTAAACACTGGAAAAGCGAAACAAATCAAATATGCACAGTGTAGACGTAAAATGAAGCTTTAGAAGGAACGTAACCGGGACAATCAGAGTTTCCTCGAAATCCACTGGAGGAAAAAAACCTCCTTGTTGGCGTATAAAAATGTTCTAAAGTGTGAAAAGAATTTTACTAGTCAAATGAAAGGTAACATTTACACGGATAAACGTACTACGATATTTGCATTGTTTATTAGCGTTAGCATGCTAAATGGCATTAGCAACAACAGCCGAAGAACTTGTTCCCGGAATGATAAATGCAGATGTGAAGGAATGTTGTCTGTTTAAATATGTTTAAAACAAACCAAGCCAAATTGGGAGGCAAGAGTTCAATGGCCTCTGGACCAGAAGATGGCAGGTTCAAATCCTACCTCCACCACCAAACTGCCCTACTACTGGGCTCTTGAGGAAGGCCCTTGAGCAAGGGCGTCTGCCAAAAGCCATAAATGTAAACGAAAGCTTCGTTAGTGTCAACAGTGATTCCCTTTTGGGAAAATTGCATAACCCCCTTCCCCCGCATACTACTAGCCCCCCCCCCCCCCCCAACAAAATCGGAAAACACCTCAAGCACACGTTACACCATGAACACGATGAACGCGTCTGCTCACGCTGTGAACCAACACAATCCCTTCAAGAGGGTAATCATTAACAGCGTTATCGCTGCATTACCACTAGCCTGTTAGCTAACATCTGAAGTCTATTACAACAGAACAGATTTAAAACTGTAGCTGCACCGAAAATAAGTGTTACATTCTCCAACATTGCAAACAAAACCGTTACTTTCATTTATTAAACAAATTAAAGTACACTGAACATGCCAATTAAACTGGGACACACGCAATATATTACTCCTGTACACGACGAGTTGTACATACATACAAATAAATATAAATTTAAAAAATAATATTTATATATACATACATGCAACATGCAATATATACTGTACAATGCAACGACAATAAAGTCGTATCTATCTACGTATCTATCGATCTATCTATCTACAGAACTTGTTTTTGATACGTAATATGTTATTATGATGGCTGAAACGAAAAATTTTAATCCAAAAAAAGTTTGAGGCAAAGAAATCTATCTAAATATTTGATGTTTAACTATTTAACCACACACTGTGCAGTGTTTCCACACAGACAATATTTACTGATGCACCTAAATGATCGTGTGTGTAAATGAAACGCAGAATATATGGAGGAATGAAAATACGGAAGAATGGGGAGAAAACGGCGAAGATTCAGGCCAAAGCATTATTCATTGTTAAAAGTCTTTTCAAATTGATTTTTACATTTTTATTTGCATTTCAATGTAATAATGCAATCAGACGGGTTTAGCTCTAAGGAAAACAAACTTCTTAGGAGGATTAGTCAATTAGTCTACAGAATACTCAGGTAGGGGAAAATAGTTTCATGGCTATAGCGGTGTATTTTTAATTACCATGTGATTAGCAACTATTTGCACAAAGCTTTTTCCCCCCTCATTAGCAGAATCCCTGGACAATTTCCAAAAGCAAGGCCGTTAACTACTCACCTGTATAAACGAGTTATAAATGAAGTGGTTCTGGATAATTAACGCAAGACCTGGTACTCATGACCTGTCCTTCTACACTAAATACACCCGTATTATTCCGTCCATCCTAAGCTGCTACGTCTCCATCAGAGTTACACGGACGCTCAGGTTTCCTCACGCCGTGACACCAGAGATGCCACAAGCGCTTCAGGGCTTTTGTCCCCGACGCCGCCTTGGACCGAAACCCAACACCAGCAGGTGCATTTGGTTTCCTTGTTGCTTGGCACACCGGCATACGGGCGTGGGGGGGTGGTGTGGGGGGGTGGAATTGGTTCATAGCATTGGTTTCTAAGCAACTGAAAAATCACAGGATAGCAACGACATACTCGAGGGTTTCATCCAGGCATTTTTTCCCTCGTAAACATTTCCGTGAAAACATCGGATCACGATCAACCAGAAAAATACTGGTGGTGGAGTCGAGGATATAACAGTACTCATCTGCATGAAAGATGTTTTTAGATTTCAGAATCCACCTCCACGATAACCCCCCTTTATTAAATCAATCCCGTATGTGCCCCCTCCCGCTGTTCTACAACCAACGCACAGTGAAAAGCCTCTCGGAGAAACGATCGAGGAGGGAATCGGTTACAGCGGGGTTAATACAGCGAGCCACATGTGACTCCGGGTTTTAGCTTCATCTCACGGTGAAGAGAATTCCGGGTTTTGTAGGGCCTCGATAATAATTTCCCGTCAGCATTCCCGTTTTTCTTTTTTTGTACTACACTCCTGGGAACCATTTAGCTCTCCTTGAAGCACACATGGAAGTAGGGCAAAGGGTTATCAAAGTCGGCTTCCTGAGGGGGGGACAAAACTGCTCTCTCAAAAAACGCTGCTCAAGGAAAAAAAAATCAAGATTAGGAATTCTGAGGGAGAGCGAGGACGCGAGGACGTTTATCAAAAAGATCTTTTTTTTTTTTAAAAAAAAACAACGCAAATCTGCCCGGGTCCCCGAGTGACTGCTGGATGCGTGTTAAAGTTTGTCGTGCATGCATGAACTTGCAGTATATCTGCCACTCCCCGCACCCATCTCACGTACGGGGGGGGGCTGATGTTAGGTATGTAGGAGAGATAAACATGGGGTAAAGACATTCCATAAGTGAAACGGAAAGATGTTTGGGAAGGAAAAGGGGGGGGGGGACGGGGACCTGAATTTGAAATCCAGCTGGTACGCGTGTTGGGATTTTTCCGGATCCCTTTTCTGACTGGACCTTCTCCTGCAAAGATGCTTTGGGAAGGAAGCGTTAGAGTAAAAGACGTGGGTCAAAAAAGTTTGCCATTACCTTTCTGTAAATGAATAATATCTGGGAAGTTGGAGAGCAAGCCCTGGTAGAGCGAGAGTTTATCCAGCATGTGGAACAGGTCATATTTGGGCTGCTCTGCAAACATCTCGCCGATGTTCTCGTACGTCCTCCCCGTGTGCGAGATGGCGTTGTTCAGGGCGTCGCCGCTGTACGGAGGGTCCAACATGAACGCCTGGCTGATGGACTGGAAAGAGTTGCCGAGGCGCTGGAACTCCTTCCGGAAGCCCCCGAGGTGCTTGCGGACCAGTTCGGATGCGACGTGCATCAGCTGCAAGACGCTGTCGTCCATTTTCTTGGCGAAGGACTTGAAGGTATCGATGCGCTCCTCGACGTCCTGCAGGTCCTGGTGCTCTTTGGGGATGTGGAGCGTGAGCATGAAGTGGGCTCCGACCATCTCGTCCTTCTCGGCGCGGCGCTTCCCCAGTTTCCACTGCTTGTCGTCGACGCACATGAGGAAATGCTCAAAGCCCTCGTACTGAGACAAGACCGGGTGACTGGTCATGTGGTCCATCCATAGGATCAGGCGCCGCTTGCGCTTTTCGATGAAGTCCTCTTCGAAGCGTCCGGTGGCTTGTTTCTCCGGGAGGTGGGGTACGGAAATGACGGTAAACTTGTGCAGAAGGCGGTTATAAAGCCAGTCGAAGTGTTTATAGCGCCGGTACACGGGCCTGCTGGTGTGGCTGGGGGTGACCCGGTAGGAGATGTAGCTCTTAATGCCCTTGAACTTGGTCTGTTTAGTGGGATCCTCGATGGAGCACATGAAAGGCTGAGGACTCTCCTTCCACTGGGGGCCACGCGAGCCCATCTCGATGGTGTACGCCTCGGCGATCTTCGCCATCATGGGCACGTCTCCGAGCACGAAGGCCTCGACGCCCGAGCGCACAAAACTGGAGAAGCGGTTGAGATTGCGGCCCACCATGCTCCCTTTCCTGGAGCTGGAGATGCTATCCTGGCGCTCCACATGGGGCCTGGCACGGTACTGAATGTTCGGATCACGGTACGCTCTTTGCTGGGCGTGCCCGTTCGCACCGGCGGCTCGACCGGGGTCTTCGTCCTCAACCACCGTAGAGTTGTCGTCCCAGTCATCCCAGTCGTCGTCGTCATCGTCGAAATCCACCGCGTTCGTACCGGGCACGAAGAAGGCCTCTTTTCCGGGAGATCCCGCGGGACTCAGGGAGTAGTCCGTCAGGTTGGAGTTGGAGCGCGGCCGGATGATCTCGACGTACGAGGCGGGGAACAGGCCCCTCTCGCCACGACTGTTTTCACCCTGCAGCCATCCGTCCACCGAGTTCTCGTCGAAGATGACCAGCTCCTCGTTCTCCTGGATGCTGATCTCCTCTTTGTTCTCGCTCTGGAACGTGTAAAGTGCTACAGCTTTCAGTGACATCGTGAATTCTCTCGCCAAACGTACACACTCGCTAACGACTCGAGGATATTCAACTCATCTCGCGTCCAGGAAGCCGGCGCTGAAACCCGACGTTTCTTCTCCACTCCATCACACACACACACACACACACACACACACACACACACACACACACACACACACAGGAGGGGTCAAGATATAGACACACCGAAAAAACTGGAGCTTCAGGTGATTCTTGGAAGCAAAAGATCCTAAACAAAAAAACTTTTCGGAAACCAGAAAGGATTCGAGACTCACTCCCAGGTCCAGGATAGGGTCTTACACACAGAGAGAGACCCAACACAAGTCTTACTCTGGTCGAGTCTCAGGAAGACTTTACAAAGTCGGGATGTGTTTGATGGAAACACCGGCTGGTGGTGCTGTCGGTGCTGTCGCCCGATGAAACAAACGTAAAGCTCAAAACATTGTCGGGAGACACCAAACAAAAGGTTCTCTCGTACTTTAACAAACAAATAATGAAATAAATAAACGGAGAAAACAAAAACACACGGAGAGATCGTACCGGACGCTTCTCGCGCACTGCTCATTCCGTCACCGCGTCCATATCCAACACTCAGGTCATAATCCACACGCGTCTTTTCCCTCGGATAATGAATCCGGGAACGTTTTTTTCTTTTTTTTCCCCCTTTTTGTTCCGCGTTATAACCTCCTCTCGCTTTATAAAGAAACACATGGAACTGTTTTGTAACTCTCTGTCGCCGCCTAGTGGACAACCATTTCATACTACCATTCGAATAAAATGTAATAATATATACACAGGTGCAAAACCTTTATCAATTTTCCACAATGATACATTTTCTAAAATAATAATAATAATAATAATAATAATAATAGTGCTCGTTGTTTTATTATTTTTATTTAATTTTATAGTTTTCCAGAACTCCTTGTGGAATATTTAAGTTTATTCCTTATAAACTCCGTGAAGGCATTTGGTCGACCAACAAAATAGATGGGGTCGTATGGGGGGCGGGGTTTACTCTTTTTGGTTTTGTCCCAAAGTAGGATCTTGTTTATTATGAAGTGTACTAGATGGGGGTTAAAAAGATACATCAAGGGAAGTTCGCGAACACAAGGGAAGTGATTTTAATTTGCGATTTGACTTTTTATTTTGTATCATTTCTTTTTGTTTTTATTCAACTATGCTAACAATGCGCGTGTAAATATAAAACTATGCGGTGTAAATATAAAACTATGCGGTGTAAATATAAAACTATGCGGTGTAAATATAACTTATATGTTTACAAAACTGTAAAAACATCAAACAATGACACGACAGGACCTGCGACAGACGGGACTGTTTTTTTAACTCTCTATCGCCCTCTGTTGGATAACGGTATATGACATATTTAATGAATGGGAATATATTTATATATATTTACATTTGCGGCATTTGGCAGACGCCCCTTATCCAGAGCGACTTACAACTAACCAATTGAGGGTTAAGGGCCTTGCTCAAGGGCCCACTAGTGGAAGCCTGATGGTAGTGGGTTTTGAACCCGTGATCTTCCGATCCAGAGTCCAACACCTTAAGCACTGGGCTATCTTCCACCAAGTCCCTAACGATAGAAAGGATATATGTGTGGTTACTTGTAGCGGTTTTTAATGTTTTTTGTTTGTTTACAATTAACGGTAAATACTATACCACCTTTCCATTTTGTATTTAATTCATACAAAATAATACCAGGGGTACAAGCTAAAGCTATATACTACACAATTATCAAATAAATGACACAGTGACGCGGTTTTAGGGGTTTAGAATTCCTGGAAGAGACGTCAAGAAAGAACAGAAATGGTCTTTTTGGCGCCTTTCACTTTTTTAATTCAAAAATTTAATTATTTTGTATTTAATTCATACAAAATAATACCAGGGGTACAAGCTAAAGCTATATACTACACAATTATCAAATAAATGACACAGTGACGCGGTTTTAGGGGAATTCCAATTTAGAATGGAAGAGTCCTCAAGAAAGAACAGAAGAGACGTCAAGAAAGAACAGAAATGGTGGCAATAAGCAGGAAGAGAGGCTTTTTGGCGCCAAGAAAAGGTAGAACGCAAGGGTGGTAAATTTTTAATTTGAGAAAAAACAAAACACTTTTAATTAATATCAAAACTCCGCGAACGCGTTTGGTCGCCCAACCAAATAAAAATGGCGGCGCACGGGAGGGGGGGCTGTTGATTTTCATCCCAAATCGGGGTTTAGTTTACTACCAAGTGCACTAGGTGTTGCATTAAAAGGCTAGTGGGTAGTGCACGAACATAAGGGAGGAGAGCGCGATTTGCTCTCGTTGTTCCGGATAGAACACGTGACAGGAGCAGGCGTAGTGTTAGTGTTACTGCGTCCCAATCGCCAGCGTCCATAGCACCAGGTTTGTGTTTTTGAGATGTGATAATCACCGTGTTGTCTTCTTACGTGTGTGATAATGAGTCTAAGAAGTTAGTCTTGGCTGATACCAGGTTACACGCAGGTATCGACGAGGAATCAACATTTTAGCTGTATAACAAGTATCCTATTCAGAATCTTAAGTATTCGATTCAGAATCGGAATCAATTCCCGAATCCTTTATGCCAATAAAGGATCACTTCTTTTTGGCGTGAGGGTTTCTCTCTCTCTCTCTCTCTCTCTCTCTCTCTCTCTCTCACTCTCTCTCTCTCTCTCTCTCTCTCTCTCTCTCTCTGTATGTATGTATATATATATATATATATATATCTATATATATATATATATGTGTGTGTGTGTGTGTGTGTGTGTGTGTGTGTGTGTGTGTGTGTGTGTGTCTTTCACAGACTGTTGGGACAAACTTAATACAATATCACAGTGCAGTCAGTGTTATTTCTGTGTCCCAAGTCACCTCCATGGTTTATTAACACCAGGTCCTTTATAGGTAAGGTTAATAACCTGTCTGAATGTTTCTTCTCATTTTTACATTAGGCTGAGAGATGGATGCCCTGACGGAGGCCTTGTCCTCCAGCTTCTGCGTCAGCAGAGAATTGAACAGCACGTCGGCCCCGCATCCTCGCCTGGCTCAGTACAAGAGCAAACACAGCGCCCTGGACCAGGATGAACGGCGGAGGAAGTTCCTGCAGGAGCAGAAGGAGTAAGAAACCTTTACATCCCATTTGTATAAAGTGTTCGTATTTAACAGATATAATTAAACACAAAAAAATGGTTTACATTAGCTCGTCTTGTGCATAAAGAAAAAGGATCCTTTATGCGTAAGACGAGCTAATGTAAACCATTTTTTGTGTTTAATTATATCTGTTAAATACAAACACTTTATACAAATGTATGTTTATTATTAGAGAAACTCGACATGAAGACATAATATTCTTGTAAGTGTTTTAAACAACGTAAATCATTTTCCACAAGGATGCTTTTGATTGCCGGATCATCATGGTAGATTTTGCGGCTTGATATGCGACTTCATGCATCAGTAAATCTAATATTTAGCGATTGTTGTAAATCGCTAAATTTTCGTTGTAAATATCACATTTTTTAGGATTAAATAAATAAAAGTTTGTTTTTTAAATCTGAATAAAGAAAGAACATTATGAATAAACAGGTGATGCATGTTAAATGTTCACCTTGTTTAAATATTGCTCAAACACAAATGGGTTTATTTGCATTAATACTGCATTAATATTTAATTAATTTTGACAGCCCATATATGTACCCTTATGTATGTATTATTTTTTTTCCATATATATGGCATAAAATATTGGGACACCTGACTTTTCCAGCCGTGTTTGGTTGACAATACTTAATGTAATATAGTGTACATGTAGAATTCTTGAGAGAGAGTTGTTCCCTAATGATAATAATAATAACTCTGTTTTGTTTTTGTTTGTGCGTAGGAAAAGGCTGAATTATGTGAATCATGCCCGGCGTTTGGCAGCTGGAGACTGGACAGGGACAGACAGTGATGAGGATAAGGAGAAGGAACAGAATAACCAGCAGCAGCAGGATGAAGTGGAAGATGACGGGATGGAAGTCGAGCAGCGCAGAAAGTTGCCGAGGCACTACGCCAACCAGGTCACAACACACCGAACATGTAACGTATCGGCTATGTGAAAGGGTACAGACTAGGCGTGTAGTGTGTGATTGTGTTTTATCCATGCTTTTTTTTAAGGAAAACGATGTAAGCATGCAGAAGCAAAAGGAAAATTGGCATTTCTACAGCGTGAGGGTAAAGAACAGGAGAAAGGCAGTAATCGTGTTCCCAGATTCTTACGGAAAACCCATTAACTGATTCCGCAGCCAATATGCATTAAACAGTTTCAGACAGTTTCTACTTCATCCTTATAGATTCTTGTACGCGATTTCTGATTTAAAGACCAAATCTGCATCAAAATCTTTCTTTCCCCCGTCTTCCCCCCCTTCCCCCGTAACACCATTTCATGCATTCTTTCTTTCTGCTATGAAAAAAAAATCATCAGGGTGTGTAAAAGATGTGTGAACAATCTCAAACTTTAGGACCCCCTCATCATTTCTCAGTAGCTTCATATCAGTGTGAATACAGGACATATTGTACTGTTCAAAACATTTCGGCAGGTGTGAAAAAATGCTGTAAACAAAGAATGCTTACAAAAATGGAAATCTTAATTATTTACTTTTATAAATGAACGAAATGCAGTGAATGAAGAAAAGAGAAATCATTATTTGGTGTGAACGTTCTTTGCCTTTAAAACAGCAGAAATTCTTCTAGGTACACTTACACACAGTTTTTGAAGGAACTCGGCTGGTAGGTTGTTCCATCTTGGAGAAGTAAACACAGATCTTCTGTAGATGTAGACGTTCTCACATCCTTCTGTCTCTTCATGTAATCCCACACACACTCCATGATGTAGAGATCAGGGCTCTGTGGGGGTCGTGCCATCACTTCCACTACTTCTAGTTCTTCAAAAGGTACTTACACCAAATATTGATTTAGATTTTTTTTCTTTTGCATTTTGTAAAACTGACAAAAATAAACAATCATTATTTATATTTCTGAAAGAATTCTCTGTTTACATAACCTTCCTAAAACACATTTGCACAGTAATATATATATATATATATATATATATATATATATTCTATTATCTCTATTGGGCACATTTCATATGTTCTAACTTAAAACTGTGTGTGTGCAGCTGATGTTGTCAGAGTGGCTGGTGGACGTCCCTGCGAATCTTAGCGCTGACTGGCTGCTGGTGGTGTGTCCTGTGGGAAAACGCTCGCTTGTCATTGCATCCAAGGTTCGGATTAAGCGCATTATCACCAACGTGTTTATTTCCTCTGATGCATAGAAATGTGCAGATTTGGACTTGATGATGCGCCACACAACCACCAATTCTTTGTCCCTGTCCAGACAGAAGCCCTGTGAATCATGTTCAATGCTCATGTCATGTTTTTGTACTTAATAGGGCTCCACTTCATCGTACACTAAAAGTGGGTACTGTGTAAATCGTTTCCCCTCGTTGTTACCAGGAGGGAACAGACACAACTCTGCCATGGGGAAAGGTTTGTAATATAGAACTAATTTACATACACATTTATTTAGACAGTTTACATAATTTGGGTGATAAATTCCTCCAGATTACACCATCCTGGACTGCATTTACAGTGAAGTGGATCGAACCTACTACATCCTGGATGTGATGTGCTGGAGGGGGCATCCTGTCTATGACTGTTCCGTGAGTCTTATCCTGCTGTAACTGAGATTTAAATGAGATTTGTAAATGACTACTGGATAAGAATGAGATCACTCCTGCTGTATATAACACTGAGATAAAGGTGAACATGTTGGATTGTTCCTTCACAGAGCGAATTTCGCTTCTACTGGCTGCAGTCGAAGGCTGACGAGGTTGAAGGACTGTCGGAGATCTGCAAACGAAACCCCGTGAGTTCTCTGCCGATAGCCAAGACGTTGCAAATACGTCATCATCACAGATGTCTTGATTTTTGTTTTTTTTCTACACAATTTTTCATTTGCAGTTCCGTTTTGTGAGCCTCAGCAGCATCAGCTGTACGACGGAGTCCATACAGAAAGCCCTGGCACATGACTACAGCTTCAGCGTAAGGCCACGGGAATGTTGTTGAAAAGCAGCAGGGTGGTGATGTCATTGTGGAGTAGATGGAAATTCTGAACTTAATTCCAATAAGAACCAAATCATAAAAATATGCTAATTAAAACAAGTGTGTATGTATGTGTGTGTGTGTGTGTGTGTGTGTGTGTGTGTGTGTGTGTGGTGTGTGTGTGTGTGTGTGTGTGTGTATATATGTATATGTATATATATATATATCTATATATATATATATATATATATATATATATATATATCTATCATGTATATAAGTATGTGATATATAGATGTGTGTGTGTATGTATGTATGCATACGCACCCGCAATTCACCACCAAAGGTAGTCTCAATAACCAACAGTGTTAGGAAATTTTATTTGGAAATGTAATATATTACAGATTATAATTGACCCTATTCAAAATATAATAAGTACTGTAATTTTTTAATTACTTTAGAAAAGTCACAGTCAAGTCACGTATTACTTTCATATGTCCACTAGGTGGCACGTACTGAAATTAACATTCTAAGTAAAAAAAAATAAATAAATTCAACCCCCTGGAAAATGTAGGTTATACTCTTCAAAATTGAGCTGCATGAAAGGTAAACTGTTGAGAGGGGTGTGCAGGCGAAATTAGGGAGGGGGTAGCTCAGTGGTCTGAGACGCTGGGCTGCTGATCGGAAGATCCGGTTCGAGCCCCGGTATGGCCAAGCTGCCGCCCTTGGGTCCTTGAGCAAGACCTTTAACCCTCTCTGCTCCAAGGGCGCTGTATCATGGCTGACCCTGCGCTCTGACCCCAGCTACCAACATCAAGCTAGGATATGCGAAGAAAAGAATTTCACTGTGCTGTAATGTATATGTGACCTATAAAGGTTATTATTCTTATTATAATGTTCATCGCAGGGGGGGGGGGGGGGGGCGCAGGGGGGGGGGGGGGGGGGGGGGGGGGGGGGGGGGTTGGGCGTTGGTTCTTTGGGATTTGTAATCTTAAACATTTCCAAATTAATTTAATTACATGTTTTTTTCTCTATAAATGTAACCAGTTACTGTTACATTTATTTTGTAATTAAATTATGTAACGCCAATACATATAACTAGTTACTCCCAAACACTGATCGATTCTAACTGATAAATTGTTATTTTTTTAGTAGGCAAGCAAATTTCCGTTTGCTAAATGATTTGAATCAAAGAGAATTAGAGAAGCTGTTTGTTTGTGTAATATTAACCATCCTCGCTTAATATTCTCTCCGCTTACAACACCTGACGTTTCCTGCCTTTAGTGGTCCTTCTGCAAACAGTTGTAGGCACACAATTGTATGAGACGTCTCTGGATACACGAGAATGAAATTCCCAGTACAAAAAAAAAAATCAAGTTAAAATCTCCAAAAATCTAGTGGAACATCTCTCCAGAAGAGTGGAGCTGATTATACGATAAGATTTGGAATGGAATGTACAAAAAGCACATTTGTTATATTATAAGCACATATTATGTTGTGTACATAATATCACTCTCCCAATCTTTATGTAATATTTTTATGCTGATGTAAACATTCAATTTGCCTTACATTACTGTATATTATATAAAGGTTCCCTGTGCACTCCTGTCTCCAGGTGGACGGACTCTTGTTCTACCACCGCGAGACTCATTACACCCCGGGCAGCACCCCGCTGGTGGGGTGGCTCAGACCTTATATGGTGCCAGATATCCTGGGGATGGAGGTGCCACAGTGTCCCCTTACCACCAAGCCGGACTACGCTACACACCAGATGCAACAGATCCTAGAGCACAAGAAGCCGTCCAATCAGGTTCGTCCTGCCGATCAGAACGGGAGATACGAGCTCGAGCATCTCTCTACCCCCCAGACGCACTCCGAAGGCGATGACCCGAAACAACACATGGAAAGCTGATTGTTAGCAGATATTTTCCATGTTGTTGAAGCGAGTTTTTGGATTCATCCTTTCACCAATATGATTTTATATTTTAGCTCAGAGACAGCTTTTTACTTTTTGCTCTGCGTAACATGAGAGATTCGGCGTTCGTTACCGATCGATTAAACATCTTGGATATTTACTTTCATTTCTCTTTGCCTTCATCTTTATGTTCTTTATGCATATATCTTTATGCATTGTGTACACATTACAGCACAGGAGGGCGAGAAGAAAATCTGTTCATCAGATGCTTGATGAGTGAAATTAATATTCTGTATGAATGCCTTTTCTGAAATGTTACTTTTTGATATTTTAAATTGCCAATTCTGCTTACAAGACTTTTAATGGTATAATAATAAATAGATTTTAATTCGATGTTCTGAATTTCTGGATCTCGCTTTCTGTGTTTTTTTTTTGTTGTTTGTTTGTTTTTTAAGCTTTATTTGAATAAAATGTCCTAGTATGCAAAACCATAATGAAAATAAAATTCTCAAATGTCAGAAATGGGTGTAATTAAGCCAACACACACAGAATGATGAAATTTCAGCTGCAATAATGAAAGAAATATACGTTAAACTCGTGTGAGGATGCATTACACACTTGGGTTTACACAACATTTATACATTATGTTAATATTTGAATGTTGTGCAAAACCTAAAACTTCCCCATATCAGCTCAGTGCCCTCTTGTTTATTGTATTACAAAAAAAAAGAGGGTTTATTTTGTTGTTTTTTTGCATGCTGATGGGATCTACGTTCCTGGAAAGCAGCACATGACTAATACTGAAACCCCGTCTTTGAAAAAAAACGCAGGTCTCTGACATCACCGCTTTGCCTGAGCACTAACGTGTTTTTCTGTTTCAAAATGTGCCGCTGAGGTGATTTTTTTCCTTTTTCAGGCATTACACAGAAACAAGTTTATTTCCCTCACATGCACTCAATTAAATGTTTTTACCGTCAACTGGAACGGAAAGAATTACTCCTATTAACTCCTGTTCTGTGACATTAATAAAGCTTCATTACTGCATTATGTTTTCTATACACAAGAGTTATTTTGTGTCAAAATGCAATTAAAATGTTCATTCAAAGGTACATTATATGGACAAAAGTATTGGGACACCCGACTGTTCCAGACATATTTTGTACTTCAAACTAAACCAGATCCATGAAGATATTTACATGGATTTGGTATAAAATCCCCTGCTATAGAGCTTTAACTGAATGAGCAGAAAATCTAGTGGAACTTCTAACTAGAAGAGTGGAGGTTTTTCTAAAAGCTCAATAAAGACTATGTGTGGAATGGGATGTTTTTTATAAAGTAGGTGTTTTGTCAAAAATCCTAATGGTCAAATGTATCATGACTCCACGAAGATGTGTCTGAAGGTTGGATTGAAAGAACTGGAGCACTGCCAGACCCCCTTTTTCCCAGCATCCCATCACAAATTCCCACAGTCACACCCCAAGTGGAAATCCTTCCCAGAAGATGTATAAAACAGACGAATGTAGATGCGATGGACTACAAATCTCTTGCTCTAGAGAAGAAAACTGTACACGTGTACGTCGGTGCAGATTCACATAAGATCTATTCATTTTCAGTCACTTGTGAGAATATAAGATTGCCACAAACTATTACTTGTTATTTCCACACAGGTTTTTATTAAATCCACATCAAAACAGCGGCACCGGGATCCACAGGTAGGTGGCGCTATTTACTGCTTAGAAAAAAAAAACGTTCCTTTAAACTTTGATTCACTAAAACGGAAGTGTTCGTAAACTTTAGACTTTGTTTAAAAATTAATAGCAAAAACAGGATATGTGTAAACCCTTCTGTCACTCTTGTGAACATTGCAGAAGTTACAACATTAAACTTCTGCAATGAATATATTAAAATAAATTAAAAAAAGATTTAACAGAAAAATTCCAATGCATTAAAGAATTAACCAGTATGTATACTGTATCCTGCTGGGGGAAAGATACAATAGGAACCATTGTAGAACTCGAACTCAAGCACGACTGCAAGCCAACAGCTGTTACGCATTAAACTGGTTTATGGTTACCAAATGGTTTGCATTACACATTGTGTTTGTGCACATCATTAAAGCATCGTCATCAAACCAATGAAACCAGTGGAGACTGTTTTACTAAATAAAATGCAACAGTAAAGACACCGGGACAAAAACGTAACCAATTATATTAAAGCTAATGCAATTCCCACTATAACCATTACATTACAAATTAGAATGACTTGATTTTGTTTTTAGTTCTCCATATGGTGGGATGTTGTTTACTTAGATTTGATAATTTAGTGTTAGATTTGGTCAGTGTCTGAGATTCCTGGACAGACAAATAATCAGTAACAACATTCTGATCTTCAGTATTTTCCTATAAAGTGTATAAATATAGGTATAATAAATTAATGCTGATGAGATATTTCTGGTAATTCTGGTTTATGTACAGGAAACATTCACCATACAATGAAGCTGTATAAAGTGTGCAGTGTGAACAAAGGCTTGTGCAAAGTCCTGCTGAGGAAGATCATGTGGGTGAATATGCAGAGGTAGCAGTATGAGGATCAGTGTTATTATTCCCATTGTGCAAGTGTGTGTGTGTGTGTGTGTGTGTGTGCAAAGTATGCAGAGGTAATATATAGGCAATGTTGATATTTACATTCCGTAAGAAGATGGGGGAGTGGTGGAGGGCACTGTGGTTTAGTGGTTAGCGTGTTCTCCTCACACCTCCAGGGCCGGGGTTTGATTCCCGCCTCTGCCATGTGTGTGTGGAGTTTGCATGTTCTACCTGTACCTCAGCGGGTTTTTCTCCTGTTTCTCCGGTTTCCTCCCCGGTCCAAAAACATGCATGGTAGGTTGATTGGCACCGTGGAAAATTCTCCCTAGTGTATGAATGTGTGGGCGCCCTGCGATGGGTTGGCATTCCATACAGGGTGTATCCTGCATCCTGCATCTTTGTATCCTGCCGAAAGATGCTTGTGATAGGCACAGGTTCCCTGCGACCGGAGGGAATATCAGTTAAAGTGGTAGAAGATGAATGAATGAAGATTTTATGAACATGTCTCAGGGACCAGCACTGCCACTCTAACACCGTTGGGCCCTTGGGCCAGACCCATAACCAATTATCCTATCTGAATCAATCCACCTCTTAATATAGTCACTATCAGTGTTGGGAAGGTTACTTTGTAAATGTAATAGGTTACAGATTATAAATGATCCTATTCCAAATGTAATAATTTGTGTAACATTTCAATGACTTTATAAAAGTAAAGTAACTGATTACTTTTAAATTACTTTCATTTGTCCACTAGGTGGCACTCGGAAAAGTGGGATATGTTTATGAAACCGAGTCGCGTCAGAATCGAAGTGCGGACGGTGGTCTCTGGGATTTGTAATCTTCAGCATTTTCAAAAATAACTGTAATTTAACTACATGTTTACTGTTATTTAGTAATTATAATACGTAAGGCCGTTACATGTAACTAGTTACTCCCCGACACTGGTGATTACAATGTAAACTGCCACTGGGAAACTCCAACATGGTCTTATAGTGTTTAAGGTGTTTATTTATTTATTTTATAAAGGGCTATTTTA